>NW_006496520.1:1095634-1107213 GCF_000471905.2 Amborella trichopoda | reverse complement strand
TTTGTGAAGAAGATACAGTCATGTCATAACTAAATTCTCCTTTGTAACTTTTGTTTAACTTCACCACTGTAAGTTTTTGTTCTATCAATAGTGTACCTAGACTTTATGTTAATACCAGTTGTGAGCAACCTTTGTACCAATTTAATTAATAGAAAAATTTGTTTTGTTACAATATATATTAATAGGAATTTGAATTTTCTCCTAGTATAAGAATAGTCTGTCGCACATCGGGAATATTAGAAATCTTGGGGTGTGATATTGGGCCTTTGAAGCCTTGGACATATTTGTATTACCTTTGGATCTTTTTTATATATATAGTCCAAAACTTGGTTGTCCAACTTTTTTTGTGTGGTTGTGTGATTGGAGTTTTGTTTTTCTTTCGTGGTTTTCTTTGATTCCTTCTTCTTAAAGCGTTGAGCGCACTCCCACTTGAGTGACATTCGCTACCTGTGGTCACGGTCCCGCACCCTACTGCCCTCCGACGAATACAATAGGGGGAAGGGGGCGAGGCTATGACAGTTTATGGTATCAGAGCAGCCATGGCCTAGAGAGTCTTAAAAGGGTCTATAGGGTGGTATTTGGATAGGCTAGTAACTGAGTGTTCCTAATTTAGGTCAAGATGACGAGGACTCATGCCAACAATTCAAGTTCGAGTAATGGGAACACAGAGGCTTTTGGGGAATTCTTTAAGACGCTCAGGTCCATGACTCAAGTTATGAAGGATTGTATGCTGGCCCCGACTACCCCGACCCCAAACCAGATAGATAGTGAGCTGGTTGAAAGATTTAGGAGACTTGCACCGCCAGCATTCTTGAGACATAGAGGAGTAGAAGAAGGATGGGTCCATGAGGCTTTGCATAGACTATAGGCAGTGGAATCAAGTAATAGTGAAGAATAAGTACCCTCTGCCGAGGATTGATGACTTCTTTGACTGAGCTTCAAGGGGCCCAAGTGTTCTCTAAGATCGACCTCTGAATGGGGTATCATCAACTGCGAGTCAAGGAGGGAGATGTTTCCAAGACCCCATTTAGAACTCAATATGGTCACTATGAGTTTTTAGCAATGCCGTTCGGATTGACTAATGCCCCAGCTGTTTTCATGGACCTAATGAATAGAATTTTCAAACCCTTTCTGGATGATTTTGTTGTGGTCTTTATTAATGATATTTGGGGTAATCGAAGAGCCTAGAGGAGCATGAGCAGCACCTGCGAGTAATTCTTCAGGCTTTAAGGTCAAAAACGTTGTACGCTAAGTTGAGCAAGAGTGAGTTTTGGCTTCTTAATGTGGCCTTCCTTGGGCACATTATTTCTATAGATGGGGTCGTGGTTGACCCTTATAAGATTGAAGTCGTACACAAGTGAGGAAGACCGACAAATGTGACATAGGTTCATAGTTTTCTAGGGTTAGCAGGTTATTATAGGTGCTTTGTAGAAGGATTTTCAAAAAGGCGCTCCCTTTGACTTGTCTAACCCAGAAGAATGTGAAATTTGTGTGGTCCGGAGACTGTGAGAAAAGCTTTCAAGAGTAAAAGAAGAGATTGACCATAGATCTGATACTGACCTTGCCCGAAGGAAATGAGGACTTTGTAGTTTACATCGATGCCTCTCATAAACGGCTTGGATGTGTACTTATGCAGCGATGGATGGTCATTGCATATGCCTCCAGACAGTTAAAGCCGTATGAAAAGAATTACCCAACTCATGATTTGGAGCTTGCGACTAGAGTATTCGCCTTGAAAATTTGGAGACACTACCTCAATGGAGCCCAATTTAAGATGTTTATGAATCATAAGAGCCTCAAATACCTGTTTTCCCAAAACAAGTTGAACAGGAGGCAAAGGCGATGGATGGACCTATTAAATGATTATGATTGTACCATCCAATATCACGCAGAAAAAACTAATGTGGTAGCTAATGCTCTGAGCTAGAAGCCCGTGATATCGATGGTTCATATAATGGTACGAAATATGAGGTTATTAGAGGATGTAGTGGGATGGAATCCGGCTCCACCCCTTGGTGATGAGGTAAGTATGACAGCTTGCATAAGGGTAGAACCCCAGATTCAACAGATCCGGTTGGCAAAAGAAGGATTTTTAGAAGAGACGAAGTTGGGAAGGAGAGATGATTTCTTTATGAGCAGTTATGGCTTGTTGATATTCAGAGATTGGGTCTGTATCCTGAATGATGAGGATGTGAAGAGAGCTATCTTAGAGGAAGCTCACTACTCTCGTTATGCTATACATCCCGGGAGTACGATGATGTATCAAGACCTGAAGAAAACTTTCTTGTGGAATGACACGAAAAGGGAAGTAGCACTGTTTGTTTCTAAGTGCTTAACATGCCAGCAAGTGAAAGATGAAATGAAAGTATGCTCTGTTATGAAATTAAAGTATGATTTGCTATGAAATGAAAGTATGATCTGTTATGAAATGGAAGTATGCTATGTTATGAAATGAAAGCATGTTATGAATGCATATAGTAAGACACGCTCTGTTGTAATGTGAATGCACGATATTGAGATATGCTCAGTTATGATATGAATGCATGTAGTAAGACATGCTCAGTTATGATATGAATGCATTATAATGAGATGAGCTATGTTAGATGGATGCATGTAGTAAGACATGTTCTGTTATGATATGAAAGTAAGCTTTGTGATGGAATGATATGCATATAAACCACTTTGCAATGGGTCATCCATTGGTAATGTAAGATCATATGATAAGAAACATGTGGAGCATTATGCAATGGGTCATTCATTGGTAGTGTAAGATGGTATGATAAGAAATGTATGAAGCACTATGCAATAGGTCATCCATTAGTAGTGTAATATGATATGATAAGAAATGTCTGAAGCACTATGCAATGGATCATCCATTGGTAGTGTAATGTGATATGATAAGAAAGTTGTGCCGACAGTTTTGCCCTAACTCTCGATTATAGGAAGGGAGTTAGAATGTGAGTCACATGGGAGGGTCACGCTCCCCAATATGAGTGTATGGCACTACACAATGGGTCATCCATTGGTGAGGTAATGCCCTCCAGCTAGAGAACAAATGATGGTTGTGTCTTGCAAGGCCATCGTGTCACGACCCCACCCTTTGACCCAAACCAAAGGGTGATAGAGTGCGAGATCGTGGCCATAGGTCATTAACGTCACTCAGGTGGGAGTGGCTCAATGCATAAAAAGAAGGAATCAAGAGCAAACCATGAAAAGAAACTAAAATAAATCCATTCACAGACAATTAACACTTCAA
Organism: Amborella trichopoda; assembly: GCF_000471905.2. The sequence continues at coordinate 1,103,957 of NW_006496520.1, read as the reverse complement.
AAGTACAGTCGTCTCATTCATTCAATATCAAAAGTCTTTACAATTCCTTCAAGGCACTACTGGCTAAAATACACAAAATGAAATGTTCATCATATGCAGAGACCATCAAAAACATACTATGAAAGTATTCAAAGGATGACTTTTCAACTCCTCGACTTCAAGCTGCAAACCCCCAACAGCCACCCACCTTTAGCTTAGATGCCAATACTCTTCACTCTACAATTATGAAACTAAGATGGAATGAGTTAAAAGCTAAGTAAGCAGATCTACACCATTGCATACCAACAAGTGTAACATCAATATCACTATGCAGTGTACATATTTTTACATTCAAAAAGTACCAAGTGTAGTCTTCCAATATGCTTTCCAATATTCTAACAATACTATGAAGAAGCAGTCTAATATGCAGCACACGAGTCATAAATCATTTCACTACCAACAATATAGTAGGGGCAACATAACATAATTATAGAATTAACAAAGCCTACTCCCAAAGTAGAAGTTCTATTTCTCAGGTTAAGCCAATCCTGCTGCTTAAAACCTCTATCGTCATTCAGGAGGGAGGACAAAGACAAGTGAGTGCCCCACTTTATAATGCCCTCACACCCACACACACACATCCCCAGCACGCTTTGGGGTGTCGATAGGCAGTGGCCTTGCAAGACACGACCCTCTCTTTATGCCCTTCTAACGAGAAAGCGTTACACTGCCATTGGGTGACCAAATATATAATGCCTACATAGATCCGGGGGGAGCGACCCTCTCTATTATTCACATCCTGACTCCCGTCCTATCATGGAGAGTGTGGGAAAGATCGCAACGGCCAACGCCATCATTCAAACAATGGGTGCCCTTCCCATCAGGCAGCTGTCAGCACAATCATTCACACAGTAGGTGCCCTTCTCATCAGGCAACTGTCAACACCATCATTTACACAGTAGGTGCCCATTCGCACATCACATAAGCAGCACTGTATCATCATTCATACAATAGGTATCTATTCACATATCACATAAGCAGCATGATACCATCATTCACACAGTAGGTATCTATTCACATATTATATAAACAGCATGATACCATCATTCACACAGTGGGTATCTATTAACATATCACATAAGCAGCATAATACCATCATTCGTACAATAGGTATCTATGCACATATCACATAAGCAGCATAATACCATCATTCACACAGTAAGTATCTATTCACATATCATATAAGCAGCATGATATCATCATTCACACAGTAGGAATCTATTCACATATAGCATGAGCTGCATAGTATCATATTATGACGATATCAATATTTCATCATGATAGCAGAAATATCACATTAGATAGTGGAATATCACATTAGATAGTGGCATATCACATTTAAGCAATCTCATAATGACATTTCCAAAATAACAACGACATTATTCAAATTAAGCCTTACAGCTCGATTTCCTGCCATCAAGGGCAATGACATACTGTCAAAATTAGGGTCGTAACATTTAGACCGTTTAGAGTTTGAAGATAATTCCAAAACCAATTTTGTACTAAACCTATCTACATTTCAAATGGGATTAGTTTCCAGACAATCGGACTCCGTTTGGCCTCTTAAAGGTTCAAAGAGGTGAGGTTTTACTAGCTGCACCCTACGGTGCACAGGGGGCAGCAACATACCCTGCTTCATATTACTATAACTCCAAACCGTGAAGCAATTTTTGACGGTTTCAAAATCAAAGTGTGAGCCAAGATGTACATCTTTCTAACAACGCTAGTTTGAAACAATTTATATTTTATTTGTTGGCTCAAAGATTCATGCCAAGCGAAGTGAGAGTTCTGAAGATTTATCAACACTGTCCACAGTGACATTCCTTCATGAAACAAAATATAATTTTCAATCTAAGAAGAATTTCAAAATAATTTCTACATGCAAATTTTAGCCCATGCAAAATTCTTTCAAATGGCTATAGTTTAGTCGAAAATGAACTTCGTTGGTTTAGTTAAAATTAGTGACCACAGTGGTATTAGTGAAAAAATCTAGGAAAACAGTCAACTGTGACATACCTTTTCATTTTGAAGCATAACTTCATTTTTGTAAGGAATTCAGCAATGGGCAAAAACAAACATTTTACTGGACTCATCCATCTTTCTAATAGCGGTAAATTGAGGTCAATCAGAGTCCATGTGAATGTTTAAAAATCCTCCTTCAAGTACACACATAATTCTAGAATTTCACAACGGCATATAACATGTCTCAAGAACACATTCCATGACCTTCATTTCATGGTGAGGAACATGATAACAACCATTCTCTCATGATGGAAACATAAAAACATGCATTTATTACATAATCTAAGAATCATACATTCATTAACAACATCCACCATTATCATAGAACAAAAGCCCCAAATTTTCTACATCATATATACTTCCATTGCTCATTACACATGCATCAATTCCCATGCATCTTTATGACTACAATGCAATGGTGATGGATCCACTTACCTAAACAACAATGGTGTCCTCTCTACTTCACTTCTCACAACTCTCATCCGCCTAACAATGGCTTCCTACCAACAGTCACTTCTTCAAACCTTGCCTTAGAGAGACGGAGATGAGGGAAAAATGTGTGGCATAGGTTAGAGAAGAAGGTTAAGTACTCTTGAACATGGGGTGGCTGCCCATGTGGTGCCAAAAGGCTTAAAAAATATGAATAAGTGGCTACAAGTCAGCATGCACTCTCCAAGTGGCACTCACAACTCATGCATGCCAGAAACACAGGAGGTTGTGGCCAGCCAGCGATAGCCCACTCTTCATGCCGCGTTACCACTTGCACGTGCCGAGCGCCCTTCACTTCACCACGCGCCTACCTCCACGTGCATCTCCTACGCCTACCTGCCATGAACATAATCACCGTCACATCCTATCACTGTGCGACTCACACTACCACGCGCCTCATCATCGTGAGACTGTTCTTTCCCTCTATCGTTGTGCGGCCCACACTCTACTTATCCCGTTGTGCACTCAACCGGATGGGATAGTCCGGGTCCTTACACACCACCAATCAGAAGCCCCAAAGAACACTAGGGACTGTGTGTATGTGTGTGTGTGAAGGCATTACAAAATGGGTCATCCATTTGTCATTGTTTTCCCTCCTGACTGATGGTAAAAGTCTTAAGAAATGGGATTGACTTGGCTTATTGGATAGGGCTTCTACTTCCCGAGTAGGTGATATTAGGATTGCTTGTTGGTATGACATGACCCCGCCCCCTAACCCCTGCCATGCTTGCTGGAGGGCAACAGAGTACGGGATTGTGATCCGAGGTAGCGAATGCCACTCAGGTGGGAATGCACTCAACGCTTTTGCAAGAAGGAACAAAACAAACCACGAATGAAAATATAAACTCCAAACATAGACACAGCAACAACTGGACAAACTGATTCCAAACATATATAATAGCTCCAAGCATTGCAATTATGTCCAGGCCACTAAAGCCCCAAATAAAAATACAAAGCTTCAAAAACCAAAAACAATTATATGGCCAAATTGTCACCTAAAACCTTCAATTAAAACGGAGCTTCCACACTCAGCATGGTGCTCCAACCGTCAGTTGCGATCAACAATCACTCGTCCTCCTTCTGCAAGCTATCACTCTACACAGATGAGAGTTAGGGGAATGAGCTATAAAGCCTAGTAAGTAGATGAAGGTGCCATGTATCCCTGCATACATAGTAACTCATAACCATAGACGAGATTCATGTGGGTATCATACATAGAGTCATGCGTCACAATTATATTTAGTTATGTGTTGTAAGTGATTCCTTTCATGATGGAGCTGGTTAGGTGCCTCAATCTTGCCTTCCGGATCTAGATGATCTGGCAGTATGTACCTCGGGTTTCTGGTGAACCTGGGTTTGATATCGCGCTCTCATAACCCTGCTCAAAAGCAAGGGAACCGATGAGAGAGGAATTTTAGGTGGGTTCAGTACTTACTCGGGCTGGCTCACGTGGGCACCCTCTTTGATCATGAAGAAAGGCCCACAGCTGCTTTAGCTGGTTTGGAATCACCTCCCTAACGAGGCACTCGACGATAACTACTCATAGGTCTCGCGAAAAGTACTTCTCGTATGGCGCACAACGATGGACACAGGGAAGCGTGGAAGAAGCCAACGCACGATGATGATGAGTGCCGTCTGTAACGGTCACGCGACAGGGTGAAGCCCATGTGGGCGGTGATAGGCTTCATTACCCGCGTCCTTCGCTGAGGCACTTAGGATACGCCTGAAGATGGCGATGAACAGCGCTATCTATAGGCCTCGCGAAAGAGATAGAACAGAGGGAGAAAGACATGTGCGCATGCAACTGCCATCACTAAGTGTAACCTGTGAGGCTACCAGAGAGGAATGCATGGCACTGCCACTGTCGTGTATGGCCTCTGAGGAGAACTCAGACGGGGAAGAAGAAGAAGAAAGAGAATAAGAGAGAAAAGAGGAGAGAGAAGAAAAGAAAAAGAAGAGGAAGACGGTCTACCTCGAACCTAGGGGTACTAATAAAACGTTTCTCTCACCTCACTCTCTCTCAAGCATGACACAACAGTGGGAAGAAAGAGAAACTATATTTAGTAAAAAATATCACTTTTGTAAGGAGATTGATCTTGTGTGTGTGTTTTCTACATACAATTCTGGTACGTATATATAGAATTTGCATCAAACATTGGTGGATGATCAAAAGTAACCATAATTGCTAAAAATTAAGGTTAAATTGAATTAAAATAAATTAGAAAATAGGATGCAAAATGATAGATTTGCCCCTTTTTAACAATTCATAAAATTTCAAAATAGTTCCTGTGTTGCCCTAGAATTTGCGTGATCTTACATGAATGATCCGGGGTCGTTCTGATGCCTAGTTGATCTTAAGATGATTGTTTTCATGTAGGGCTCAGCATGGAAATAGATTTGATACCAACTTCGAGCCATGGATCGTGTTTTTAGTGCAGGATCGTGTGACTTGAAATTTGACTGGATCTTGAAACTTCAAATCGATAGTGTACTCGGTCCTTGATTTTTTTCGGTGATTTCTTCACTGAACTACACTGAGCATGCCATTACGATCGCGGGGCAACAAACGCTGCTCAATTCCGTATCGTAATGAAGATTTCACAACTTCTGAATTTTTTCCAAAATCTGGAATTCCAACGACAGAATTTACAATTTCATTGTCGGCTTCGTGCGCAGAATCCGACCTTTCATCCTGTAGTGGGTTCGGGTCAGTGATAGCCCGAGGCCTTATGCCATCAATAGAATTAGTCTCGCATCGATTGGCCTCATGAGCGGCATGATCCAGTAGCGTGAGGGAGACATGACGCTGCTAAATTTCCTGCACTTACTTCACGGATAAGCAACTTCTCTCTAGCTTTTCTTCGTGATCGGTTGTCGTCACGGGGCGTTCCACATATAGAATCGCTCGTCTTGACTAGACGAACATGCTCACTGAATTTGAGCACGATCTGACTTGGGACCGGTGAGATATGAGCATCGAAAGTCACTGATCATGATTGTCCCTTCCATGGCATGGAGTTGCAGGGTGGCTACACGAGAATAGCATGCAGCCCTTCCTGTTTCACTCTTTTGCCTATAATGTTAACCTGGAGTGTCCATTTGAGCTGAAATTTTACACCTACGGGTTTCAACTGTGTCAGTTCCAATGGTAGTGGTCCCACAACAAATTGAGACACCGAAAATGTAGATCTAGTTATAAGGTCCGTTTCAGGGTGTTGGAGGCCAATTTTATTGGAACTGTTTCTCAGTCTGCATTGCCTTAGACATGTCGAAATGCAACGTAACTTAGCAATAGACTTTTGAGAGACCTCATGAAGATCTTGGCCAGTTCTAAGGCTATTCTGAGACTTTCAAAATTTCCATTTTTTGCTTGGCCTTTATTGAGCGAGGGCCCTATGTTGATGAAAAATACCTTCCAACAGGAGCGATAACAAATTCAGATATCATATCAATCAAGTATGGGCATTAGAACAGAGATCAAACATCATATGAACTAGTGATTTATCATAACATTCAATCACCTGCATCCTAACAAATCGTCATAACAACAATTCAACAAGCATAAGTATAAACAACATTAGTAAACACTAACCAACTCACTCCTTAATTCACTTACTCCCGAAGTAGAAGCTTTATCCATCAGGCTAAGATAATATCAATGGTTAGCACTTCTACCATCACTCAGGAGTGAAAACAATGACAAATTGGAGAATCCATTACGTAATGTTTTCACACAGACAGCCCCTAGCACGCTTTGGGGCTTTTGATAGGCTCATGCCTAGCACGACCTGATATTCTCCTTTTTACATTTCACATAATTTTGAGTGCGACCTTCCCAACACACACTCCTCCTAACTCCCCTCATAAAATAGGGAGTTAGGGAACTACCTACATCAGTTGGTAATGCAATACGCTCAAATCACGCTAATAAATCACAAATCATCTCTTGGTCATGCAATATGCTCAAAGCATGCCAAGAGATCTCATAGTTAGGCCATGCAATATGCTCAAAGCATGCCGATCAATCACATATCATAGTATGGTCACGCAATACACTCAAAGCTTGCCAACAGAATCAGAATCACACATGACATCATATTACCCTACCAACGGATGACCCGTTGTGTAGAGCCTCATATCACATTCATATCGGAACACATTCTTATCATATCAAATTCCTCTACCAACGGATGACCCATTGCGCAGAGCAATAGATCACAGTCATATTAGAACACATTCTTATCAAAGTACAATATTGTCATACTCAAACATGTTGATAATTCACATGTCCTTAACTCATCTCAGAATCATACACACATATCGCTGACCACACATGTCATATTCCCATCATATCAGAGCATTTCTCAATATTCACATTACTATCATATCACATTACTATCATATGACCTTACACTACCAACGGATGACCCGTTGCGTACTGCCACATACTAGAGCACATTCTTATCAGGGCACATTATGGCCATGAAAAATGCTCAAAGCATGCCGACAGAATTAGATATCACTTAACTTGCCTTAGAATCATGCACACATGTCACAACATAACATATATCATGACACGTACACATATCATAACATAGCATACTTTCATTTTATAATAGAATGTGCCTCATATCACATTTTTATCAGAGTGCATTCTTATCATAGCACATTGTGGCCATGCAATACGCTCAAAGCAAGCCAACAAAATCGCATTTCATTGTCACATATCTGACTACATAGGTCATACCTCTTGTCACATTCTTATCCTATCACAATGTTATTATAACACATTACATTGCCAACAGATGAGCCACCACGTAGTCTCACTTAAATCAGGTATTCATTTCATAACAAAACATGCCTTTATTTTCATAATAGACCACGTGCATATCACATCATAACAGAACATATCTCACTACATGCATTCACTTCATATCAGCGCATATCTCAATTATTATGCATTCATATTCTAACTGAGCATATCTTATTACATGCATTCATATCATAATTGAGCATGTTTGATTAGATTATAACCATGCACATTCATAGCTCTTAAGCATTCACTCATGCCCAAGCATGTCTCATTACAATTATTCAAGAGTTCATGAGCATTCACTATATCATAAGTATGCCTCATTATAACCATGTATATTTAATAATTCATAACAGAACAAAATTTCCAGTATAAGAACAAGAGAGTTATGGCCAACTCCACATGGTGGTTCCTCGGACCACCAAAATAGTCTTGTATGGAAAGATTATGAACCCCCATTGGTAAAACCGTGATGAAAAAATTCTGAAAATTGAGTGACACTCTGAGACTAAATTATTTGATGGATTTGAAGCAAAGTAATCAATGGATGATCATGGATTCTCATGCATATAGGCTATCACACATGAAGGACCACACTATGAATAAGCATGATGAAAAAGATGATCAAATGGGGATTCTAAGGTCAATGAAACTTTTTTAAATTCAAAACTTCAGAAACTATAGATTGCAAGAATATGATTTTATGATAAAGAAAATTCAATGGAGTTTACCTTGATAAATGCACACTATGGACTTAAGCATAAGAAAAGAGGACTACCATCAAGATCACCATTAATGGAACTCTAAAATCTCTCTCTATTCAATTTTCTCTTGCAAAAACTTAGAAAAGTGGGGGGGGGGGGGGGGGGGGCAAATTTCCAAAATAGTTCAAGAGTTAAGAGAAAGTTAGGGTTTGAGATCTCAATATGTGCTTTTATAACATGGGTGTAACCTTGGACT
>NW_006496520.1:1072150-1095614 GCF_000471905.2 Amborella trichopoda | reverse complement strand
GGGGGGGGGGGGCAAATTTCCAAAATAGTTCAAGAGTTAAGAGAAAGTTAGGGTTTGAGATCTCAATATGTGCTTTTATAACATGGGTGTAACCTTGGACTCAATCAACACCTTTGATGCACTAATCCAAAGGCACATGAGAGGCTAATGTACCTAGCCACCCATCCCCATCCAACCACTAGGATGAAGGGATGGGATTTCACACCATAACCCTAAGTTATGTCACTTTACTATTTTGTTCTTGGCCCATGTTTTTGTTCCAATTGTATCCAAGATGGCCTTGCAAAAATACCCTTAGTTTTCTTAATAATGTATTAGAGTAGATAACCAAAAAGGCTAAAAGGCAAAGAAGTAATTGGTAAAGCTCACACATGTGGAGATATTCTACTTTACCAAAGCTAATCACTTTGTAGATCTAAAATTTCGGACCAATCAATATAAAGATAATGTCCCCTTCACACGTGTGTGAAGATATTTTCCAACTCAAATTTGAAAATGTATTTTTTCTTTAATATCAAATAAATTAATTAATTAAACTTCACACATGTCATGCATAACCCATGTATGAGTTAATTAAGACATGTGATAAAAAGGGGAGCCTTAAGTTATAACATGATATAACAAAATATAATAATAAATAACAAGACACCATAACCCAACCCCTTATAAAACAAGCAACCAGTTGCCAATTTGGTCCCCCACCTAGGGATTAGCACCCTGCTGAGCGATGATCCTAGAGTGAGGTGTGGGGTGCCACGTGGAAGCCCTATGCCCACTCGGACACCACATGGCACTACCAGGTTATGACTAAAGTGGAATTTGAGTCAAACAATTTGAAAAACGTCATTTTTTTAGCAAATAAAATTCCAAAAAAATTATCTAAAATTCACAATAAATATTTAAAGTATTTGTGAGCAATTATTAAGCTTTTCTCATCATTATAAAATTGGACAAAAGGTATAGTGATATTTTAGGCTAATAACTATAGGTATCGAAGTACTCGATTGGGCTAGTCCTAAATGATCTTCCGTCGAGTCTCAGATCGACCCAATAGACCTATGTTCCACAGTCTAAATCAGGGGCACATAATTTGTAAGGGCCCCAATTCAATTGAGCCTGATCACTAGCGGCAATAGAGAGGAGGAAGTCGAATGAGACGGGAGTACACGCCCGATGCTAAGGGCGAAGGATATCGTCGTCCGTGTAATTTGGCCAAGTGCCTCCATGTAACATGGAGGCAACACCGCATGCAAGTGAGGAAATTTCCATGGGTGTAAGGGTTAGCACTGTGCGCAAGTCAGACTAATGCCTCATGCAAATGAAGGCATCGCCGCGAGCGTAAGGAGTAACGTCGTGCACGGCATGAGGTAGCGTTGTCTGAGAATTGGAGCGAGAGTGGATAAGCCTTAGCATAGCCGTTTGGAGTAACACCACCCGAGCCAATGCCGCACATGAAAGGCGAGAGATGTAATACCGTGTGTGAGACGTAGCGACGCTGCACATGCAATCGAGTACCACCGTCAGCGCGCCGCAGTTGGCGGAAGGAAGTGTAGCACCAGCCACGTGAGGAGGCCTAACATCGTGAATGAGGAGAGAAAGAGAAACTGAACCAACGCTGATTGAAGCAACGTCATGCATAGACTAGGGGCATCACCGTCTGGAGTGTCGCCGAGCGCCTTACCGTCTGAAGCATCACCGCGAGCTTGTGTTGCCATCTGGAGCATCGCCGCAAGAGTGTTGCCGTCAGAAGCGTCGCGCCTGGAGTAACGCTGTGCGCGGTTGGTCAAGCGTGCAGCCATTAGCAGTGTCAGCACCACGTCATACCTGTCAGTGTCACGCTAGAGAAGCCAGCCGTAGCTCTTTTCTGAACCACCCCGTGACGTCAGCCATAGTTGGCTGCACCTACCCATGTGCCTATAAATCGCACACCTCCCCACCCTCAGCATCGTTTTGCCTCCCTTTCCTTTTCCCTTTCCCCTTCCCTCAAACTTTCTCTCCCTAGAGCTTAGTGTGAGCCTTGTACTGCTGCCTTTTGGAGACTGCTGACAGGAGCAAGAGTTGACCTACGTATGGAGGCTTCGAAGCGCCGTGACCATAGGTAAGCAGATTTAGTGTTGTACCGCCCTTAAGGCTTCCATGGAGTGATAGAGTATGAAGAATAGGAAAAATGGTAGATTAAGATGCATGGATGTAAAATGAATGGAAAATGAAAATGAGTATTCATCCCTTGCTAATGAACTTGGAAAATTATAAAAGTAATCTCCTAGCCAAACTTGCTAACTTGACTTGTAAAATGGCATGTATCATGGTGGTAGCATATTAATACTATGGAAAGGAAATTTCCAGCAACCATGAGGGCTTTTTCCTTGAGCCGTTTTCTAACCAAACGGCACCCGATTGGGCCCAAATCAGTATTGAATAAAATACATATGTGCCTACTTTATGTTTTTTTCTCGTGACATGTTAAAATGTTGTATGGATCGTGAATGATATGGCCTAAAGTGTGAGACATGTCACTGCTCACAGTTGCTGTAAATTCCAGCAACTGTGACTTGTTTTGCGACACCCCTTTTCCCTAGAAAATGGCTTCCACATGCCCTTAAATTAACCTGTTGGAAAGGTCTGTGAATGAGCTCAAATTTACATGTTTTGAGATTTTCGAAATTCCTTGTAAATTTTGAGTTATGCCCCAAAATGTGTGAGCATGTCACTGCTCACTGTTATGCATGTTTGGAACCAAACCTTTGAACTGATAAATGAGGTCCAATCTCCGTGATAAATAGAGCATTGAATTTTCTCATTTAGCTATTAATTGAAACATTGAAGTTTCCTTGAAAAAAGATAAGTGTGAATGTTACAGGATAATTGTTATGCATATGCCATAAGGGTATGTGAATGATGCTCCGTAACAATGTCTTGTGTGAAAAGTGAGAAGTGCAATATAAATGTGATAACTTCATGATGAAAGTTTCATGATAAGTGCCAAAATGCCGTTAATGATATCCATGTGTAAGTACTCTGTGAAAGCCTATGTGACAAGTGCCTTGTGCTAATTGTCATACTGTTATAACGATAATGTGATTTATCTGTTATAAGGCATTGAATTGGCAAGAATGAATTGAATGCTTGAGCATGAGCAGAGGCCTTAATGATGATTACTACGCAATGGGACACCCATTGGTAGTGGGTATTGTTCTGTTATATCGATGTGAGACTGGCCATTGCTTTATTGATACTACCCACTACGTGATGGGACACCCATCAATAGTGGAGATTGAAACACTGAGAAAGTAGTGCCGACATATCCTCTAACACGAACAATGATAAGAAGAGGTTAGGGGAGGAAAGAGGATCGCTCCATGAGATTTATGAGATGAGATATGTGATTGATTGATGCCTTGCAAGGTAAGAGCCTATCGAACCCCCAATATGCGCTAGGGACCATGTATGTAAGTTGAGGGTATTACGAAACGGATTACCCCACTTGTCATTACCCTCCTTCTTGTAGAATGGTAGAAGTCCTAAGCATCAAAGTTGTCTTGCGCTAATGGATAGGGCTTCTACTAGCAGGAGTAGGTGAACTAGAGAGTAAGTATGAAATGAATGAATTGTGACTATGATTTCCTATAGTTGTCATGACTGCAAGATATTGTCGATAATTGATACATGATATTATCTCTAATTGATGCATAATATTGTCTATAATTGATGCATTATTGCTTGGATATCAATTTATAATTGATGTACTAATCCGATGACTAATATACGTAACTACTGCACTACCACTGATTATGATTTAGTAAATTGTTTATTGCACATGGGTAGACTTGTTACTAAAGCATAACACTATATCTACTTACTGAAATTAAAAGCTCATTCCATTCTTCTTTCCTCCTTGTAGGCTGAAAATGACAGGTTCAGAGTTGGGAGTGCAGGTTGCAGTTAAAGATCAAAGCGACCACTCTGAGAAGGATTTTTAGATCTTGTTGGTAGCTGCGCTCTCAGCCTAATTTGTATTATTTTTTTGGAACTATGTAACTCTAGGCCATGGATCCATGGACTCTATTGTACTATTTTTGGGTTGTAATGTAATGAAACATCTTTTCATATGAATGAATTTGCTAAGTTTTAAATTTTAGGCTTGTGAGCATCAACTTTTCTGGGTTTGCTTGATTATCAAGAATAAAGTGTTGGGTCTGCTCCTACCCTAGTAAAAAATGGTACAATGGACATTGGGATCATGAACCCATGCCCGGTCACCCTCCATCATCAGGGGTAAGGCAGTCGAAGGCGGGGTCGTGACAGTTATGGTATCAGAGCAGCTAGGATAGGGTCTTTGGCTTAGGCAGTTAGGAGGGGAGTCTTTAGAATAGCTTTGGGGTAGACAAGTGACTAGGTACTCTTATGGTTAGGTTGAAGATGCCAGAAGCTCGTACCCAAGATGCTAGTTCTAGCAACGAGAACACCGAGGCACTCGATGAATTCTATAGGATTCTAAGGGCTATGACCCAAATGATGAAGGAGTCAATGCCCACCCAGTCTACCCCTACCCTGAAAAAGAATGAAAGTAGCCTTTTAGAGAGGTTTAGAGGGCTGGTGCCCCCAACCTTTTTGGGGTAAGGAGGAGTAGAGAAGGCTGAGATATAGAAGAGACAAATAGAAAAGATCCTAGAGGTGCTGCATTGCTCGAGCGAGCATAAGGTTAGATTAAGGACCTTCATGTTGGAAGGAGAAGCCGAGCACTGGTGGGACTGGGTGAAGCAGTCTTGGGGGGAGTCGGGGACCAAGACCACATGGGAAAACTTCCTGACAGCCTTCGATGAGAGGTATTTTCCAGACTCCGTCAAGGAAAGAAAAGAAGTCGATTTTATTGAACTCCAACAAGGGGGTATGATAATGGAGCAATATGCCACATGATTTGCAGAGCTCTCTAGGTACGTGCCCCACATTATAAACACCAAGGTACGAAAGGCAGTTAAATTCGAGAGGGGCCTTCGACCGAATATTAGAGGGAGAGTGATGTCAGCCAACCCGAAGTCATACGCCCCATTGGGGGACTTCACCTTAAGGATTGAGAGGGACTGCAAGGACCATAGATCGAGGAACGAAGGAAAGATGAAGGTTGTGTCATCGAGAAGGTTTGTAAAGAAGCCTCGACAATTTTTAAGAAGGGATATTAGAGGAAAGCCTTACCAGCTTAATCAGACGGCCTAGAAGAATCACCCGAGCAACATCTAAGGTGATCGACGCCCGGTATGCTCTCATTGTGGAAAATATAACCACACTACTGTCAAATGCTACAGGAAGAGGAACGTGTACCTAAAGTGTGGCAAGCCCAGTCACTGGGTTAAGGATTGCCCCGTGGCAAAGGCCGAAGACTGACCGAAGACACAAGGACCAATGTTTGCTCTCACCGAACAAAAAGCCAAGGCGTCCATGTCAGTGATTAGAGGTACATTCTCTATCTATGGTGCTAGAGCCAAAGCCTTAATTGATCCCAGTTCCTCTCATTCCTTTGTTGCACCCCATTTTGCTTTCCATTTAAATGTTACACCTGCATGTCTCAATTATACTCTAGTAGTAAGCACACTTTAGGGGGATTCCCTAGAAACTGATAAGGTATTTAAACAGTGTGGGATTAAAATTGATAGGTACAACCTACCTATAGATTTGATCCTATTAGATATTCAGGACTTTGATGTTATTCTGGACATGGATTGGTTGTACACCCATCATGCCACCGTCAATTGCCATGAAAAGACGGTAATCTTTAAATGTCATGATCAAGCAGTATTGCACTTTGAGGGCACCAAGGATATTTCCCCTCTGCATCTTAATTCTACCCTCCGGGCCTCTCGCATCGTGACTAAGAAATGTGTAGGGTATCTGGCTTATGTAGTAGAGAATAGGGGTGTTCAGGCCCAACTAGAGGAAATACCAGTAGTTAGGGACTACCCTAAGGTATTCTCAGAAGAGTTACCCTCCCTGCTTCTAATGAGGGAAATTAAATTTGAGATAGATGTAGTCCCAAGCACAGTTCCCATCTCTAAAGCTTTGTATAAGATGGCCCCAGTAAAGTTGAAGGAATTAAAAGAGCAGTTGAAAGAATTGTTAGATAAGGGTTTATCTGACTCAGTGTGTCACCCTGGGGTGCACCCATCCTATTTGTGAAGAAGAAAGATGGGTCCCTGAGGCTATGCATTGACTATAGATAGTTGAACCAAGTAACAGTAAGGAATAAGTATCCTTTGCCTAGAATCGATGACCTCTTTAATCAGCTCCAAGGGGCCTAGGTGATTTCAAAGATCGATCTCCGCTCAGGGTATCACCAACTAAGGGTGAAGGAAGGAGATATCCTGAAGACAGCCTTTAGAACTCGATACAGTCATTACGAGTTTCTAGTGATGCAGTTCGGATTAACCAATGCACCTGCTACATTCATGGATCGGATGAATAGGGTGTTTCGACCTTATCTAGATGACTTTGTGGTGGTCTTTATTGATGATATTCTGGTATACGCGAAAAGTTGGGAGTTACATGAGCAGCATCTAAGATCTGTTTTGCAAACTTTAAAGTCAGAAAGGTTGTACGCCAAATTAACCTTCCTGGGTCACATTATTTCCAAGGATGGGATCATGGTCGACCCTCCAAGGTGGAAGTCGTACTTAAATGGGAGAGACCAGCAAAGTGTTTGTTATGATCCATATGTCCACATAACACATACAGTTTAGGGTCGCAATCCTATAACTATGTCGGAGACTGTGTTGGACCCATGATTTATTGTCATGTTCGGCTGGTGCCTCCATCATTCGGTCACTGTCTTTTTAGGAAACAAAATCAAATAAATTGATGGAATGGAGATGACCCAATGCAATCCTATAGATTATAATTTTTTGAAAAATTGTTTCATGCAACGGGACCACATTTCTACATTTGTGATACCATAGGTATAAGGCATCCACTTGATGGCTGCAAATAGGTGGTCCATCTAAAATCTATTGAAACTAGTGGGACACGTTTTTTTTTAATAGAATTATTACATTTAATTTTCAAAATTTATTTATTTTTTTCATATTCATGATCTCCATGTTAGAGATTACATGTCCTTTAAAATTAGGTCCAAAAATGGGTCTCAAAATTTGATTTTTAAGAGATGACTCATTTCTACATGGACTCATAGAAACCATGTCCTAGATTTAGTGTATGGATCAATACTACATTTTCCATTTCTAATTATAGAGAAAAGGATGATAATTCATGCCTCCATGGTGATGCTGCTCCAATCCCTAAGCCTAGTACGAGGTACGATCCCCTGGTTATGTACCCCTGGCTGCTAAACCAATAATTGAATGGCAAGATAAAATCAGATTCACAGTGGCTGAATTGTTCGTCATTAAAAAGAATTGGTGGGGGTCTCAAGGCTGGATTTGATGTACAATCTAAATGTTTTAATCCAAGAAAGATATGTTAAAGAGAAACATATTGGTATTTGGAAATGTCCTGCAAATGGGTGGATTAAATTGAATTTTGATAGCTGCTCTATGGGTAATCCCAGCCATACAGGTAGACGAGGCTTAATTAATGATTGTCAAGGCAGTTTTCTATTGAAAGTTTTTGGCCCTTTAAGTATTATCACGGCAAATGAAGTTGAAATGCAAGGTACGCTGGAAAGAATCAAACCGCCAAAACCCTTCAACAAACCAGTGGTGTGGTGATGGAAAGAGACTCATTAAATGCTATTAAATAGGTTAAGAAGGAGGCTGAGTATCCTTGGAAGCCGCATAGTTTGATTAGGGACATCCTAGACTGTTGTATTGATATGGAATGCTCCTTTGAACATGACTATAGGGAGTATAATATGGTGGATGGCTCAGTAAAATTAGGTGTTGTTGCTACTGGTTTAGTAGTTGTTTAATGTTGTTGTAATTGAGTTCTGCTCTTTTTCTTTGTGTTCACTTTTGCTAGTTTTGAACCATTGTTGCTGATTGCAATAATGTACAAGAGGATTATCATGTAGCAATAAAATTGTTGTTCTTCAAAAGAAAAAAAAAATGTACCCCCTGTCCGGTGGATTGAAAGTAGCGGTTTGGACCCGTCGGGGGAATAATTGGGTTCTAGGTTGCCTTGGTGTGGACCTGACTGATTCCCGATACTGGTATAGAAGAATCCTACTTGGTATGAAATATATCATATATATTTCACACATGATGATTATGTATTCCAGCACAATATATCCTATATAATAAAAGTAATATATTCATTTTGTATTTCAACCTAGACCCGACCAGATTAAGTGGCTTGTAGCGTTGGGTCCAAGTCTGATCAGCCAGCGCCACCACAGACCAGGCCTTGCTGAAGTCGACTCAAACCTTTTGCAATTGCGATTGAACCGCAACGGGAATCCCTTATATGGAAGTAATAGTGACTTTTGTAGAAACGGTTAAGATTTGATAATTCAAATTTCAGGATGTATATGTAGATGTTGAATCCTGCCAGCCATCTATTGATGAGGAGGCTTTAGTTAATGTTGATTGAGACTGTATCAATCAATAAGACATTAAGTGTGTAGCATTGTGCTATGGTTTTAGTTAATGATTGAGACTCTATCAATCAATAAGGCTTTAGTTAATGATGATTGATACAATAAGACTGTATCAATCAATAAGACATTAAGTGTGCAGCATTGTTCATGTGGCATCATGTTCTGCATATGGTGGTGAGAGGGGAGTCTTCGGAAACGTCTCATGGAAGACGCGCCACCATGTGGCATGTTTGAGTTGCTTTTCATATGATTGCCAACTTTAACAAATTTCAAAACCAGCGTGCCTACACAACGTAGGCAAAGTAGATTCACGACTCAACATGGTTCTACGAGCCAACATTATGTGAAGGAAAATTATTTCATGCCTGCTGGATCACATTTCTACAATATGTGGTCTAGAGCTATTAAGCATCCATCCGAAAAATGGTTGTAAATAGGTGGTTCATCTAAAAACAATTGTAACTAACGGTCCAAATGTTTTGCTAATATTTCTCTCTATCATTTACAGTCAAACGACCTTCCTTTTTAATATCTGGGGTTTTTGGCGGGTTCGTCTACGCTCTTTTAAAGTTCAACATTGTATAGAACAAGGATCCTGTCAACTATCATCGTACCGGAATAATTCTTCCACTATCTATTATGTGCTCGCAGCAATCCCGTGCACCCTTAGCCGTGAGTTCCTTCTTTGATTATCTCTTATCATCTCTTTGGAAGACTTGTATAGGCCCATCTTATCATCTCTTTGGAAGGCTTGTATAACCCCATCCATTTTCGCCCTTTTATTTTTCTCTCAACTGTTAACCATCGGTTAGGGTAGTAGTGCATTTTACTTGGGTCACAATTACTTGTTTTCTCTATTTTGCATTCTCTTGGGTTCAAATACTGGTGCGTTTTTACTTGAACTTATCCTATTTATACGTTATTTTCGTGTTGGATGGGGTTAACATCACCATAGTGAAATTCACTGCATTTAAGTGAATTTCACTGCTTTTTTGTGTTTTTACTTTTGCCAAATATCAGAAGGTCCAAGTCCTCTCGCCCCATGGTTTTTCTAAACACAAGCACGGCCCAAGCTCCCTGCTACTTCTCTCTCTAGATTTTGATGGTGATAAAACCCATAAAGAAATCTAACGCCAAATATTTGTATAGGCATTTTATTTTTTTGTATCATTTCTTCTCCTAAAGAAAAAATCAACTTCTATTTCTCCTATATATTAGTCAGGTTTATTTATTTATTTTATTTTGGATGTTTAGTTGGAATATTTTTTTTATGGATATAATCTTCCTTACTTGCATAATTTCTCTAGGCTTTAGTGGGTAAAATTCATGCTCTTGATTTTGTAAACTATTTTTTTTTTTTGTTTTTACTTGTGGTTCATATTTTGTTGAGAATAACAAGTATTACCTATTGTAACAATTACAATAGACTCTCTCATATTGTTATATTCTTTTGAAAATCAGTCTTTCTTCCTATCTCTAGAATGTTAAGATTTATAGTTTAACAACTTGCATAAAGTATTTTGCTACTTTGTTTTTGACTTAGGCTCTTGCATCACACCAGTGTGCACATAAACTATTCGAGTGAATTCGTCATTGAGGTTGCAGGTCGTAAAGAGTCGACAACCTATTGATTTGACTAGCTGACAATACATTCTAAAACGCCAAATCTTATTTAATTTTTTTAGTTCAATTAGTCTACATCTTTATACCTTTTAATCTTTATACGATAGAATTATAACACAATGAAGAACTCAATGGAACTAATATTCCTATGTAGAAAAGAAAAGTTGGATACATCCTCTTCCAAGATAGGGTGGATTATATTTTTGATATAGAACCACTAGTTTTAGAGCCTAATACCAATAGTCAAGCTAAAAAGCAATTTGACAAATGGTTTTAAGATGACAAAGTAGGTAAGATCACTATGTTCAGTTATGGAGGATGACTTAATTAGAGTATTTAAAGACTACACCACAACGCGAAGTATAATGGGTGCTCAATTTCAAAACTATAGGACCACTTCTGAGACTCATGTGCGAATATTATTAGAAAAGTATAACTCTTGCAACATAAAAGAATCAGACTCAGTGACCGAGCATGTCAACAGAATGATAGTGCTCACAAACTACCTTACTGCAGCCAGGAATTCAGTCCCTGATAGCATGCAAGTGTCCATTGTCCTTAACAGTCACCCTCCATCTTGGGAGTCAGTTTGTAATTGCATTGAACCACTCTGCACAAAGGATAACTATATTGAATTTTCCAATATACATCAATATGAAGCTGAGAGAGAAATGAGGAAGAAGTCAAATGAGCTCCACTTTGCCGAAGTTCATCTTATCAAATTCCCAATAAACCTTACAATAATTAAAACAATGACAATAATAGGTATTAGGGGAAGGGGAGAAAATTTAAAAATCAAAAGAATAGACTGATAATACATGTTTTTATTATAAAAAACTGTGGCACATGAATTTTATTTGTCTTAAGCTGAAAAGTAAAAATAGGAACCAGAATAACAACAATGATCGAAATAATAATAATAATCAAAATAAAAGAAATGACTTGATTTGCGTAGTCCTATAATCATTAGTTGCTGCCCATGACCTGAGGAATTGATTGGTTGACTCAGCCTCCACTGGATAAATATCGAGAACTAAGGACGGATCCACGGAGTTAAAGGAGATCGCATCCCGTAACCCGCAGATTTATATGGGAAATGACAGCTATTGTGATGTACTTGGTGTCAGTACTTTTAAGTTGTATCTACCTGTATGAACGAAACTCCTACTCACTGACACTTTGTATGGGCCCAATAAGAGTCACAATTTGATTTTTGTTCCAAAGCTAAACGAAAATGGTTATAACATAAGATTCAGGTATGGTCAGGTCACAATTGGTAAATGTTCTTGAGCACTATGTATAGTACTAAAGTTCACAATTTGTATCGATTGAACGTTATTGAAAATTTATCGTATTCTAGTTATATTAATGCTTCTTTTTATGCTTATCATGTGTGGATGATTCATATTTATGGCATTTAAGATTACGAATATAAATAAAGATAAAATGAACAATTTGTGGTTAAAAGAGGCTTGCTCCCAAGCTTAAAAAAATTGTGGATAAAACATGCAAGCCTCGTATTTCATGTAAATTAATTAAGAAGTCTTTTCCTAAAAGAAAAATGTGAAGTGAAATACTTAGTATTATTCACTCTTATATATATGGCCCATTAAATATAAAACTACATAGTTGTATGAAATACTACATAACATTTATAAATGATTATTCTTGTTATGGATATGTATACTTAATTAGTAGAAAGTCAAATGCATTAAAAATATTTAAAGAATATAAAACTGAAGTAGAAACCTAGCAAGGGAGACATATTAAAACTTAGAACAAATAGAGGAGGTGAATATTGCTCTGCTCTGACTTATCTGCCAAAATTTTCTAAGGAGTATGGTATAATTCACCAAACTACCATGCCATATACATCACAACCAAATAGTGTAAGTTAAAGAAGAAGTAGATCTCTAATAGACATGGTTAGGTCAATGATGAACCATTCTGATTTATAACTTTATTTTTGAGGTGAGGCTCTCAACATTGCAATTATTAATCATGTTCTTACTAAATCCATAGACTTGACCCCCTATGACTTACGAACTGGTAGAAAACTTGACTTTATTATCTTGAATGTTTGGGCTTCTTGGGTACATGTTCATATACCATCACAAAACAGAGATAAACTAGAAACTAAAACTATCAAATGTTCATTTATTCATTGTTCAAGAATTCTAATAGCTATAAATTTTATAATCGTAATACTAAATCCTTAATGGAGAGTTGATATGCTCATTTCTTAAAAAATATAGATCACGAATATACTTTAAGTAAGACTAACTTACGTGAAATTGGTAAAGATAAGGGCCTCAAAGAACCTATTTCTCTGTCTCCCTCTACAATTGGTGAAAATGATTCATTTTGTACCTGGCATACCAGATAGATCTAAAAGAACTAGAGCCCCTGCTGCCAGTTTAGAATAATTTTATATGTTTATAAATGAAGATAATTATTCTCTAATGAGTGAAGAAACCATAGATCAACGTCAAAATTACAGTGAAGCTACTATTACACATGACTCAGCTGAGTGGACTCGACCATGGACGATGAATTGATTATATAAAAATGAATCAAGTTTGGGAGTTGAATGACCTCCCTAATGTAAAAAAAAACTATTGATTACAAATGAGTCGTAAAGAAAAACTTTAATGCAAATGGATCCAGAGAGAAATATAAAGCTAGGTTGGTAGCTAACGGATGGAATGGTATAGATTATGTAGAGACTTATTCTCCAATAGCCAAATTTTTATCTAGTAAGATCATCCCAACATTTGTTGCTTCTTATTATTTGGAATTATTTGAAATGGATATTGAAACAACTTTCTTGAATGAGAATTTAAAAAAGATATATACATGAAACAATCAAAAGGCAATATTATTAAAAGCCAAGAAGACAAAGTATACAAACTTAAAAAATCTTTATATGGTCTAAAAAAGTCTTCTAGGCCATGGTAGTTCACCTTTCATAATGTAATCATGGAAATTGGTTTTATAGCCAATATCTTGGACCCTTGAGTATATGTCTAGAACAGTAGGAGCAATTTTGTTATCTTATCATTATATATAAATTATATTTTGCTAGCTGGTAATGACATGAGCATGATTAACCATACCAAATCATGGCTATGCTCCTACTTTGAGATGAATGATATGGGAGAAACCTCTGTTGGTCGCTGCAAAAGCAAAACAAAAAAATACAATAAACAAAAAATGAGAATTCATTGATATGATTACTGATACTTGGATCTGTCCCCAATCTATACAAGGAGTATAGGGTGTTAATCTAAATCCTATAGGACAAACCCTATGGTGACCCCATATTTTATAGAGACCCCATATTTTATAGAGTCCCGACATCATAGAATTAATTATAATACTTAATAGCCTATAGAAGTTGAGATCCAAATTGTTACTCCTATTTTTATTCACTTTAAAACGCATTGGGAGTTTTGGCAAGTTGTCACCTAGCTATTAAAACACCCATAAGGATTAATCAGGTCACTAAAAACCTACTAATATTTATATCTGTGTGTGACTCTTTCCATGTCAATACCATGATATTATTAACAAAATATATTTATGCCCATAATAATTGGATATCTTGAATAAAAGGTCCTGAAAGGCCACAATTCCCCACAGCCTCATATATACTAGGCACTAATATAACAAAAGATAGAAGTTTAAGACTAGTTTGTTTAACTCAAGAAAACTATTTAGATAAGTATTTTACAGAGATTTGAGATGGAAAATTATTAAAGAAAATGTGTCAATCAAATAATAGTGACAAAGCTGAAATAGAAAGAATTCCATATGTTGAAGCTATAGGATTTATAAATTATGTCATGTTGTATACAGGGCCCGATTTAAATTTATGCATATCGTCTTATGAGTAGATTTCAGAGTAATTATAGGATGGTTCATTTGCAAGCCATACAAAGGATGCTCAGGTATGTATTCAGAAAACTAAAAACTACAAATTGTGCTTCCAAGCTGATAATTTTGAGGTCACTGGGTACTCTAATGTAGACTTTATAGGAGATCCAAATGATAGAAAAACAAACTTCAAAACTGTATTCCTCTTTGGAGGTGGATGTATTTCTTGGACTAGCAAGAAACAAACTTGTGTAACACGGTATACAATAGAAGATGAGTATATTGCTTGTAGTATTCCTATAACTTAAGCTGTCTAGATTAAACACTTAAAAAATGATTTAATGCTGGATATAGCTGATGGACCAGTTAAAATTTTTTATGATAATCAGGATGACATCTCATCAATTAGAAATTGAGCATATAGTTCCAAGGGTAAGCATATTGAAATTGATTAACATTATATTTATGATATTATTGGAAAGAATGAAATAAGAGTGAGTTTTTTGCCATCATCCGATATGATTGTAGACCTTTGACAAATGGATTAAGTGCAGTACTATTTTCAAAGCATGTAACTTTGATGGGTTTTAGGAACATCTAAGTTCGGAACTCCCAAAAGAGGTATTTTTCTTTGTTATCTTGGTCACGAGAGGAAAAGCCGCATGAGCCTGAAAAACCGCATGACAAGACTTTGGATGACTTTTTGTGTCATGAAACACATAACTGTACTAGCATGAAAAGCCTCTTTACAACACAAGTGGCACAGTCTTTGGCTCTCATAGCCAATTGGGAGATGTTGGTACATGTGGGTGCCCATGGGGCCTCATATGTGTCACATATTTCTTTTTAATCTAATAAATATTTTTCTTAAAAATATTATGTATTAATTAGTATCTATCTTTAAAATTTTAGAAAGAGAAAATCCTTTTTCCAATAGATAATGGATAACTCCTCATCTTCCAGGTATTGAGGGCCACTTTTCAGAAATTTCATGAAAGAAAGCCAAATGTTGGAGAATAATGTCTTCCCATCCCTCTATAAGTTGGGGTCTCATTGTCATGGAGAGACACAGATAATCAAAAGCTATTCTCAATTGTTCTGGAAAACCCATGGCTCTCTGCGATTTACAGTCCAACAACATTCTCTTTTAATACCTGGGATTTTTGGCAGGTTCATCTCTCCTTTAAAGTTCAACAGGTATGGGGATGTTACCACCCCGACCCAGCCCCTTTCCCATGTACACACTCATTAGTATATACTTATGCACATATGTTAGAAAATATCGCGTACGTATATTTGCATTATGACTGTGAAAGGTGGGATATGGCAAGATCTCAAACCTTCAAAAATTAAAATTGGTTTTGGCATAACTTATACATACGATCAATGGAAAATGGAAAAATAAATGTTTTAAAAAAAATTAAAATAAAGGAGTTGCTATGCCTAAAATTCATGTCAACTATTAAACATGAAAAATGGGTTTCTGGGATTTAAGTAGGGTAACAACGGGCTGAATACAAATTATTCTGATCCAGCCCTGACCTCATCATGGTCTAGAAATTTTAAAAATAGTTTTTATATATTGTATAGTCTATATATTTCATATATTTTATTTTTATAGATTGGGTTGTAAGAACGAATTGCCATTGGTGTATATATAAAAGATTGAAGTTTCTCGAGGCCTTAGGCTTTATGAAGACAAAATAAAGCCTCACCTCAAATCCTCATCTGAGAAGAACTTTTAGCATTAGAAGTCTTCATAATGGCTCTAAATTAATTTTCAATACCAACAATAAAATTTGAAACTCAAAAAATAGTACAGATCTTGCAGATATCTGAGATCTTATTTTGAGGGTGAAACAAATGGTCTAGATGATTTGTTGCAGTATACACTATTTTTAGAATTTGAAATCCTAATTTTTTTACACAATTATATTGTTCAAGCTGAGATGATCAATTTATAGGTTTTTCAACACATGAATTGCAATTTTTTAGGAGTAATGAGGTGAGGTGAGGTGAGGCTTTACTTATTTTGATAGGGCTACAACCCTATAAAAAGATCATTATTTTTTATTTAAAAATTATTTTAAGAGTTCACTTAGTCATTAACTACTGACAAATTATAAATTTTTATAAAGGGTGCGGTTTGTATAAAGTTGAGGTTCTAAACAATCAAGGTAAAGTGCACCTTCAAATAGTATCGACAAATGCAGTTTCAGCCTTAAAACATATTTTCATTTTTAGTTATAAAATTTAAAGCTTCAAAAATAGTGTAGATCAAGCAGATCTATGAAAACTTGAAAATCTTGAAAATTTATGGTAAAAAAATGCGTTACAAGAAGCACTATTTCCAAAACTTGAAATCCTTGTTTTCTCATGTCAATGCATCTTGATGTGGAGATGATCAATTTGAGGATATTTGGGTATCAAAACAACATCTTCTAGTGAAATTTTTGAGGTAGGCTCTAATTTGATTGCTTAGAGCCTCGGCTCTCTATGAACTTTTTCCTTCTATAAAAATAATGGTATCTTATAAGTTAGTTCCATGGAAATTTATTTATAGACGATTCTTGTTCTTTAGTAAAAATTATAATTTTATTCTTTAGAAAAATGACAAAAATACTTTTTATCTTTTAGTGATATTTACACAAACACCAATAACTATTGAGTTTGTTGTGGTCTTTGGTTCTACATATTCCATTTCAATGGTTGATGATGCAATAAAACTAATTCTGTTGTTGATACTCCATCCCATTTGAATTTGTATCTTTTGAAATTCAAATTTGAATTCTACTGGTTTTGACTGCATTAAACTTGTTTTGCAGAAAATTTTTCTGTGTCACTACACTATCATCTGTTGCGATCTTAAGCTTATTCAAACTTATCCTTGTTCATATTTGATTTCATCTTCATCCTTTATTTAACTTTGTCTTACAAGGGATAAGAAAGCTAATGGGGTAACTGCGGAGAAAACTCCTTCCACAATAAGAGACCCTTATGAATATTTAAATTTTTTGACTTTCCTATAACTGCGGTGAAAACTCTCCGAGTGTCACAAAATGCACCTAAACATGGTCATGTATGATTCAATTAGTTTAGGATCAAATCAGTCCGATCAAAGTAGAATAATGGTAAAGGTAGTTGCAGACCATTGGCACCATACTATGGTTGGCACTTAGAGAATCAGTCCACAACATTTAATCATCAATTGTAGAGATATAAAGTTTCTCCGCCAAGATTGTTCTATTGCAAAGGCAAAAAAAGAAGGAGAAAGCAATTCTGAAAAAATTATAATATAATATAATATGATATATTATTTACAAATAAATTTCTTGGCTTGCACGAGAAAACAATATTTTTCAATAAGTTGGGGTTTGTGTAGAAAAGGGTTGTGTAGTCTATAAAGCATCGATAGCTCAAGAGGGATTACTTGAGATACTCAATGTAGTATGACCCAAGCGGGTCCAGGGAGCTGGAGCAATTTTGGATAAGTTAGAAGAGGTATTCCTTATTAGTTTTATGGACTTAATATTTTTTATCCCACGGAGATGCATTGCTCCATATTAGCGCATGGCACATTCCTGATGGAGTATGGGAGAGTACTTGTACCATATCGTATTGCCCGAGGATGATGATTAGGGTCTGATATCTTTATTTACACTTGCTATAGGAAGAGCAGGTGATGTTAGATTTAGAGTCCGCCTCACGTGAGTGCTATGATTTATATTGTATTTCTTGTGAGAGAAAAACTTATGTATATTTTAGTATATTGATCATGGGAGAAGACCTCATATTTATATAATATTTGACATGTTACACAACATGTGTAATCATAAAAATAGAAGGAAACTATACAAGAAAAGAAAAGACATATCACAACCTACATGAAAGCTTTTATGATAGAAAATGAAGGAAAGACAATATTATACACACACATTCCCCCTCAAACTCATGATGGTCGAAAACTAACTATTGAGAGTTTGGACACAAGGTTGGATAACCAAGGAACATTATGACACTTCGTAAAGAAGTCAGCAAATTGTGCAGATGAGGAGATATATGGAAGAGAGAGTGTTCCGGCTAGTTACTCTTGTCTAACAAAGGACAATCCACTTCAATATGCATGGTACGCTAATGGGACTCAGCATTCTTAACAATATAAATTGCACTTCTCTTATCACAATATAAAGGAGTCGAAGCAGAAAGTTCTACACCCAAGTCAGCCAATAACCAGCGAAGCTAAACAACCTCAACTGTTGTTTGAGCCATGGCACGATACTCAACTTTAGTTGTAGATTGCGCAATATGTTGTTGCTTGTTGCTCTTCCAAGAAAGAAGGGAGTCTCCAAGAAAAATACAAAAACTTGTAGTAGACTTGAAATAGGAAGACCATTGAAATAGGAACTATCAAAATCAAGATATTTTATGGGATAATACGAACCTTATCAGATGTGAGGCATGTCCCACAATTAAAGAAAAACTTAATATCTCCGGGAGCTCTTGATTTAAATGGTTGCAAGTATACAACAACAGGTGGAGTCCTCAAAGTTAGTAAGGGATCTATGATTGTCATGAAAGGTTAGATGACTGGGAACGTAGACAGGTTGATAGGGAATACAGTTACAGGTGGAGCTTCTATAACCACAGATGTTGAGTCCAACAAAGATGAAACAAATTTGTGGCATGTGCGTTTAGGGCATATGAGTGAACGAGGTATGATGAAACTTCATAAAAAAAAATTGTTGAAGGGTGTCAGAGCCTGTAAACTGGATTTCTGTAAGTATTGTGTTTTCAGTAAACAGTGCAAGATTAGATTCAAAACTGAAATTCATACGAGCAAGGATATACTAGACTATGTACACACTGATGTATGGGGGCCTTCACCAATCAAATCCAAGGGTGGGGTAGAATACTTCATTACCTTCATTGACGATTACTCAAGAAAGGCCTGGGTCTACTTCATAAAACACAAAAGTGAAGCGTTCACGAAGTTTAAATAATGGAAAAGCAGAGGTAGAAAGGAAGACATGAAAGAAACTAAAATGCTTGATATCAGATAATAGAGATGAGTACAAGTCTAGAGAATTTCAAGAATTCTGTAAAGAAGAGGGGATTGTACGTCACACTTTACCACACCAAAACCTCCTTAGCAAAATGGTGTGGCTGAGAGGATGAACATGACTCTTTTGAAAAGAGCTCATAGTATGAGATTGAATGTAGATTTGAAAAAAATTTATGGCCAGAAGCAGTTAACATGTCATGTTTCATCGTTAATAGGTCATCATCTATAACGATTGATTGCAAAATTCCAGAGGAGATGTGGACAGGAAAGCCAGTAGATTACTCTATGTTGAAGATCTTCGGATGTCCAGCTTATGTCCATGTGTAAAGTGGAAAACATTCCAAATTAGACTCCAAGTCTAAGCAATGCATCTTTCTTGGTTTTGAGAAGGGAGTGAAGTGATTCAAGCTTTGGGATCCTACTTCACATAAAGTCGTACTTAGCAGGGATGTTGTGTTTGATGAATCTCACATGGTGAAGTCAATCAACATGCAAGATGACAAAATGCAAGTAGATGAAAGTGGTGAAGAAAGATCGACAGTCCAGGTGGAGTTAGAAGAGCCTGAAACACTAGAAGAGGAAAAATCATCTACCAATATACCAGAACAACAACAATTACATAGTGAACCCTACAGTTTGGCAAGAGGCAAAAAGAAGCGTGTTCACAAAGCCCTTATGAGATACGGCTTTGAGGGCGTACTAGCCTTTGCTCTAACTGTTCGTACTAGAGAAATCGACTCCTTCGAAGATACTCTAAGTGATGCACAAAGTGATAAATGGATGACAGCCATGATGGAGGAGATGGAGTCTCTGAAAAAATAATAAAACTTGGGAGCTTGTCAAGAGGCCCAAGGGAAGGAAAGTGATTGGGTACAAGTGGATCTTTCGGAAGAAAGAGGCAGCAACAGAAAAGAAATGTGCGAGATTCAAGGCTAGACTCGTAGCAAAGGGCTACGCTCAGAAAGAGGGAGTAGACTACAATGAAATATTCTCTCCGATTGTCAAGCACACTTCAATAAGGCTATTACTTGCTTTAGTAGACATGTTTGATTTGGAGCTAAAACAGCTTGACGTGAAGACAACGTTTGTTCATGGTTATTTGGTGGAACAAATCTTTATGGAGCAACCTGAAGGCTTCAAGGTGCATGGAAAGGAAGATCAAGTTTACTTGCTCAAGGGATCTCTTTATGGTCTTAAGCAATCTTCGAGGCTGTGGTACAAGCACTTCGACTCTTTCATGGTGCAGATTAGCTATTTCAAGAAGTGAATATGATTGTTGTGTCTATTTTAAAGTTCTTAATGATAAATCCCTTATTCTCTTGATGTTTTATGTTCATGACATGCTCATCGCTGCCAAGAATACATGTGACATAACTTCTCTCAAGTCTATGTTA
The DNA here is from genome assembly GCF_000471905.2 of Amborella trichopoda. The sequence goes on along the minus strand of NW_006496520.1, from coordinate 1,075,117 downwards.
AGTTCTGAGTTTGATATGAAAGATTTAGGGGCTGCTAATAGGATTCTTGGTATGGAGAATCATATGAGATAGAAATGCAGGTAAACTCTGGGTAACTCAAAAAAGGTATGTTGAAAAGGTGTTGGAGCGTTTCAACATGGAAAAGGCCAAGTCAGTTAACACTATATTGGCAAGTCACTTTAAGTTATTTGAATGGTTGTGTCTCACTACGGATGAGGAGATAGAGCAGATGTCTCTGGTGCCCTATGCTAACGCAGTCGGAAGCCTCATGTATGCTATGGTTTGTAGCAGGCCGGATTTATCTCATGTTGTCAGTGTTGTTAGTCGATATACGAGTAATCCTAAAAAGGAGCATTGGAATGCTATTAAGTGGATTTTCAGATATCTAAGCGAGACATCAGATCTCAGAATTATGTTCAACAGGAAGATAAGGTCTACATAACTGGTGGGATAAGTCGATTCCGGCTATACTAGTGATTTAGACAAGCGAAGGTCTACTACATGGTATGTCTTCACACTAGCAGGTGGACCTATTTTACGAAAGACAATGCTTCAACCCATGATTGCGTTGCCTACGACAGAGGAAGAGTACATGGCAGCAGTTGAGGCTGCAAGGGAGGCGATCTGGTCGACTGGTTTGGCTCGTGAGTTGGGGGTGGAGCAAGAAGGTACTGTATTGCATTGTGATAGTCAGAGTGCCATAAATCTTGCAAAGAATCAAGTGTTTTATACAAGGACAAAACACATTGATGTGAGATATTACAAGATCAGGGAGCTTATGTTAGAAAGAATCATTCACCTGAAGAAAATTCATACGAATGACAACCATATAGATATGCTTACAAAGCCGGTCACCACTGAGAAGTTCAAGCTGTGCTTGGACTTGCTTAATATCTCTCATTGTTGAGAGTGAGGGAAGCACCCCATGGCAGGTGGGGGTGCAGTAGCGTACCTTTATGAAGGTATGGGGATGGAGACATTTTCAAGGTGACTCGATAGAATTCAAGCCAAGGTGGAGATTGTTGAGGATTGATGTCTTGTATTCTGAGGAAATATATTTGCCAAGGTTCGAATATAGCCGTACATGGGATTCGATATATCTGGGACTTATATATATATCCGTACAAGGGTATTTCAGTAATTTATACCATCTATCTGGGACTCGATATATATTATTGCGATTGAGGGTTCATCCAAGGTTAAGGGTTATGGGAAAATCGCAGATCTCTTTGTAATTAGATAAAAAATAGAGAGGCTTGAGGAAGAGAACGAATTATAACCCTATTCTCCATTGCTAGTAAAGAAGCTATAATCTCTCATAGACGTAGGCATGTTGCCGAACCACGTATATCTTTGAGTTATGGTTGGTTGTCTCTTTCTTTTGTTTTCTTTCTTGTTTTCATGGATTGATTTTTATTTCTACAAGAGAGAGAATGATTTCATGAAACTCAGAGGTTGCGGCTATATTTTTTCTATAAGATGTGGCAATTGGCACAAAAAATGTATAAAACCTATTAAAGGATCAGCGATTTTAAAGTGATGAAGTTAATACAAAACGTCAATGCCTTCTCCTTGGAAAACAGTGTGGAATATTTAAAAAAGTCAAATAAGAAGAGAACACCAATACAAGAAACCTGGAAAGGGTAATAACACAACAAAGAAATCATAGTATTTAAAATCCCAAGATGCTCAAGAAACCTGATCACATCAGAGGATCACACGGCTATAAGTAAGAACGTTGGAAGAGCTATAAGTTTCATCTGTGCTCTTTTGTGTTGATTTACAAATGGAGAGATGTAATCCTCGCCGTTTTGTTTCGTTTTTTTTTTTTTTTTTTTTAACCTTTCTATGATCTTCTTTAGAAGGCTTTGAAAATACTTCTCAACCCTTTTCTTGAATGGTAAAAAATTCTTCCCTAATACCTATGTGTGGAGTGTCACACACAAAATCTAAAGCTACTTATATATTTCATTCGGGCATTAAATACACCATATTTAAGATTGCAAAAAGAAAAGGAAAATGAAAACATTTTTGTGATGGAAAACAATGTACTAAAGGAGTAGCCTTAGGAGGATTACTATCCATAAGAAAATGCACAAAAAAACAGACCGGCCAAAAAGAAAAGACAAAAGAAAAAGCATGACTAGCCTTCTAGTAATGGGTGAAATTTGCACGAGCTTTCAACCTTAAACAATAAAAATAAGGCGCACTTCCAAATTTATTATAACCTATAATTTTGGTGTCAAACTTTTTTGAGATAGTCTGATAATCTATTTTCATATCTAATTATAAAATTTTAAACACCTAAAATAATTCAAATAAAGTAGATCTATGAACACATAAAATCTAACAATGGATAGTCAAGATTAATGGTGTTACAAGATGTACTATTTTAGGACTTGATTTTGTATTTTCCACCCATACATCTCAATGCGAGATAATCAATTAGAGAATTTAGAGAATTTTCCAACATCAAAACATACTTTTTTGCTGCTTTTGGAGTTGCACCTTACTTCTACAGTTTAAGCATGCACCCTTTTTTAAAAGGCTATCTAGACAAAGACCATCGTAAAGATCGATTTAATTAATACGGAGATAGAGTTGCTTATAGGTTATTAAGACAAACGATCTTTATAGAGTGCGTAGGGTGCATCACCCTGTGTATGTCTTTTCTTTACGAAAGCTTTCACTGTTTATTATTCCCTTGTAGATATTCAAATACATCGCATTTACATGGAATCAATAAAGAATAAAATCTCACCCCATGTCTTTCTGTTATCGACTCCCACAACTTCACCATTGCTATTGCCTATGTTACATAGACACGGCCTTTGTTACATATATACGGACATGGTTATCTATTTATGACATAAATATGAGTATCAGAAATGACAACTTAAAAAAAATGATATCTAAACTTGATATGGCCATCCAATCTACAAATATCTATATAAATATGTGCATCTA
>NW_006496520.1:989483-1065348 GCF_000471905.2 Amborella trichopoda | reverse complement strand
GAAACACAAGGAAAGGTGAAAACCCTAAAAATGCAAGTTTCGTGATCCAAAAACACCAAAATTTTCAACCATTTAATCCATGTAAAAGCTGAATAAAGCTGTTTACAGCCTGCAAATTAGATCACATGCCAAAAAAAAACAAGAAAAATGATAAAAAAATGATAAATTTCGAAGAATCCCGTGAAGAACACTGTGCAACCCGTGTTCTTCACGGACTCGCCGATTCCGTACAGTGATTCGGCGAGTAACTGTGCAGAATCGTCCGGTTCTCTCTAGAACCGGACGATTCCCGTTTTTTTAACCGATTCGATCACCCCATGGCCATTCTCGAGTTTAACTGGGCGAGTCCGGTTCGACTGGGCGTTTTTTTAAACACTGCTAAAAACCGTAAAGTATACAATATAGGGGTAGCTATTGAGAAGGATATTTTTGTTTAAAACTTGTTAACTTTTTAACGGGAGGTAAATATAAGAAAAACAATGTTGGTGTTTAGGGTGTGAGATATAAAGTATTGGGTGTTAAGATGTCTAAAAAGTTGATTTTGGGTGGAAATCTATAAGTTTTTCTTATTTTTATTCTAACAAATAAATCATTAATTCCCCCTATCTGCACCTCGTTTCGCCAACAAATATGCATGAGTTTTTCTCCCTACATACGTGTTCAAAGCTTACCTCTCTTCCATCAAACAACCGTTTAGTTTCTTCCAGCATTTGCTACAATGCCCACGGGACCTTCATTTCCTCTTTAGGCCACTTATTCACATTTACATAAAGAAAAGTCTATAAATGGTTGATACTTTAAAATATATAACGTGCACCTCTAAAATCTTTCAAAAAATATTGCTTTAATATCATAAAAACATCTAATTGATCAACTTGATATCAAGATGTATAGATATTCACAAAAAAAGAAGAAGAGAGATTTCAAGTCCTCAAACTAGTTCATCGTACAGTATATTTTGTAGACTGTCCATTTTCAAGACTTTCATGCATTGATAGATCTGCTTGATTTGAACTATTTCTGGAGTTTTAAATTTTATAATTAGCGATAAAAATATATTCTCGCACCATCCTAACAACTTTTTACACTACAATTGTATTTCATCACAATGTTTGAAGGTGGACCTTACTTTGAATGTTTAAGACTACAACCTTATACAAGCCACACCTTTTAAAGAATTTCCCTCTATTGTAACCCCCTGCTTAAACTCCATCACTATTTTTTGACTTTATAGCACTGACCATAACTTAGCTTCATTGGTTGATAATTTTAGAATTTAAGGACAGTCTTAGATGTCTAAACAGGAATCCCAAAAAGTTGTATCCCCCTACGAACGTGTATTTATCCAGCTAAAAACAAAATAGGCGAGAATATGAGGCATAATATGAGAAATGAAGCATACAACACACAAACCACAATAACACTAAGATTTACATGGTTCACCTCAAAAGGGCATGGCAAGTAGAAATCCACTATATCAATAAAAGTTATATATAGATTTTAGGGCAGAGTTACCTCTTTAATCATCGACAAAACCCAGTTGAATTTCCGCTTTAGACCCGCTCTCCTGTTAGGCATTGCCAACTCATCTTCTATCTCTATTCCACAACCAAATCATTATTCAGGAGGATACTCATCTCTATTCCATAGCTAAACCACTATCTAGGAAGAGAACCTTGAGAGCAACCGAGACTTTCTCCCACTAAAAGGAAAAACCACCCAAAATCTCCTTTATACGAAAAGCAAGCCTCTTAGTTTATAGGAGGTACCATCGCAGTCTTTTTGTCTATAAGAAGCTCATTAAGGGGAGGCTTTGCCTCTCATGCACAGGAGGTCCATGCCTCTCTCTCCTTAGAGAAATCCACCTTTCTCATATGATAATCTAAAACTAGGGCACACATATTATTTCATCTTCATCATACATATATAAGGCTAGGAATCCACATTGAATAGAAAAGTTTTAATAATTGTGATCAATATATAAAACACCAAGAGATATATTCAAGATTCCTAATCTTTTTGGATTTTTATTTTTTTTAGGAGACTTATAAATATCAATATCAATCCCACATACAATGATATTTTCTTATGTCTGAGATTTTGGATATCACCATGTCCAATAATCTCTACCTTGATATCAAAATCACCTGCTCACTAGGTCATCATCCAATAGATTGCTTTATGAATTCCTCATTTTTTGTCAAATAAATTTCATCATTCTTGTTGGAAATATTGTGTTTTTCATTATGTTTATCTAACTAAAATACAAAACAAAAATATTTTTCCATGCGATTTTTCTTCAACCGAATGAACAAACATTAACCTTGTACTGAATCATGCGGTCAGATACTACTTGTTAGGATTTAAGAACCCTCTTTGATGCAGAAACAAGAATCTCAAAAAGTTGCATCCCACCAGGAATGTGTATTGACAACTAAAAACAAAATAGGTGAAAGTACGAATCATAATACGAGAAATAAAACATAAAATACACAAGTCACAAGAACACAAAGATTTATGTAGTTCACCTAAAATGGATACAACCAACGACATGGTAAGTAGAAATTATTTTACCAATAATAATTATATCACAGATTTTTGACATAGAGTTACTTCTTTAATCATCGACAAAACCCAGTCGAGCAACCCTTGTAGACCATCTCTCTTGACCCGCATAACCCACCTATCTTCTATCTTTATTCTATGGCCAAACCACTATTTAGAAAGAGATTCATCTCTATTCCACATCTAAACCACTATCCAAGAAGAGATTATTGAGAGCAACCGAGGCTTTCTCTTACTAAAAGGGACAACCACCTAAAATCTCCATAAAAATCACTTCTCTATAACAACTCTGTCTCTCAGTTTGCAAGAGGCACCATCATAGTGTTTTTATCCATAGGAAGTTCTCATCTATAAGGGGAAGCCTCACCTCTCATGCAAAGGAGGCCCTCGCCTCTCTAACTCTCTAGAGGAAGCTGTCATTCTAATATGGTGACTCAAAAATAGGGCAGACATTCTTTTCTCTTTCATCCCATATATATAATATCCGGAATTTGAAATAGGAAAGTTCCAATAGATGTTACATATATCTTTAAAACCACGAGATATACCCAATGTACCTAATCTTTTTGGATTTCTATTTTCTTTATGAAACTTATATACATCAGTCCCAATCCTAATTTTCTTATTTGGGTGATTTTTTATATTACCATATCTAACAAGTACTACCCAAATTAGCACACAATATTGTCTTAAAATATATCCATTATGATCTCATACCAAATCCAACAATCCTTACCCTCCCAGGGTCAGGTCCCATCATAAAAATTGAGTTTCACCGAGTTTATCATTGGTTCCCAAGCCCTAATTCTACGATTAACTTGGCCATTTACCCTAAATATCTTTTATATCTCATACATTAGATCAATCCTAGAAACTCCCCATAACCCTTAGAGCCACTGCACGTACTTCTTCAATTAATTCGTTAGAACATTTGCTCCGTGTGAAAATGTTTTCTAGAAACTATTTTCCTATGAAAATTTTTTCTCTTGCGGTCAAGTATGAGAATACTTTTACGTCAATTACTTGCCAATTGGTGTGGAAAGATACACTAAGAAGTATCACAATATTCCTACATTTGACCACATGAGGGAATTTTTTCATGTGAAAATGTTTTCTAGAAGACAATTCACGTGAACCAAACGTGTCATACACTCCATTACTTGCCCTTCAAACACTACTCTATTGCGCCCCTTCCTTAACTCCCAAACCAACACCCCTCTCACAAAATTTACGTACATGTCTGTGTTCCATGTGTTTTTTCCTAGTTTTCCCCTATGTCGGATGTTTCTAACATCGAAACGGTTTATATATTTATTTTTGAATATTTTTTAAATTCAAATGCAATTTGATATTTCTAATACTAGACTGTCTTGAGCCTTCATTAAGAAAGCTTCAAAATTCATTTTGATGTTTCAAACATTTGACAAAATTTTGAACGTCTTGATAGAAAATGAGATACGATGTTTCTAACATTAGGCCGACCTAAAAGGGGAACATTATCCAATGTTTTAAGGCAATCCGATGTTTGAAACATTGGACCAAATACAACATGGCCCCTAACCTATTGAACATTCCTAAACTTCAGAAAACATAACAAAAAAAGAAAAAAGAAAAAAATGAGATTGATGTTGACCATGGGGCAAAATGTAGAAAAGTAAAAAAAAAAAAACAAGTGGGAGCTGGACCCGCGCATAGAATTTAGAAAAATTTAGGCCAATATGTTTTCATTTAAGGACATAATTTTTCTCTTTTCCTTTTTTCCCCTAATAACCTATCAATAGATTAACCAAAGTTGGCCATCAATTCAAAGCCATAATGGAAATATTATTTTCCATCAAGTAATTGGACATGCATGGTAGAATGGACATGAATACTATCGCCCTAGCTCATCGACGTTGTGAGAGCAATGAACATTGGGCTTTTGAGCATCTGATTAGACGGCTATGGCATCACATCCAAGTCCTACATAATCATACCCAAAGTGTTTGTTATGATCCATATTTCCACATGACACATACAGCTTAGGGTCGGAATCCTATAACTATGTCGGAAACTGTGTTGGACCCACGATCTATTGTCATGTTCGACTGGTCTCTCCATCTTTCCGTCACCTTCTTTTTAGGAAACAAAATTAAATCAATGGATGGGAAAGAGATGACCCATTGCGGTCCTATGGATCATACATTTTTGGAAAATTGTTTCATGAAACGGGTATCCCAAAAACAATCCCACCTCCCTATCTACAATTTTATACCCCTGTCCACATCTCTTCACTTTTACAAATTTCGCGCATTTTATCAAATCATTAATTCCCCTATCCACACCTCGTTTCGCAAAAAATGAGTTTTTCTCCCTACATACGTGTTCAAAGCTTACCTCTCTTCCATTGAACAACCCTTTCGTTTCCTCTCACATTTGCTGCAGTGCCCACATGACCTTCAATTCCTCTTGAAGCCACTTATTCACATTAACATAAAGAAAAGTCTATATATGGTTGACACTTTAAATTATAGGATTAACGTGCATCTCTAAAATCTTTTGAAAAATATTGCTTTGATATCAGAAAAACATCTAATTCATCATCTTGACATCAAGATGTATAGATATGGAAAAAGAAATAAAAAAAAGATATTTGAAGTTCTCAGTCTTCAAAATAGTTCGTCTTACAGTATATTATCTAGACCGTCCATTTTCAATTGCATTTCGTCACAAAGTTTACACTACAATTGCATTTCGTCACAAAGTTTGGAGGTGTACCTTGATTTGAATGTTAAGACTCCAACCTTATACCGGTCACACCTTTTAAAGAATTTTCCTCTACTGTAACCCTGTTTTCTCAAACTCCATCACTATATTTAGACCTTGTAGTACTTACCATAACTTAGCTTCATTGGTTGATACTTTTAGGATTTAAGAACCTTCTTAAATGTCGAAACAGGACTCCCGAAAAGTTGCATCCCCCAGGAACGTGTACTTATCTAACTAGAAACAAAATAGGGGAGAGTATAAGGCATTATAAGATAAATAAAGCATACAACACACATGTCACAATAACACAAAAGTTTACATGGTTCACCCAAAAAGAGCATGGCAAGTAGAAATCAACTATACCAATAAAAGTGACATTACACATTTTAGGATAGAGTTACCTCTTTAATCATTGACAAAACTCAGTTCAGCAACCCTTTTGGACTCACTCTCCTTATTGGCATCGCCAACCTTTCTCTTATCTCTATTTCATAGCCATATCATTGTCCAGGAGGAGACTCATTTCTGTTCCATTTCTAAACCACTGTCCAGAAAGAGAACATTGAAGGCAACTGAGACTATCTCTCACTAAAAGAGAGAACTACCCACAATCTCCATTGGAGCCGCTTTTCAACAAGAAACAAGCCTCTTAGTCTATGGGAAGTACCATCATAGTCTTGATGTCTATAAGAAGTTCTCTTTTAGTTAAGGGGAGGCTTTGCCTCTCATGCACAGGAGACCCCTACATCTCTCTCTTTAGAGGAAGCCACCTTTCCCATATGATAATCTAAAAATAGGACACACATATTCTTTTATCTTCATTATAAATATATATGACTAGGAATCTACACCGAATAGGAAAGTTGTAACAAATGTTACATATATTTCAAAAACAAAGATATATAATAAAAAATCCTAATCTTTTTGGATTTCTATTTTTTTTAGGAAACTAATAAATATCAATCACAAATCTACATAATATTAGATTTCCTTAAGTCGGTGATTTTGGATATTACCATGTCCAATAATCTCCACCTTGATACCAAAATCACCTACTCACTATGCCAACATCCATTAAATAGCTTTATAAATTCTTCATCTTTTGTCAAATAAATCCTTTATAGAAATATTGTATTTGTCATTATATTTGCCCAACTAAAAAAATAAAACTAGAATATTTCTTCATGTGTTTTTTCTTCAACCAAATGCACAAACACTAGCTTTCTATTGAATCATGCACTCAGATACCACTTGTTAGGATTTAACAACCCTCTTAGATGTGGCAACAAGAATCTCAAAAAGTTGCATCTCACCAGAAATGTGTACTGACAGCTAGAAATAAAATAGGTCAAAGTACGAGCCATAATATGAGAAATAAAACGTAAAACACACACATCATAGGAACACAAATATTTATATAGTTCACCTTAAAAGGGATACAACCTCAGACATAGTATGTAGAAATTTATTGTACCAATAAGATTTATATCACAGACTTTTGGACATAGAGTTCTTTAATCATCGACAAAACCCAATCTAGCAACCCTTGTAGACTTGATCTCCTAACCACCATAACCCACCGATCTATTATCTTTATTCCATAGCCAAACCACTATTTTGAAAGAAACTCATCACTTTTCCAGAGCTAAACCACTATCCAAGAAGAGAATCTTGAGAGCAACCAAAGATTTCTCTTATTAAAAGGGACAACCACCTAAAATATCCATGGAAATTGTTTATCTACAAGAGACCAGACTCTCAATCTACAAGAGGTACATTGCAGTGTTTCTATCCATAGGAAGATCTCATCTTTAATGGGGGCCCTCACCTCTCATGCACACGAAGCCCTGCCTCTCTATCTCTATAGGAAGCTATCATTTTGATATGGTGACCCAAAAATAGGGCACACATCTTTCCTCTTTCATCCCATATATATAATGTACAGAATCCTAAATAGGAAAGTTCTAATATATGTTACATATATCTTAAAAACCAAGAGATATGCCCAATACGACTAATAATTTTGGATTTCTATTTTCTTTAAGAAACTTATATATATCAATCCCAAATCCACATAATAAGTGATTTCCTTATGTGGGTGATTCTGGATATTACCATATCCAACAAATACTACCCCAACTGACACACAATATTCTCTCTCAAATTATGTCCATTATGGTCTCTTACCAAATCCCACAATCGCCAGCCTCCCAGGGTCAGCTCCCATTATGAAAATTGAGTTCCACTTACAATCTGTTCTCAAACCCTAATTCTTGGACTAACTTAGCCATCTACCCTAAATATATCTTTTATATGTCATACATTAGATCAATCCTAGAAACTCCCCATAACCCTTAGAGCCATTGCACGTACTTCTTCAATCAAATCGTTAGACTACATTACTTTTCGTTCAAACAATTAATCTATTACCCCTTCCTTAACTCCCAAACCAGCACCCCTCTCACAAATTTCCAACGAGTCCTCCTTATACGAGTAATTCCAGCCATCTCCGATTGAGTTAACTCCCTAAATACCCATCTCCAAATAAATTTTGTATATCACACAGTAAGAAAATGTAATCAACCGTTTCGTCATCAATTTATTCAGCAAGCATACATTTTGCGTATCATATGCCCGCTATTATACTATGTTAGAGAATGGTTGTCCCTTTCGTGCCCCTAGTGTTTTTTTTTTTTTTTGGGGAAAAATTTTGTTCCGTTAATGCAAAGAGATTCGAAACTAAGAGAGGGCCTAAATTTTGTATAAATTTATGCGCAGGTCAGTGTTCCACCTGTGTTTTTTTTATAGTTTGCCCTTATATGTGATGTTTCCAACATTAGACCAATTTATTTATTTATTTTTTAATTTTTTAAAATTCAAATGCGATCTTATATTTTTAATATCAAACCATCTTAAGCCTTCAAAAAGAAAGTTTCAAAATTTAGTCTAATGCTTCCCACATCAGAAAAGATTTTGATCCTCTTGATAGAAAATGGGCCGACCTATAAGGAGAACATTATCCCAAGTTTTAGGGCAATCTGATATTTGAAATATTGGACCAAATACAAAATGAAGCCCTGATGTGTCAAACTAGATTTCAAAAAAATACCCAAAAAAAAAAGAAAAAGGGTAAAACAATAAGATTGATGTTGGAGAGATCGGACCGTCGAGCAAACTGTAGAAAAATAAAAGAAAACAATTACGAGATTGACCTGAGCATAGATTTTGGAAAAAATTGGACCTTCTCATAGTTTTGACTAAGTTTTCATGCAAGGACATAATTTTTATCTTTTCCTTTTTTCCCCTAATACCCTATCAATAGATTAGCCAAAATTGGCCATCAATTCAAAGCCATAGTGGAAGTATTCTTTTCCATAAAGTAATTGGACATGCATGGTAGAATGGACATGAATAATATCGCCCCAGCTCATCGACGTTGTGAGAGCATAGAGCATTGTGGTTTTGAGCGTCTGATTAGACGGCCATGGTATCACATCCAAGTCCTACATGACATACCCAAATTGTTTGAAGGGCAAAGTGTTTGTTATGGTCTAGGGTCACAATCCTATAACCATGTCCTAGACTGTGTTGGACCCACAATTGATTTATTGTCATGTTAGACTGGTCCCTCCATCTTTCCATCACCGTCCTTTTAGGAAATAAAATTAAATCAATTGATGGGACGGCTGCAGTTCTTTGGATTATATATGTTTGGTCCAAAAGTACTTCTCAAAAATAGATTTTTAAGAGGTGATTCATTTCTACATGGACTCATAGAAAGAAAATGGTTTGATAGGGTTGTAGCCCTGTCAAAAATAATTGAAGCCTCATCTCATAACTCATTGAAAATTATAATTCAAGTATTGGAAAACCTTCACGTTGCTGGACTTGAACATTATGGTTGTGAAAAAATTAGGACTTCAAGCTCTAAAAATATATATTAAGAACTATCTAGACGCTCCATTTTGCACTAAAAATAAGAATTCAAAGAGCAGCAAGATCTGTACGCTTTTTTAAGTTTTATTCTCAGTGTCGGAAATTGATTTTAGAGCCGTCATAGAAATAATTGTTGCCAAAAGTACTTTCCTGACTAGGATTTGAGATGAGGCTTTATTTAATTTTTATAAAGCCTAGGCCTTATAGAAGCTTCATCGCTCATAGAAACCGTGTCCTAGATTTAATTTTTTGTGTATGGATCAATACTACATTTTCCATTTCTAAGTATAAAGAAAAGGATGATGTGTTCGTGCCTTCATGGTGAAGCTGCTACCCAATCCCTCAGCCTAGCACAAGGTACGATCCCCCGGCTAACTCAAGGCAACAACGGGGTTGTATATACCCCTGGATGCTAAAACAGTAATTGAATTGCAAGATAAAATCCGATTCATGGTGACTGATTTCAGGGTCATTAAAAAGAATTGGTGGGATACTTAAGGCTGGATTTGATGTACAATCTAAATGTTTCAATCCAAGAAAGATATGTTAAAGAGAAACATATTGGTATTTGAAAATGCCCTGCAAATGGGTGGATTAAATTGAATTTTGAAGGCAGTTCTATAGGTAATCCTGGCCTTGCAGGTATGGGAGGCTTAATTCGTGATTCTCAAGGCAGTTTTCTATTGAAAGTTTTTGGCCCTCTAGGTATTATCACGAAGCTGAAATGCAAGTTATGCTGGAAGGAATCAAACTGGAAAAAACCTTTAACAAACCAGTGGTGGCAGAATGGGATTCATTAAATGCTATTAAATGGATTAAGAAGGAGGTTGAATATCCTGGAACCTGAATAGTTTGATTATGGAGATCCTAGACCGTTGGGAAGCTGCATAGTTTGATTAGGGAGATCCTAGACTGTTGTATTGATATGGAATGTTCCTTTGAACATGTCTATAGGGAGTATAATATGGAGGTGGATGGCTCAACAAAATTAGGTGTTGCTGCTACTGGTTTAGTAGTTTAATGTAGTTGTAATTGAGTTCTGCTCTTTATCTTTGCGTTAGACTTTTGCTAGTTTTGAACCATTGTTGCTGATTGTAATAATGTGCAAGAGGATTATCATGTAGTAGCAATAAAATTGTTGTTCTTCACAAACAACAAAGAATAAAAATGCACACCCGGCCCAGAGGATTGAAAATTAGCTGTTCGGACCTGCCGGGAGAATAATTGGGCTCTAGGTCACCTTGGTGTGGACCTGACTGATTCTCGATCCTGGTATAGAAGAATCCTACTTGGTTTGAAATATACCATATATATTTCACATATATTGATTATGCATTCCAGCACAATATATTATAATAAATATAATATAAATTCATTTTTTACTTCAACCAAGACCCGACCAGATTAGGTGGCTTGTAGGGTTGGGTCCAAGTCTAATCACCACAGAGCCAGCCTTGCCGAAGTCGACTCAACCCGTTTACAATTGCGATTGAACTGCATCGGGAATCCCTTATCAGGAAGTAATCGTGATTTTTGCTGAAACGGTTGAGATTTGATAATTGAAATTTCAGGATGCATATGTAGATGTTGAATCCTGCCAGCCATCTATTGATGAGGACAGGCTTTAGTTAATGGTGATTGAGACTGTATCAATCAATAAGACATTAAGTGTGTAGCATTGTGCTATGACGCAAAACAAGTGTTCATGTGGCATCATGTTCTACATATGGTGGCGATTGGCGAGCCTTTGGATTTTGGAGGAAGACGCGACCACCATGTGGCATGTTTGAGGGGCTTTTCATATCATTCCCAACTTCAACATGTTTCGAAACTTGGGTACCTACAAAACGTAGGTAAAGTAGATTCACGACTCATCATACTTCTACTAGCAAACATTATGGGAAGGAAAATTGTTTCATGCATACTGGACCGCATTTCTACAATATACGATCTAAAGGTATAAAGCATCCATTTGAAAGATGGGTGCAAATAGGTGGTCCATCTAAAAACAATTGTAACAAACGGTACAAATGTTTTTTTAATATAAGTATGGGAAAATTTCGTACAGCACCGTAATTCCTCATATTATTTCATAGTAGACTTTCTTTTTGTTTTTCTTTTAAGCGGCATAAAAAAACCTTTAAAAATTTCACCATGCCCCCTCATATCTTATCTCTCTCTTTTATTGACTTTTAATCATAAAAATTAGTCCCAATCAATCTTTTTATACCATTCAGCCCAAAAACGTTTTTAATCGGTGGAAAGAGAAAAAGAGGGTTAAAATTTTTTTAGGATGAAATGGTATAAAGTGATTTGTTGGGGGTAATTTTTATGATCAAAAGTCAATAAAAGAGAGACATAAGAGAGGAGGGGGTACGGTAAAATCCTTAGGGATTTCCTAGTGCCGCTTGAAAGAAAAACGGAAAGTGGGTCTACCAGGAAATAATACGAGAAATTAGGGTTCTATACGAAATTTTCCCTATAAGTATTATTTCTAGTTTTCAATTTTTTTTTTTCATATTCATGATCTTCATGTTAGAGATTATATATTGTCTTAAAATTAGGTTCAAATTTATTTAAAAATATATTTATTGGCAAGCCTGCATTTCTACAATATGCTGGTTGGCCGCATAAAAACCGTATCCTTATGTGAAATCACCTGATGTAAATTATCATTGTCGGGCTTTTGTAAAGTTGAACCCCAAATCTCACCTGTTTTCCGTGCCCTAGAACTTAAGATGATATTTTCATCTCAACAATCATCATGGATAAAAAAAGGACATTTGTTTAGGTAGTTTAGCACTAGAAATCAAACTTGAGATATAGCAAGCTTATGTGTTAGTTGCTAAGCACCAAAGCCGAAGCCTAAATTGAGGCCTATTACATATTACAATACTTTTTCTAAATTGAAAATTTTAAGTCTTTAGAGATACGTTTGAACTCCACATCTCATAATGGGGATGAAAATAAATTTGCGCATTCGTTCAATAAAGATTATAGTCAAGTAATTAAAAAACATATAATTGAAATACAAAATAGACAAAAAAATAAAAAAAAAAGTCCAAGTAATACAAACCATCACAAGGTCTCCAGCACTGGCCCCAAAAAAATCACACTTATTAGAAATAAGTTCTTTTTTTAATGATACTATTGTAAATATGTTCTTGAGATAGGTTCTTGACTTAAAAAAGGAACATGATATTATTGAAGTAAGGTGGACTTAAAAAATACACCTCAAAAGCTTGTTCCAACGGCAGTTGTTATCTTCACTTTGCTTCGGGCGAACTCTTCAAGTTTTCACTCACCAGCGAAGCGAACCAAAGTATTACTTGTTTCTATCAGAACTTTACATTAACAAAAATGTGTGAAACTGTCAGTGCCACGTCTACAAAGTAGTAGCAAACCAAAATACCACCTTACTTTTTCTGTTTGACTGGTATAAAAAGAGAAGTACCATAAAAAGGCGACACAACCTACGTACTTCGATGGAGATAAAAAAAAGTATTGTTATTTTTTAAATTTAAAAGTACCTAAGTATTTTTAACTACTATGCTCCTAAGTCTAACTATTTTTAACTACTATGGTCCTAAATCCAAGGCATTAAAAAAGTAAATTTAAAATAAGTAGTAGCAAACTAATATTTCAACTATTTTTTAATATTAAATATAATAATAAATTTATACATCAATAAATTTTTATTTCTTATTTTTAAAATTAAAAATATATTTCTATTTATTTATTTTTAAAAAAAACCTAAAGTCTTCCCTTGAATCGACTGAAGCACCAAATTGCTTCATTTTTTTTACCAAATCGAAGCAATCAGTGAAGCGAATCTAACGACATTGCTTCCAACATTGAAACGCCCTCCAATTGATCATCTCAACTTCGGGACGCGATGATATGGGGAGGAAAAAAAAAAGATTACAAAACTTGAGAGTAGTGCATCTTGTAAACTATTTTGACCGTGTATTGTAAAACTTTCAAGTATTTATAAATTTGCACGACTTTAGAGTTTTAAATTTCCTAGAGACTTGCTTTGATTGTTTACTAATAAAAATCTTACCCCATATTCTCATGAATCATGATAAATAATAGTTTCCATCAATCTACATAAGATAACAATTGCGCCGCTCTTCTCATGGTTATACGCACTGGAATCATGCGAAGGCCGAACGCATGAGCGTGTATCATATGTGAAGAAGTTAATGGTCAGAGAAAGCCAAAGTGGAAACTGCACGCAATATTTAAAAAGGAAAATTGTTTTATGCGGGCTGGACCACATTTCTACATATGCGGTCCATAAAGTGTAAAGCATTCATCTTAAAGATGGTTGCAAGTAGGTGTTCCATCTTAAAACAATGAAAACTAACCGTCCAAATGTTTTATTACTAGAATTATTATTTTTTGTTTTTAAAATTTATTTATTTTTTCATATTCATAATCTCTATGTTAGAGATTACATGTCCTTAAAAATTAAGTCTTAAAATCCATCTCAAAAATAGATTTATTACAAGGCCCATTTTTACATATACGGGCTTGGCCGCAAAGAAACCGGGTCCTTTAGAAAGAGTCGACTAAGAAGAGAAGTGTTTGGATTGGATATTGAGATTTGAGAGAGAGAAAGGACACTTCAATCCATAGCTCTCAGTTTGCTTTAATGGCCCATCTGCTATTCTGGTTTTCTAGTAGAGAGAAAAGAGAGACTTAGTGAGCGGGTTGGCTCTCCTTGGAGTGCCTGATTGCTGTCGCGTTTTCTGTAAAAACCGTATTACAAGAGGATGGGGTTACTAGGGGGCAATAAAGGGTTCATGAATGTGTATGAGAGAGAGATAGAGGTCCTAACAAAACAAAAAAACTGTTATAAGTAATCACACAACAAAGAAATCATAGTATTTAAATTTCCAAGATGCTCAAGAAACCTAATCACATCAGAGGATCAGTCGGCATTAAGTTATGAAGATACAAAATACACAGTGTTTACATGGAACCAATAAAGTATCAAATCTCACATCGTCCACTTTCTATTATCTGCCCCCTCAACCTTTTTTGGTTTTTTTATTTATTTAAGGGTAGATCAGTGGGGAATACCAGGCCCTACCTATTTTAGAAATAGTTAATGGTTTCTTAATGCGTCAGTTGGAATGAAAACCTTTACCGATAGCTGAAGCTCATGTAATTCTACCACTATGACGGCCACTATTATTGCAATAAACCATTCTTTTACCATCCTAATAGCAGTCCCACCTCCCTATATACAATTCTCTATACCCATCCACATCTCTTCACTTTTACCTATATCATACATTTTACCAAATTGTAAAATCCTCCATATCTACACATTGTTTCACCAACAAATCTACACACAAGTTTTTCTCCCTGCATACATGTTGAAACCTCACCTCTCTTCTATTACACAACCCATTCGTTTCCTCCCACATCTGCTACAACCCCTCATTTCTTAATTACACCACTTTATAACGTTTAAATAAGGAACTAGTTTTCTATAAGGTTGATACCTTAAAATATGGAATTAAAATGTACCTTTAACATCCTTTAAAAAAAGGTTGTTTTGGTGTTGGAAAAAATCACATTGATCATTTTGACATAATGATGTATAGATATAGTGAGAAAAATAGATTTCAAGTTAGAAAAAGAGATTTCAAGTCCTTCAAAGTGTACATCTTGCAACACATTATTTAGACCGCCCATTTTCAAGATTTTCATGCGTTTATAGATCTGCTTGATTTGAACTATTTTTTTTTTTTTATAATTAGAGATAAAAACATATTCACACACTATCCTAAGAATTTTCATACTAACACAGTATTCCAAGACAAAGTCTGAAGGTGCACCTTAATTTGTTTGTTTGAAGTTGCAACCTTATAGAAACCACACCCTTTAAAGAACCTCCCTCCTCTCTAACCCCCTGCTCAAACTCCATCACTATTTTTAGCCCCTGCACGCTGACCGTAACTCGGCTTCATTGGTTGATACTATCCCAACTGGCACATATCATTTGTGGGGATGGTGGTGCAAAGCACCACCATTTGAAATTTCCTCTTTTGTTGACGGGTATTTCTCTCTTAGAAAAAAGGCCTTATATGGATGCCCATAAAGTGCATTTGTAGATAGAGAAAATAACAAGAAAAAGTGTAAAGAAGTTTGGGGATAGAAATAGGGGTTTTACACAAACGTCAACACCATTGTGGCCTCGTATTGAGACAATTTTTAATTGGGATTTTTTTACGGTGACGGTCTTTGTCGACGGTGACCAAGAGAGGACTCGCTTGTTGGTGGTATTGTGGTATCAAATATCTATTTGAGCTTTCAGTGCCATTATTTGAGGTAATCTCTACAAAATCTCAAACTTGTAAATTTCTTCCTTTGAGAGTGAATGAATCATTGCCCATTTATTGTTGATATAGCCCATTTTGGGTGAACTATGTGAATTTGTATATGCTTTTACTTGTATTGTGGTTTGGTGATTTTCGATTTCATTTTTTTCTTATTTCTATATTTTTTCCAAATATATTGTAAATATCATTATTCTTGAGTATTTTGTTTGAATGTTGGATTCATTATTGCGTGGTACTCACAACATCAAGTAGGGATTTGGGTTATCCCGATTTACTAACAATTGGTATCAGAGCTCAAGGAAGTGAAATAGTATTTTTTGGACAACGACAACTCACAAGTTTGAGGTGGTGCAGTTTAACGGGAAAATTGAAATTTGGAAATTAAAAATTTAAAATTTATCTGTTCATCATGGGAAACACAGACCATTACTTATAAAAGATAAGAAACTAGTAAATATGATCGATAATAATTAGGAGGAACTTGATTTAAAGGCATGAGTCATATTTGTTGTTTAGCAAATGTAGTTTTGTTTAATATTGTTGGGAAAAAGATGACGAAAGATTTGTGGGAAAAATTGCAAAGTTTGTATCAAACAAAATCTCTCATAAACCGAATTTTATTAAAAATGGAATTGTATTCTTTGAAAATTGTATTCCTTGAACTCTGATACCAACAATTGGTATCAGAGCTCAAGGAAGTGAAGTAGTATTTTTGGGAAAATAACAACTCCAAAGTTTGAGGTGTAGAAGTTTAACGAGAAATTTGAAATTTGGAAATTAAAAACTAAAAATTATTGAGCCATTACTTATAAAAGATAAGAAACTAGTAACTATGACTGATAATAATTAGGAGGAACTTGATATAAAGGCATAGGTCATATTTGTTGTTTGGCGAATGTAGTGTTGTTTAATATTGTTTGAAAAAAGATGACAAAAGATTTGTGGGAAAAATTGCAAAGTTTGTATCAAACAAAATCTCTCACAAACCGATTTTTTTAAAAAATAAAATTGTATTCCTTGAGAATGAAAGAGGGTGCTAAAGTTTTGGAACACATGAATAAATCTAATAATATCATTTGTCAACTTGAAAGTATTAGCATGAGAATTGAGGATGAAAAAAAGGCAATCACCGTACTTTGTATATTGTCGGAATCTTATGATAACCTTGTTATTACATCGAGTTATTGCATGGCATAGATGACTGGGGCAAATGAGTGATAAGGCTATGGAGGTCTTGATGAAGAAGAATTATATTCCTACACTTAAAATTGATAGATCTGAATTTTGTTAGCATTGTGTCTATGGGAAACAATATAGACAACCTTTCAAGACCGGAAAATATACAAGAAAGTGCAAACATGATTAT
This sequence comes from Amborella trichopoda, assembly GCF_000471905.2. Next base: position 1,048,377 of record NW_006496520.1, on the reverse strand, counting down.
ATTAACTCGGATGAAGCCCTTCACCGACTACATCTCATGGAGGTGCATTGTATTTTGTTTCATTTATTGATGACTACTCAAGAAAGGTATGGATCAAAATTATAAAGTCCAACAGTGATGTATTTTGTGCATTCAAGAAGACGGGGCTTCACATTAAAGTTCTTCGGATGGATAATGGTGGAAAGTTTGTATCAAAGGTGTTTGAAGGTTTTTGCAAGGCCGAGGGAATTACTAAGCATTATACAAATGCCTACATTCCTCAATAAAATGGTGTGGTCCAGAAGATGAATCGCACTTTGATGGAGCGTGCGAGATGCATGTTAAGCAATACTGGCTTATAACAAGAATTATGGGTGGAAGTAGTATTAATGGCTTCTTAACTCATTAACAAGTCACTTTCGGTAGCATTGGAATGCACTCCTAATGAGGTACGGTATGGAACTCCATGTGATTACTCCAATTTATTTTTATTTTTTTTGTGATGCCTACGAACTTTCTCCAAGTTTCTAAAAGAATAAGTTGGATCCAAGTCTAAAGAAGTGCATCTTTGTGGGTTACAACTAGGGTGTAATGGGAAACCAGTTATGGTATCGAAGTACTCAAAAATTAATCACTAGTTGGGATGTGCATTTCAATGAATCTAAGGTATTGGCAAAAAGAATGATAAAGGACAACAATCAAGAAGTGCAAGAAGAAAGCAAAATTTTGATGGCAACCCAAAAACACTTCTATCTAGTGCAACTATGCCTTGTGATAACATACCCATTGATCATGGTGAAGACTATGAAGAACCAGGAAACCGAGATGAGGAGCAACATGACTGTCATGATGGACTTGTGCCTTTGGCACCTTGGTGCTCTCTCAGAGAAACTCGTGCACCCAAGTGTTATAAAGATCATGTGAATCCAAATACTTTGCGTTCTTTGATATTTGAAAATGAAGAGCCAATATCATTTTGTGAAGCCATTGAAAGTAATGGTTCTAAACATTGTAAAAGAGCGATGGAAGAGTAGATATTGGCCCTTCAAAAAAAATAGGACTTGAGATTTGGTATAGCGACCAAAAGGTAGAAAATCCATTGGCTTTAAATGAGTATTCAAATAAAGAAGGGTCCCGACGGCAATCTTGTAATATATTGGACCAGATTACGGGCAAAGGGTTTTTCACAAAAGCAGGGCATTGATTTCAATGAAATTTTTGCACCAGTGGTTAACTTGGTTTTAATTCGTTAGTACTTGGGTTATGCCATGTACGAGTTGGAACTCAAGAAAATAGAAGTGAATACGGCAATTTTACATGGGGAACTTAAAGTAGAAATATACATGCAACAACGGGAAGGCTTCACAAAGAAGGGCAATGTAGGAATTTTGTGCAAATTGAAGAGGTCATTGTATGGACTGAAGCAATCATCAAGACAATGATCTAGAATATTTGATATGCTCATGATGAGCCTTGGATACACTAGAAGTAAGTATGACCATTACAACTATTTGAATTTTTTTATGATGTTACATACTTGATTAGTCTTATGTGGATAACATGCTTTGTGTATGTAAGGATAAGGCTAGAATTGATGAGCTCAAAATATCTTTGAGCAAAAGATTTGACATGAAGGATCTCATATTGGAAAGGCAAATTCTTGGGATTGAAATTGAGAGGGAGAGGCAAAATAAAATTTTGTCACTATCTCAAATGGGATACATATAAATGGTGCTTGAAAAATTGGCAAGAAAAAAGCAAAGGTAATGAAGAGACCCCTAGTGCCTCACTTCAAATTATCTTTAAGGAAAAGTCTAAAAACGGAAGAATAAAGAAGAAGCATGACTAAGATGCCCTATGCAAATGCAATTGGAAGTTTAATATTTTCCAGGGTATGTACTGGACGGATATTGCCCATGTGGTTGGTGTCTTAAATCGGTTTATAAAAAACCTCAGAAAGTTTCATTGGGAAGAAAATTTGCTCTGGCATTTAAGAGGCACTATAAGTTATACAATCATATTTGGCAATGGCTCCAATCCAATGCAAGGTTTTATGGATGCAAATTTTGCTAGTGATGTTGATAGAGAAAGTTCAACTGTCGCCCTTGTTTTTCGGTTTGCAAGTAGACCGATAAGTTGGATGCCAAGGCTCCAATACATGGTAGCATTATTAACTATTGAAGTCGAAATATGGTGGCAACAGAGGCATCAAAAGATGTAGTGTGGCTTCAAGGATTGATGGGTAAGATTGGCATTGTATACAAGCCCTATGGAACTATTTCGTTACAATATGGGTATCATTCACTTGGCCAAGAACCTGATTCACCATAAGAGGTCCAGACACATATTGGTTCAATATATCTGGCAAGTTGTTTAAGACCCTTGCCCAAAATTTTCTCTTTTGATAAGGGGTGTTTTTGTCAAAAAAAATGCCTTTATGGGGGCCCATAAAATTTTTAGAGCGAGGAAACAATAAGAAAAAGTATAGAGAAGTTTGGGGGATAGAAATTAGGGCTTTGCACAAATCCTAACACCATGAGGGCTCGTATTGGGCCAATTTTTTAGCAAAATTTTTTCACAGCAATGGTCTTAGTGAACAGTGACGAAGAGAGGAGTCGATTGATAGTAGTACTATAGTAGAATATCTATTTGGGCTTTCTTTTTTATTGTATGAGGTAATCTCTACAAAACCCCAAACTTGTAGATTTCTTCTTTTGCGAGCAAATGCATCCTTGCCCCGTGCTAGTGGATGAAACTCATTTGTGTGTGCTTTCTACTCTAACTTTTGTTGTGGTTTGGTGATTTCCCATTTTATTTATTTTTCTTATCTTTGTATTTTTTCCAAATGAATTGCATATATCATTGTTATTGGGTATTTTGTTTGGGTGATGGATTCATTGTTATGGGGTGCTCACCACATCAAATAGGGATTTGGGTTATTCCGATTTGCCAACACTATTATATCAAAATATATCCATCATGATCTCTTACCAATCCCACAATGCCTACCCTCTCAGGGTCAACTTCCATCAAAATTGAGTTTCACCAAGCTTAACATTGGGCTCCCAACCTCTACTTCTAGGAGTGACTTGGCTATGTGCCCTAAACATCTTCTCTAGCTCATACGTTAGATCAATCCAAGAAACTCCCCAAAACTCTTTCCTTATAGTGACTACATGAACTTCTTCAATCAATTCATTACACTTTTCCTTTAAACACTGCTCCATTACGCTCCTTCCATACCTCTAAAAACAACTCCCCTCTCACAACTTCCTAATGAATCCTCCCTATAGTAGTGTAAGAACCGAAACTTTTCCCCCTTAAAAAGGCTTGCGCGGCAATAAAAAGCCAATGGAAGACGAGAAGAGAAGTGTAATGCCGTCAATAGAAGAGGAGAAGAGAAGTGTAATGTTGTCTATGAAATGCCATCTGTGTAACGCCGTCTGTGTAATGCCGTTTGTGTAATGCAATTTGTGTAATGCCGTTTGTGTAATGCCATTTGTGAAATGCCGTCTATGTAATGCCATCTGTGTAATGTCGTCTGTGTAATGCCATCTGTGTAATGCCGTCTGACACATGTAAGCCACTTATGAGCCTTTGACAGCCACTTGGACACCACATACACAACACTTGTAACGCTTGTTGCCACTTAGCTTGTACATGCTGTCCCTCTCCCCTTTCTTGTTTATAAATACCCCTTCAAACACTCCTCTCAAGAGCTTTTACTCTCTCTCTCTCTGTCTCCCTAAGAGCCATTGTGAGCTCACTGTTACTCCATTGTTGGAACCTTATTAGGAGCTGGAAGGAGACTGTGAAAAAGGATTTTTTAAAGCATCTTTGCATAATATGTAAGTGGATCCACCACCATTGCACCACTGCCATGAGAATACATGAAATTGATTGTCTATAAGATGAGTAATAAAAAAAAGTGAATGTATTGAAGTGATTCCTATGCCTTATTTCACTGAATTTGGTGCCTTTGTCATATGATGAATTTTGGTGCTGAAAAATGAATGTATGACTTACAAATTCTATAGAGAATGTATGTTTATATGCGTATATTGTGAAGGAACAATTATTATGATGTTATTCACTAAAGAATTGAAGGTTATAGAACATATTCTTGAGGCATGTAAAGCGTTACTGTGAAATCCAGGAACATGCATGCCTTTATAAGAGTCTTTGAACAGCCAAATGAGGTCCAATTGATCTCAAATCACTGCCATTGGAATGATATGCGATTCTAGTAAAATGTTTGTGTTTGCCAGCTATTGAAATTCTTTATAAAAATGAAGTTATGTTTCAAAATATAAGCATGTATCACTGTCGACTGTTTTTCCTGAATTTTCCACTGACACTACTGTAGTCACTGATTTTAACCAACCGAACGAGATCCATTTCCAGTCAAACCATAGCCATTTGAAATCTCTTTGAGTGGGATAAAATTTACATTCATAAATTATTTTGAAATTCTTCTTAGATTGAAAGTTAGGCTTTATTTTATGAAAATAGGTCACTATGGACAGTTTTGATAAACCTCAGAATTATCACCTTGTTTGGAATGGACCTTTGAATTACCAAATGGAGCTGAAATGCTTTCAAATTGACCTTATTAGAAAGACACATGTCTTGGCTTAAAATTTGGTTCTGAAATTATCTTAAAATACCTTATGGATTGAAAGTTATAGCAGTACGAGGTAGGATATGTCACTACCTCGCAAGCACAACAGGGTACAACTAGTGAACCTCTATTTTCTTGAACTTTTAAAGGGACAAACAGGATCCTATTGCCTTCAAACCACCTCCATGTAAACGATGAGTGTCTCTAGTATAAAATTGGTTTTGGAACCTCCTCCAAATTCAAAACAGATCAAAAGTTAATTGTGAGCGCATGTCATTGCCTATAATAGCAGGAAATGTGAATTGTGATACTGTGATACTGTTACTGTTATACTATGATAATGATATCGTCATAATGTGACAGTGATACTATAATATTGGAATTGTGATAATGGGATATCGTGACACTGATATTGTGATATTGATACTGACCACTACGCCATGGGCCATGCATTGGTAGTGAGTACTGTGATACAACTTTATACTGTGATATACAGTTGAATACTATTATGCCGACCTTTTTTTACTGTACCTTGACCCTAATGATAAGACTGGGGTCGGGAGGTGAAACTGGATAATAGGGTGGGTCGCTCCCCCTCAAATCTTTATTGGCACCATGCATTGGGTCACCCAATGATAGTGTAATGCTCTCTCGTCGGAAGGGCACATGAGAGGGTCGTGTCTTGCAAGGCCTCTGCCTATCAATTACCCCAAAGCGTGCTGGGGACGTGTGTGTGTGTGAGGGCATTACGAAGTGGGGCACCCACTTGTCATTGTCCTCCCTCTTGAACGAGAGTAAAGGCTCCATGCTACGAGATTTGCTTGACCTGATCGATGGAACTTCTATTTCAGAAGTAGGTTCTTCTAGCTTCTATTGTGTGAAACTGTGAACTGTTAGTCTTACTATCCGCTTAAAATGAAATGATTTATGATTTATGCACTGCATGTTCCTGATAAGTAAACTGTGTTTATCCTTTCATTGTGAACGTGTTAAAGGGCATAACAGAGGAAAATTTCTTGATACCTTTATAAATTAGTTAGCACCGTTTACTGTTATCACTGTTTATGAAGTTGGAATGTAATTGTGTAGATCTGCTTACTGGGCTATTAGCTCATTCCATTTTACTCCCATGACTGTAGAGTGAAGAGTGTTAGTCTCTGATCTGAAGACGGGTAGCTGTTCTTTGTTCGGGTGGCTGAAGTTGGATGTTTTGTGGAGTTGCCTTCAAAAGCTCTTCCTAATATGTCTTCAGTGGTAAGGCCACTATGATGTTTATATTTAGCCTTGTAATTTTGGGTCATTAGTGCGTTGGAGAAATTGTAAGAAACTTTTGGATATTAGATGTTAATGATTGGATTTTAGTTTTATTTCATGGATACTCTTGATTCCATGTTTTTATGCGTTGAGCCACTTTCACTTGGGTGGCGTTCGCCACCTCATTTTGAGGTCTGACACTTTGTTACCCTCCGATATGTATAGTATGAGGGGGCCGGGTCGTGACAAGTAGTAATCCCATCCACCTCCCATTGTGTAAAAATAGCAGCAGCTTGTTCAGAAATAGTTGTGGAAATCTTCGAGTCCCTAAAGACCCATCTCCGAATAAATGTTATACTCACACAGTAAGAACATGTACTCGGTCTCTTCATGAGAGTAAAATAGTACGAAACATTTATTATTGGAGTTTTTTTGGGTGAAATGGGGGGAGAAAATGATATGATTTCGAAGAATTAGATCTCAAACTCTTCTTTTTTTCGAGCATGCAGGTGTGCTATCTCAAGATGATATTTGTCCCCTTCAATATAGTGTTTGATGTGCATAAAAGTATTTGATGTGCATAAAAGGTGTTATTCATCCTCAGGGTACAGGAAAAGAGAGAGGTCTTTTTCAATTGTCTTAATCTCTATGCATTTGAGCTTGGAACCCACACACTAGGCACCAGAGTCTTGATGTATTAGAGAGAGAAAGAGAGAAAAATGAGTAGAGAGAGGGAGATTTAGCCCACTGCTGTGCTTGCTTGAAATGCAAAGAAAGGTGCATAGAGAGGCTCAAAAGTGTGCTCAGTATGTTCTACGTGTCTAACCCGTATAAGTTGGAGGGCCCTTGTTATAGAGCACCAAGAGGCTGCGCAGTTAGTGTTGTGCCGGTTACATGCTACAAGTTACATGCACTTGCTCATTAGTGTATTGGTGGTTACATGCATCATCCAACAGCTACAAGTTACAAGCACTTGAGGGCTACAGGTACAATCCTCCATCTCATCAACGCCTAGATGACTATGGGATCCCCCTACGAGTCGGGCTCACAAAAAGACAACGAGCCACTAGCCTAAACCCCAAGCACTTGAAGGCTACTGTTACAATTCTCCATCTCATCAACGACTAGATGACCATGGGATCCCCCTACGAGCTGGGCTCACAAAAATACAATGAGCCACGAGCCAGACCCGCATACGTTCTTGGGTGCGATTTCTAAAATTTAGATCTCGAACTCTTCTTATTTTCAGGCACGCAAGAGCGCTATCTTAAGACGATATTTGTCCCCTTTAATATAGTATTTGATGTGCATAAGAAATGTAATTCATCCTCGGCATATAGGAAAAGAGAGAGGTCTTTTTCAATGGTCTTAAGCTCTATGCACCTGAGCTTGGAACCCACACACTAGGCACTAAAGTCTTGATGTATTAGAGAGAGAAAGAGAGAAAAATGAGTAAAGACAGGGAGATTTAGCCCAATGTTGTGCTTGCTAGAATTGTAGAGAAATGTGCATAGAGAGGCACAAAAGTGTGCTCAGTATGTTCTAAGTGTCTAACCAGTATGCGTAGGAGGGCCCTTGTTATAGAGCAGAAGGAGGCCGTGCATTTAGTGTTGGATGGTGGTTGTCGTGGTTACATGCACCACCCAACAGCTACAAGTTATATACATTTGCTCATTAGTGTAATGGCACAAAAGTGTGCTCAGTATGTTCTAAGTGTCTAACCTGTATGCGTAGGAGGGCCCTTGTTATAGAGCAGAAAGAGACCACGCATTTAGTGTTGGATGGTGGTTGTGGTGGTTACATGCACCACCCAACAGCTACAAGTTATATACACTTGCTCATTAGTGTAATGGCACAAAAGTGTGCTTAGTATATTTAAGTGTCTAATCAGTATGGGTAGGAGAGACCTTGTTATAGAGCAGAAATAGGCTGTGCATTTAGTGTTGGATGGTGGTTGTGGTGGTTACATGCACCACCCAACAGCTACAAGTTATATACACTTGCTCATTAGTGTAATGGCACAAAAGTGTGCTCAGTATGTTCTAAGTGTCTAACCTGTATCGGTAGGAGGGCCCTTGCTATCGAGCAGAAAGAGGCTGCGCATTTAGTGTTGGATGGTGGTTGTGGTGGTTATATGTACCATCCAACAGCTACAAGTTATATACACGTGCTCATTAGTGTATTGGTGGTTACATGCACCATCCAACAACTACAAGTACTTGATGGCTACTGTTCCAAGCCTCCATCCAATCAAAGGCTAGATTACCGTTGGATCCCCTACGAGCCGGGCTCACACAGAGAAAATGAGCCACAAGCCTTAATTTGAACACGTGCTTGAGTGAGGGGCACCTCATGCGAAGTGCAAAGTGCGCCATCAAGCGCCCTTGCGTCCTCGCGCATACACATACGTATGCGCGTGATCCGTGTATGCAATTTCTCTCTCCTTTGTTCTTAAAGTATATTGCATGGGAATATATGCTCTTAAATAGAACCCAATAAACTGTCTCCTCTGCAATGTGGGACTCAAACCCGCATCTTTCTCTCTCTACAAAGCAATTTAGGAAAGAACAATAAAACCATAATCAAAGCAATTTAGGAAAGAATAATAATACATAGTGTTGTCTTGAAAAACATAAAAATACTTTTCAAACCAAAACATATTAACATTTTTATGTTATATGCCTATGGTACTATGCTATGTCAGAGAGGGTTAGCCCTTTAGTTCCCCTAGAAATAATAGCCTTGTTTTTTTTTTTCCTAATACCCTGTCAATATGAATTAGTCAAAATAGGAAATCAATTCAGATCCTTACGTATAAGTATTCTCTTCCATCATGTAATTGGACATGCATGGTAGAATGGAGATGAATAATAGATCTAGCTCGTCAAGAACTCTCAGGTCTTCCATCAAAAACTTGAAATTTTTTATGAGTAAATTATGCTTTTAGTTGAACTAATTAAAAGTTGGTATAAAGATACAGATGAACTCTCAACTCAGTGGAACTAGGTGCACCATATGAATGACAAATATAGAGAGATCGGTACTAACACGAGAGGGCAGTCAGACTCAAAAACAAATGTGTAGCATCTATCTAATCCATAAAGTTTTACGTTTTACTGTATTGGGATTCATCAGTTGAAATCCAGAATCCATCCTTATCAATTGATGGTAGTGAAGATCAATACTTGTCTCAAAAATGGTTCAATGGCTCATCTCTACCTTACATTGATGGAGTCAGAAAGCGGTGATCGGCATTCGGAGTCCCCACTTTAAAACTATGGACTACATGTTGTCCCACAAAGTATCGACTCCAGAGACCTTCGACGAATTTATACTAGAACTAGGTGAGCTGTTTCAAAAACAAGAGAAAATAAACAGGATTGGGCGATTCTTCACTTTTCACTTTTATGATAAATGACTCAGTGAGATCCGAACTCCAGTTTCGATCGGCAAGCTTTTGCAGCCCTTGCAACATAAATAGCATGTTATTGCTGTTAGGATCCATGTTTTATCTTGGGTTAGGAGCCGCATAAACATGGACCTGAGGAGCATGTAGGAAAACAGCTACCTAGGGTGTATGCTGTTGACAATCACCAAGAGTGATAATGGCATCAGTGAAGCATTTCTCCAGTGAGGCATTGATATCTGAAAATAGAGAGTATGGTTTCATTAAACTCAGAAGTTGCTGCTATAAGATGTGGCAGTTGCCCAAAAAATGTATAAAAGCTATTGAAGGATCAGCGTTTTAAAGTGATGAATTAATTGTTACACAAGGTGAACTCCTTCGCCTTGGAAAACCGTGTTGAATGTTTAAAAGTCAATTGAGAAGAGTACCGCAATACAAGAAACTGGAAGGGTGTCGTTTGTATAGAGCCTAGGCTCTAAACAATCAAATTAGAGCTTACCTTCAAATAGTGTAGAGAAATGTGGTTTCAATATGGAAAATCTTTGTGATAGCCTTAAAATATATTTTCAAATTTATTTATAAATTTTAAGCTTAAAAAATAGTGTAGATCGGCATATCTATACAAAGTTAAAAATCTTGAAAATTGATAGTCCAAAAATGCTTCACAAAATACACTATTTCCAAAACTTGTGATCCATTTTTTTCTCATGTCCATTCATCTTGATGTCAAGATGATCAATTTGAAGATATTTAGATGTTTGAGCATCAAAACAACCTCTTGTAGTAAAATTTTTGACATAGGCTCAAATTCAATTGTTTAGAGCTTCGGCTCTTTATAAACTTTCCCAAACTGGAAAGGGTAATAACACAACAAAAATCATAATATTTAAAATCCCAAGATGCTCAAGAAACCTGATCACATCCGAAGATCACATGGCTATACATAAGAAAAGATAACAGAAAAAGGATGACTAGCCTTCTAGTAATGGGTGAGGTTTGTGCAAGGTTTCAACCCTAAACAATAAAAAGTAAGGCATATCTCCAAATTTATTATAAGATATAATTTGCGTGTAAAAAATTTTGAGATGGTTTAAGAATCTATTTTCATATCTAATTATAAAATTTTAACTTCAAAAATAATTCAAATAAAATAGATCTATGAACTCATGAAATCTTAAAATGGATGGTCAAAATTAATGATGTTACAAGATGTGCTATTTTAGGACTTGATTTTTTATTTTCCACCCATGCATCTCAATGCGAGATGATCAATTACCAACATCAAAACATACTTTTTTTTGCTGGTTTTTCGAGTTGCACCTTACTTCTACCGTTTAAGCATGCAGCCTTATATAATAGGCTATCTAGACACAGTCCATTGTAAAGCTGGATTTAATTAATGGAGATGGAGTTGCTTATAGGTTTTTAAGACACGATCTTTACAGAGTGCGTTGGGTGCATCGCCCATTGTATGTGTTTTCTCTACGAAAATTTTCACTATTTATTATTGCATTGTAGAAATTCAAAATACATTCCATTTACATGGAATCAATAAAGAATAAAATGTCACCCCATATCTTTCTATTATCGACCCCCCACAACTTCACCATTGTTATTGCCTATGTTACATAGACACTGCCTATGTTACATAGGCACGAACATGGGTGTCTATTTATGACATAAATATGAGTGTCAGAAATTATAACCTAAAAAAAATGACATCTAGACGTGACATATCCAAAAAATCTACAATTATCAATATAAATATGTGCATCTATATACATATCTTAAAAATTGTGTAGTTCACATCTATATTTACACATACAAAGAATCATGTCATGCAACAATAATAAATGATCCAAAAAATAAAAATAAATATATTAATAGTCCAAAACCGGCTGCTTTGTATTTGAATTTTATTCATTAAAATTTCTTAGAGACCAATCTAAGGTTACATTGTAAAAATTTGAAATGAAGCTATAAAGTATTAGCTATTATTAATTCAACATGTACCACCCTTACTATGTGGCTATTGAAAAGTGTTCTAATGCATTCGTCTCAAAAACAAGGTGGACAAGGCAATGTACAATACTATTCATGTTATTAATGGCAAAAGAGAGGGAACAATCACACACGGCACAAAGAGAATAGAAGAGAAGAAAGTTGAAGAAAAATAAATAAATTTCCAGTGGTCTAGAAGTTGAGAGGGAGGAACCAGTGGTCCACAGGCTTGGAGAGGTAGAAATCATTGGTCCACGACTTGCAAAGGAAGAAACTAGTTGGAGAGGGATAAACCCTAGAAAGTTTTATCTTAGTTTAAATGAATCATATTTTTTATTTATTGTAATAATGACTTATGGAAACTCTAATTTAACAAAATAAAAATATTTTTTATTTTTAGAGAAATTATAGATACCCACCAAAATCAAGTATCTAGGCATCTTACCCTCAAATACTTTTTGAATCACATCCTAGACCCCAACAATGGTTTTTCTTGTATTTACCCCTTAATCAAGAAGTTAACAATATTAGGACTAAAATACCCTTACCCTCTCTCTACATGGCTGAAAATCTGACATATGTCACTTTTTCTCTCTCTACGTTCCTTCTCTCTCTTTCTCTCTATCGATTATCTCTCTCCTATCTCTACCTACCCTCTCTCTCTATCCTTCTCTCTTTCTATCCGCCCTCTCTCTCTCACACAATATCATTGCACTTGTCTCTCTCTACTATAGTAGTGCACTTGTCTCTCTCTCTCCATTGGGCTTAAACACTTCTCTCATGAATCACACAAGCAATATCCACATGATGCCCCTCACTTGGCCCCAACCCACCTTACATTGGGAAACACCAACCCTCTCCTCATCTCAACCCAGCCAGAAACTAGTTTCTCTCTCCACCCTCACTTTCATTCTCTCTCTACCCGCTGTCTGTTTTTTTCTCTCTCAACCTGCTTTCTCTCCTTCTCTTTCTCTCTCTCTCGCTCTCCTTCTCCTTATCTCTCTCTCTACCTGCCCTCTATTTCTTTCTCTATCTCTGAAATTTTTATATATCGCAAGAAACATTTTAGTCTGACATGTAGTTGTGTCGGACGTCTTGTAAGTTACAATCAGGCTCCTGGATTTTGGTAAGGTTCGGTACACTAGTTTCCGGCCCTATTTGAGTTAGCCTTTAGTAAAAAAAAATTGGGTGGCCTTGCTTGACCTTCTTTTCTTCCATGGAGATCAAAGAAGGATCTTTACATTCTAGAGAGAGAATTGGAGCTTCTTTGTGTCACATATGTAGCTTATCAGAGAGAGAGAGAGAGAGAGTCCATGTCAAGGTCATATACAAACATAGATAGAAAGAGAGAGACTGGGAATGTGGGGTTGTTTGGATCGTTGAGAGAGAGTATGAGATTTCAGAGAAAGAGAAAGAGAAAGAGGGAGTCCATAATAAGGTCATAGCTTACAAATAGAGAGAGAGGAAGAAACTTTGATTCGGGGTACTTTGGATCATTGAAAGAGAGAGAGTCTGGGATTTCAGAGAGAGAAAATTTGGGCAGAGTGAGAAAGAATTTACGCACAATGAGATTTCGGTAGAGAGAGAAGAGTTTAAAGAGAGAAATTTTGGGGAGAAAACAAGAAAGTTCGATAGAGAGAGAGGTTAGGCATGGTGAGATTTCGGTGGAGAGAGAGAAATTTTGGGGAGAAAAAGTTAAAGTTCAGTAGAGAGAGAGAGAGGATAAACTCTAAAAACCAAAAAGTTTAAAACATAGGGGAAGTTATTGAGAAGAGTACTGTTGTCTTAAACTTGCTGACTTCTTGACTTGGGGGGGGGGGTGGGGTGGGGGTGGGGGTGTAAGGACCACAAATTTTCCCAATCATGAGATGTGCACGACGATAGTGTAGTAGAAGAGGCCTAGAGCCATTTGTGTAGAAGGGAGAGAAGATGGAGCATTGCCGCAAGTGAAGTGGAGTAACGCTGCGCGTGAAGTGGAGTAACACCGCACGTGAAATGGAGCATCACCGCATGTGAAGTGGAGTAACACTGCGTGTGAAATCGATCATCGTCGGGTGTTATGTGGAGTAACGTCGCGCATGAGATGGAGCATCGCCGCAGGTGAATTGGAGTAACGCCACGTGTGAAGTGGAGTAACGCTCCGCGTGAAATGGAGCAATGTCGCGTGTGAAGGCGAAGAATGAGTAGCGTCGCACATGTCACTGCCACGGGCGTAAGGAGAAGATGTGACTACTGTTGGTGCCACACTTGTCAGCATCGTACGTGTTAGCACCGTACATGTCAGTGCCGTACATGTCAGCTACAGTGGATCCCACCTACCGTGGGTATTTAGTCCTCTCTCCTCCCCTTCCAATGTGGTTTTCCTCACTTGCCTCACACGCACTCTCTCATTCTGTAAGGAGAAAAGTGAGAGTGAACTGCTGCCCTTGGAGAAGTCCTTACTTGGAGCTTGAAGAGACCCACGAGTGGGAGGTTTGAAGACACCATAACAATCAAGTAAGTAGATTTAGGGCTTATGCATCAATTAATTTGGTATTAATAGATTTCAAGGAATAAAGATGAGGAAAATGATAGAATAAAGTGTATGGATGTAGATTAAGTTAAAATGAGGCTGAATGAGTGATTGAATATTTCAAATAAAATTTTTAAGTTTATGGAGTAGCTCAATTACAAGTTTTGTTTAACAAGAATGAGGTTTTCAAACCAAAATTTATCTTGGCTTATGAAAGATGAAATTTCAATTGAAGCATGCCCAACTTGCGAAAAGTAAATTTCCAGGAACTGTGATGGTTTTTGCGCCGAACGTTTCAGTGACCAAATGATGTTCAAGTGGGTTTAAATTGGTCTTGAATTAAATATATTCTTGTCTACTACAATGTTTCTTTTTTCACCATGTTAAAATTTTGCATAACTCAAGAGTTATACCCCAAAATAATAGGGTATGTTACTACCCATGGTTGCTGGAATTTCCAAAAACTGTCACCTATTTTGCATCGAGCTTTTGACTTACCAAACGATATCCAACTGCTTCCAAACAACTACCATTTGAAAGATATATGAATGGCCTTAAAGTTGCATGTTAGCCTTATTTTGAAATTCCCCATAGATCGAGACTTGTCCTGAATTACGAGGGTATGTCACTGTTCACAGTTGCAGGATATCCGAGTACTATCACTCACTTTGTATTGAGCTTTTGACCAATCAAATATTATACAAATACCTTCATACCACTGCCGTTTTAAAGATCTATGTGTAAAATTAAAGTTTCATGTTTAAACCATTTTGAAATTCTCCCTATATTGGGAGTTATGCCTCTAAGAAGAGAAGTACGTCACTGTTAGTCGCCACCAAGAATTTCAGCCCTGTGTTCGTCTTGAAAAAAGATTGTTTTATGCCCAAACCCGGGCCAAATGTGCTCAAATCACTTTTATGTGAACAATGAGTGGGTCTATTTCTAAATTGATTTTGGAATCATACCAAAATCCTCCACGGTTTGAGAACGACGCCCCTTTTTCATGAGGATGTCATGGCCATGAATATAGAGAAATTGTGCACTCTTTCTGAACCCCAATCAAGTGGCAAAGTGTTGTAAGTGGATATTGATAAACTTAAGTGCTATGTGATAATTTTCATGAGATGCATATTAGATGCCATTATGGTATGTAAACGATGCTATGAAGCTATGATATGTGAAAACTGTTAAGTGCAATGCCATGTGATAGTTCCATAACAAATGTTACACGATAAGGACCATGTGATAGCTCTCATATGATGAATGTTTTATGCTAAGTATCATAGAGTTATGTGACAGTTGTATAGTTCTGAGCAAGACTCCAACTTTGATGATCAAACTAGAATTATCTGTCATAAGGCACTGACTAAGTATGAATGAATTTAATGCTTGAGCATGTTAATATGCTGTGATAATGACCACTATACAATGGGACACCCATTGGTAGTGGGTACCATTCTGTTATGATACTGTGATACTTAGTGGCCACTACGCAATGGAGCATCCATCGGTAGTGGATACTGTTATACTTATATTGAATGCTACCCGATGGGACACCCATCGGTAGTGGATACTGTTACACTGAGAAAAGTGATGTCAGCAATATTCCCTAACTCGCTGAATGATAGGATGGGGTTAGGTGAAAATCGAACGGGAGGGTCGCACCCCTCTGAAATTTATATGATGGGACTAGTGAGTGATGCCTTGCGAGGTAAGTACCTATCGACAACCCCAATGCATGTTAGGGACTGTGTTCGTGAGTATGAGGACATTACGAAGTGGATTTACCCACTTGTCATTGCCCTCCCTCTTGAGGTACGGCAGAGGTCCTAAGCAATGGGATTGAGTTAGCCTCATGGATAGGGCCTCTACTTCGAGATTGGGTGAACTAAAGAGTGAGTGGGTAATACTTGAATAGTAATTGTGAATGCTGATGATTGTAATGATTGTAATGATTGAATGATAACTGACATTTGGATATGATGCTTGTAATATATGTATTGATATGATTTTTTATTTATATGATGTTTGCATTGTGAATTCTTATATTTGAAAGAACTGCTCATGATGCATGATAGACTTAATAATGATGCATAGCACTTAGATCTACTTACTGGGCTTTATAGCTGATCCAATTGAATCTGCCCTCTTGTATATTAGCATTGACAGGTCAGAAGGGCGTGAAGACCGTGGTTTGTGGCCGGGGTTATAGTCACATTCCCTTGAGAAGACAGATCTTATATGTAGTCGGCCAGTTTAAGCCCTGAATTTTTTTTAGTTTGAAAAGTGTAATATAGGGCCCTGATGCTCCAGATTCAAGTGTAACACTTTTGGAAGAAATTTTATGTAGTGCAATTTTAATGATGTATGGATTTTTTCCCCGACTTTTATATATGTATTTGCACTTAGAATTATTGATTTAGTTCTTTGCAATGGTTTGCTTTGATCACTGATATAATCGCGTTGAGTTAACTCTGATCAGAGTGACATGCACTACCTTGGAATCATGAACCCGCACTCATTCACCCTCTGTCGAGTATAGAATAGGGGTTGGGGGCGGGTTTGTGACAGCTATGGTATCAGAGCAGTCAAGATAGGATTCTTGGCCTAGGGATTTTTATAAGAGTCCTTAGAACTATCTTAGGATAAATTAGTGACAGAGGGCTCCTGCGACTAGGTTGAAGATGCCAAGGACTCGTGCCAACAATGCAAGTTCTAGCAATGAGAACACCGAGACGCTCGGTGAGTTGTTTAGAACTCTAGGGGCTATGACCCAAATGATGAAGGAGTCGATGCCAGCCCGGTCTACCCCCACCCTAGAGCAAAATGACAGCGGTCTGATATAAAGATTCAGAAGATTGGAACCCCCAACCTTCTTAGGGCAAGGAGGGGTAGAGAAAGCCGAGAGGTGGAAGAGGCAGATGGAGAATATCCGAGAAGTGTTATACTGCTCGGATGAGTAGAAAGTCAGGATGGGAGCCTTCATGCTGGAGGGAGAGGATGAATATTGGTGGAACTCAGTAAATCATTCTTGGAGAGAGTCGGGAATTGAGACCACTTGGGATAATTTCCTGACGGCATTCGACAAGAAGTACTTCTCAGACTCCGTCAGGGAGAGAAAAGAAGTGGAGTTCACTGAGCTTCAGCAAGGGGGTATGACAGTGGAACAGTACGCCTCTAAATTTGTGGAGCTGTCTAGATACGTGTCTCACATCATTAACATAGAGGCACGAAAGGAGGCTAAATTCGAGAGGGGCCTTCGGTTGGACATCAAAGGAGGAGTACTTTTGTTTACGATGAAAATCGGATAGATCTTCCGATGAAGATCTCTAGGATCTTGACACCATAAACTGATGAAAAATAAATGTGGTAGAGAAAGTGGGAGAAATCGAATTCAGATCTGAGGCTACATCTACCCGAAAATGAGCAGATCCACTCTTAGATCCGTGGCAGAGCCAGAATGATCCAAAACATTTAAAACACGAGTCCAAAGAAAATTAATCAAAATGAATCAAAATAAAATCAAGCAATAAGAAGAAGATATAAAGGGGAAGAAAAAGAAACCAAATTGGGCCGGATGGCCTGGGACTCTCGAACCTTCGAGGGCTTGCCCGTATTAGAACCAGCGTCCTCTTTGCATCTCTAATTCAGAACTTGAGCAGACGATTTCTCATTAAAAAGGGTTCTTGAGCCCTAGAAATGGTTTAGAGTTAGGGTTCCTTAGGTCTAAGCTAAGGTTGCTAAGGATTACGGTTAGGGTTTTCACTTTAGGGTTAAGGTAAGCTCACCAAGTTTTTCCTCCTAAGCCCTCTATCAAATGGCCACAAAAAAGGGTTTATAAAGGCCAAGGATCTGTTAGGAAGGGCATATTTCCATAACTAACAGATCCTCCAGCCAATTTGTTTTTTTTTGGGATCTGGATTTGGGCGACACTCCTAGTGTCTCCCAAATAAAAATGGTAAAATTTGCACAAAAAGGCAGGAAATAATCCCCCGAAACAAAAATTTATGTTTTCAACCAAAAAGGATTAGGCTTCACAAGTGGTGTCGCTCGGGCGACACTAGTAGTGTTGCTAAAGCTGGGCGACACGACACGTGTCGCCCAGTCTAGGCTGGGCGAAAATCCTAGTGCTGCTCAAACAAAAAATGGTCCAAATTAAAAAATTTCACTTCAGGTTTATTCCTCAGCCTCTTGTGAAGCTCTCAGAGAAATTTTGGGTAAAAAAGGATTATTCTTCTATTTTTAATGACTTTTTTAGTAAAATAGGGCATCTACAGGATTCCGGGTCAAAACAGGGTATCTGCAAGGTTCTGGGTAAGCAAATGGTTCTGGGTCACAGGGTAGGCTATGTAGACTATGGATTTTTGGTTTACTAGGATAATGTTATCCTATGGGGCTAGACGAAATACACCCAACCCTTTTACATCATACAGGGCTAGACAGAATACACCCAACCCTTTTATGTCATACAGGGCAAGACGAAATAAACCTGACCTTTTACGTCATATGGGGCTAGATGTTGCTTGCTTTGGCTCTTTTACGTTGCACGAGTTTGACGTTGAATTGGATACACCTGACCTTTTACGTCATACAACGATTGACAAAATACACTCGACCTTTTATGTCATATGGGGCTAGACGTTTCCTACCTCGACTCTTTTACGTTGCATGAGTTTAACGTTGAATTGGATACACCTGACTTTCACGTCATATAGGGCTAGACAGTACCTATCTCGGCTCTTTTACGTCGCATGAGTTTGACGTTGAATTGGATACACCCGACCTTTCACATCATACGAGGCTAAATGTTTTCCTGTCTCAGCTCTTTTACGTCACATGAGTTTGACCTTTTTTCCGAATTGGACTTTGGTTGGCAATTTAGACTCATACCACCGAGGAGAAAATTATTCTTTTTGATTTTTTTTATTTTGAAAAATTGGTTGGAAGTTTAGACTCGTGCCACCGAGGACCGTTTGAATTTTTTTGGAAATAACTAAGATGTTAGAAAACAGTCTTAAAACATGTGATAAAACCAAAATTAATCCCCAGGAGATCCCAAAATTTTTGAGTGACACTAGTGGTTTCACCCGGGAGGCATTGGTGGTGTCGCCCCAAACAAATTTTTTTTTTTTTCTTTTTTATTTAGTGTATTGCAGGGGAATGAAAAATTTGGGTGACACCAGTGGTGTTGCCCTCACAAGATGGGCGACACCAGTGATGTCGCCCGGGTGACACGAGTAGTGTCGCCCTCCAATCCTTTTTTTTTTTAAATGCTGAGATGAGAGGGTCCTTTTTGCAAAATTTTTGTGGGAGGCACTAGTGGTACCGCTTGGGAGACAATGGTGGTGTCGCCCTACCTGCGTACAGAATTGGGCAACACTAGGCGTGTCGACCAGACCACCGACCTCCAAAATTGAAATTCTTTGTTTTAGAAAGTCTTCGGGTTGCTAAACTCTTATGTTGGCCGAAGTGGAAACCTGCAGGATGAGTTTTGGGTCGGGATTGCATATTTTCCATAAAATCCACCTCCTTCCCATTCTTTTCTCATCCTTCAATTTCTTCTTTCTTCTTCCCATCTTCATCTTCTTCCTTCCTCATCATCTTCCCTCTAATCTTATCGGTAGTTCTTATTCTCACTCTTAGGCTTTCATGGCTCCTAGGAAAGACAATGCAATTCCAAGAGCAAAGGGAAGGTTTATGAGCAGGCTGATAATGGAAGAGAGGAGGAGGCTTCCCCTCTCTTTCCTAGGGTTAGGCACTTTCCTGAAGGTTTACGCTCCCATATCTCACAGGGCCATCGATCGGGTGAAGTTCCTCGGCGTATCATTGGCTTCCCTGTTATCGAGCCCTGGTTCAGGGATTGGTTTCTTTCCGCTCGGCAGTGGCCCGAGCTCATGGCCTTTTTGTCTTCAGTTTCGATGATGGGTGTCTTGAACATGGCCTCTAGTCATGTGAATTTTCCACTCCTCAAGGCTCTGACTGAGCGGTTCAACTATCAGACGAACACTTTCTTCCTTCCTACAGGAAAGTCAAAGTCAACTTTGGTGGAAATTGCCAGGGTTTCTGGCTTGAGTTTGGTCGGGATTGCGTATCAACCTTCTACTGCCACTGACGATCATTCCATCATGGGTGCGCGGCTGTTGGAGGCTTCTTATTCTTCACATAGTCAGTGGTTCGATATGGAGTTGCTGGTCCAGAATCGAGACCAGTCTTGGGCCACCGAACATATCTGTATCTTCCTTTTATTGTTGTTGGGGTCCTTTCTTTTTTGATTGGTTGTAAAATGGTTCATAGTTCTCTTGTTCCTTTAGTCCATGCCTATTGGGAAAGAGCGGGTCACACCATTGTTTCGGTTGTGTTGGCGGGCATTTACCAAGGTCTTCACGACTGGGTCATCCGAGGCAACCGATTCATTGAGGGCAGTAGCCTCATTTTGCAAGCATATTTTTGAACTCATTTTTCTTTTATTTTTGCCCTTAACACTCAGTTTTTCTCTGGTTTTGGTCCCTGGATCCCATATATTTGCCATAGGAATTTATTGGAAAAAACCCGGATCGATCCGGGAGGGTCAGGTTTGGGTGACACTGCCAGTGTCGCCCACACAGTTTGGATGACACCAGTAGTGTTTCCTTAGACATCTTGCCTCGAATGGTTCTGGGGTTCTAGGTTCATGTCTTATGACCCTTTGGGGCGATTTTAGGTTCTGTTTTTCTGCAGATTTGGGCCTATGAGCACATCGCCATTGTCCGTCCTCCTCGATCAACGACGGTTGTATCTGCTACTTTGGGATTGGCGTATGTCAATGACTCCACCCAACCTCAAGACGACAATTATTATCGGAGGGTTTTCGATGAGTTTCATCCTTTGATTGGGTGATCAGGGGTCTTGAGAATGTGCCCCTGTTTCTTCCTGTTATGGGGCATTCATGTCTCCTTCTGATGGGGCAGTACTTCACAGAGGAGTATTTCCCTCAAAGGGTACTTCGCCAATTTCGCCATATTCCGCATTATACTTCTCCAGGAGAGGCGATCGATAGCCGCCCTATTTTTCCTCTTCGTCAGCACTCTTCAACTCTTTTAGTCAAGGAGGGTTTGTCATGGAAGGGGAAGAAGTCTTCTTCTAGTGAGGGGTTGATCACATAAGACAAGCCCATGACCACCTCCAACCACAATTCTTGGTGGTAATGTGCCTGCCCTCTTTCACTATGTTCCAATGTTTCAAGACTTTGTGATGAATCTTCTGCCCCTGCTCAGGATCTCGTGTCTTCTCGAGAAAACAATGCCTCTTCTTCAAACAAGTGGGTTAAATCGAATGTTGATGTTTCTGGCATCAGTTTGGAAGATGCTGAAGTTGAATTGGCTCGATGGGCAGCCTTCGTGGTGGAACTCAAGGAGACGGACGTCGAGCCCAAGCCGAAGACAGAATAGCCAAAGAGTTTTTCTTTTCTTCTTCTTTTTTTTCTTGGCACGAATAAGTTGATCTTGTGATCATTCTTATTTTTAGTACGTATTTGTTTTATTCAAGTTCATTGGGACAATAGGAATTTCGGTCATAGGACCAAGTTTAATTGCGTAAATGCATGTAATAAGCCCATTTTCAATGGATGAATAAAGCTATAGTTTTGTGATACCAAAATTTTATTTTCTGTTCTAATTGATCTTCTATGATTGCAGAATCCTTTTTTTTTTATTTAGTCCTTGTTGCTACCCTTGTTGGGAGGTCTTTTTCGACTTGCGCCTGTTATGGGGAGTTTGAAAACTTTTTTTTTTATTACCCCTGTTGGGGGGTCCTTGTTCAGCTTGCCCCTGTTGGGGGTTTCTTGCTCATCAGTAAGTGTGCCATTTTATTTGCCAAGTCATAGTGGAATACTTTCTTTACACACACTTTTCAATCTGAATTTCTAGACATTTAGTCCCCTAGTTGTAGGGTTTTTGTATCGAATTTTCAGTTATTGGGTTATCATACACACATACAAAGATGAGCTTGCCTCATTTTACCTCAGGGGATCCAGTTGAGAGAAAACCGCTCCCAGACTAGCCAATATCATCATTGACAAGGTTCACCCATCTCTGATATGTGGTAGTTGGTAGTTATACTCATACAACCATGGAGTTCCTGATTAGTTTCAAACCTTCATAACAGGCATAGGAAGTTGGCTTCGAGAAAGATGACAGACGATTAACAGTTTAACCTCTAGTAGTGATGGAGGAAGTCCTTTCTAAAAGGGTTTTGGAAATAGACGATTTTAACAATCAAATTGAAAAACCATTTTTAAAAGGGACGGGCCTTACAGTTTTGCCACTTGTGGCCCCTTAGGTGGTCATTTTCTTTATTATGTTTTACCTGAAGATGATGAAAGGATTTCCCTGTGGATCGTGAGAACTCAAAAGTCTTGAAGTTGTCTTTTTACCTTTGGAGCTTTCATCCTGTGCCTCGCGAGTCCATGAAGAGTTCTCTGGATTCTTGCCAGACTTCCATCTTGGAGAAGTCTTGACGTTCTTCCAGGGTTCATCGAAGTCATTTCGGTTTTGCATTCATGTCGCCCTTGTACATCTTTTTGAGTTGGTTATGTTGGGAACCTGTAGGGTTAGGAGGAGTCTTCGTTTTCAGGGTCTGCATGTGTAGTATTGTCGGAACTTGCAAGTACTTGTTTGTACTTGAGTGTTTTGCATCGAAAGCTCCTTCTATGAAATTTTTTATTCTTTTTCTTTTGTTTTACCCGTGATGCCTTTTCAGGTCTTCACCACTTCAAAATTTTCTTTCCTTTTTTTTTGTTTTTGTTTTTCTTTGTGATGCCTTTTCAGGTTTTCACCATGCTTTTGAGTCCGTTATGGGTAGTATTTGTTGAGATACATCACATTAATAGGGTCGTTGGGTTCGTACCCCTCCTGATTTTTTATCTTGTAAGAATTACCTGCGTGCACTCGGGTAACAACAAATGGCCCCTCCCAATTAGGTTTGAACTTGCCTAAAGAGTGTGGATTTGTAAGAGTGTGGAAGATTTTCTTGAGTACCATGTCCCCTTCTCTAAATTATCAAGGAACAACTTTTCTTTGATTTGCCCTCTCAATTCTACACTGGTAAGCAACAATATTTTGTGTTGCTCATAGTTGTCTTTCATCCAAAGTAACGAGGGCAGCAATTCGTGCTTCGATCTTTTGTTCCGCATTTGAATTTTTGTGGATAAGAACTCGAAGAGACGGTATCTCAACTTTAATGGGTAGCACTGCTTCTATACCATACATTAATGAATATGGGGTCATGCCAGTAGGAGTCTTCTCAGTTGTTTGGTAGGCCCATAGTGCGTCATTTAGCTTTTCGTGCCAATCTCTATCACATTATATTATTCTATCTATAATCCTTAGAAGTCTTTTGTTTGTGGCCTCTGCTTGTCCATTTCCTTAAGGATAGTAAGGTGTGGAGAATTTTTGCGTTATTCTAAAATTTTTGCATACCTTAGTGACCCTTTCATTTTTGAAGTTAGATCCATTGTCAACAATGATTGACTCAAGAACATCGAATCTGAATACAATGTTATTCTTTATGAAAAGAGCAACATGTTGTCCTTCAATTTGGACAAATGATGGGGCCTCTACCCATTTTGTGACGTACTCTATTGCCATTAATATAAAACGGTGGCCGTTTGAGGCTTTTGGTGCGAACAATTCATTGATATCAAGACCCCACATGGAAAAGAGCCATACGGGCGATATTGAGTTGAGTGGTACAGACGATGCATGGATGAGGTCTCCATAAAGTTGACATTTGGGACACCTCTTAACAAACTTCCAACAATATTCAGCCATGGTGGTCTAGTAATAGTCTTGGCGCCTGATTTTCTGAGCTAAGGCAGCTGCCCCAGAATGACTTCCTTCATTGTTTAACTCTGTCAGTACTGGTTGATCAGAACACCATAAAATGATGCCATCGAAGGATATCTTGAACAGGAGATTACCTCTTACTAAGAATCCCATAGAAAACCTTCGAAGGGCTTCTTTATCCCTTTTAGTGACTCCTTCGAGGTATAACCCATCTTTTAGCAGGGACAGAATATCGTGGAACCATGGTTTTACCTTAACTAGCGCATCTGAAGCCACGAGAGACACTTCCCCATCATTCTCATTTTCTTGCTCTATATCTTTTTCAATCCTTGGTTAGGAAGGGCCATATTTGTTCTTGATGTAGAATGGCAGCGTGGTGATTTCTAAAGGAATGTCAACCATTGACACAATGCAAGGGTGTTGGCGAACCGATTATTTTCCCTAGTTATGTGCTGAAAGGTGATTTTCTTGAAATATGGGATCATCTTTTCCTCCTTTTCTTGGTAAGGTTTGAGCTTTTCTTCTTTCACCTTCCAAATCCCTTGAACTTGGTTTATAAGTCACCAATCACTCGTATTTACTGGATTTTCATTTCCATAGCTTTCTCGAGCCCGGTTATCAAGGCTTCATATTCAGCAATGTTATTGGTACATGAAAAATTCAATCTGATGGTTGTTGGCACTAAAATCTTCTTGGGTGAGCATAGTATGATACCTACACTTGGCCCTTATTCACTCCTGTCACCATCGAAGTATAGCTCCCAAATTGAGTTCTCAATTGTGAAGAGCTTCTCATCAGAGAGATCCATGTTGACGAGAGTGTTATTTGGCAGTGCGTGTTCAGCCAAGTGGTCAGCAATGGCTTGTCCTTTGATCTATTTTTGAGTAACATACTATCTTAATTTCTGCATGGACCACACAAGTGTTAAGCAATGCTTCTTCACGTCTATGTATCTTGTCTCATAGTCGACCATGGTTTTGCTGATGTAGTATATGGTTCGTTTTTTTCCATGGTCATTGTATTGTCCGAGAATTGCTCCCATGGTCTTATCTTTCACAAATATGTATAGGAACAAGGGATCATCTAGACTAGGAGGACTAAGGATGGGAGGTTTAGTGAGGGACTCCTTGATTTGATTGAAAGCTTCTTAGCATTCATCATCTCATATGAATGGGGTATGCTTCTTAAGGGGCCTATTAAACGGCATGCACTTATCCGCTAGTTGTGAAATAAAACACCTTATGGCTTGTATGTGACCTTGAAGCCCACAATTTTCTCTGATGTTCTGAGGAGGGGTTATTTCGGTGATGGCTCATATTTTGGACAGGTTCACCTCAATGCCCCTTTGGCTCTCTATAAACCTAGTACTTTTCCGGATTCAACTCCAAAGGCACATTTCTGTGGATTGAGTTTGAGTTGATGTTTCTAGAGTCTTTCGAAAATGGTTCTCAGGTTGGTGAGATGATCAGACCTAACCTTCGACTTGATCAGAATGTTGTCGACATAGTCTTTCATGGTGGTGTGCATCAAGTCGTGGAAGATGCTAGTCATTGCCCGTTGATAAGTTGCCCCTACATTTTTTAGGCCAAAGGGCATGACACAGTAGCAGTGGGTTCCCCATTGCATTATGAATGAAGTCTTGGTTTGGTCTTCTTTTGCTATGAGGATCTGGTTGTAGCTTGCGAAGCCGTCCATGAATAACAACATCTCGTGCCCCGCAGTGTTGTCAACCAAGGCATCAATGTTTGGTAATGGGAAATTATCTTTGGGACATGTCTTGTCTAGGTCTTTGTAGTCGACACACACTCAGATCTTCCCGTCTTTCTTGAGTACGACCACTATGTTGGCCAACCACTCTGAGTAATCGACAGGGGTAATGAATTTTTCCTTGAGCAGTTTATCGATTTCTTCTTTAATTTTGAGCTCAAGGTGGGTCTTTTGATGTCGGAGTTTCTGCCTTACAAGCTTTACCCCTTCGTTGAATACCAGGTGAAGACATTGCAATATTCCTTGAGAAAGGAAATCAAATTCTCCCGCTTCTCAGGAGATAGTGAGGTTCCAATCTTGGTTAACCTTGAGTCCTTCTCAGTTCCTAGGTTTACGTTGATCGTCTCTTCGATGGTAGCCGTTGGGTCACCATCGAACCTCTTCTTGAATTTCTCAACATGGGAAGTGAGCTCCTCAGGTTGATGTATTTCTTCAGACTCTTGGCTCTCTTGATCTTCGTCTTGGTCGTCCAATTCGTCGTCTTGTGTATTGTGCACCGTTATTGTACTATCTTGACTGTTCACCATTTTTTAAAGTTCTTTTTCATTATTATCAATTTATCTTTGAAATAACACAAGAGGTGTCCCTTATGGGACTCGCGAGAGATATGTTGGGGACTTGACGCACAGGGTGGTTAGATGGCCACCCTGTGCCGATCGATTTTTTGGCACCAAGACTTGAAGGTGTCGCTAGTATGCTTCCAGTGACTCTCGAGATAAAGGAGTGATTGACTAATTCTGTCCCTGGGTTTGAATAGGCGGATGAGCATGCTTGGATGTGTCAGAGCCAATTGTGTATACTTCCAAGTCTAGGTCAGCAAAAAGGTCTTCAATTCCTAGCTCTGGTGTTTCTGAGGTGTGGAAGAAGAATTCCCGACTGTTGGGGAATCAAGGATCACCTTTGGCTATTTTGAAGGACGGGCATCGAGAGGGTCGAGGCTTTGAATGCCTCCAGATACAAAAGTCGTTCAGGCTTTTGCCTATGTGCTTCATTGTTTTCATAGGGCATATATTTAAGGATGCCCCATTATCAACAAGCACTCTCTGTATCTCATATCCTTGCATGAAAATGGCGATGTGCAGAGGTTGGACATAAAAGCGGTTGAAGCTGGATGGGATGTCATCGTCTGTGAACACGATTGGAGTTGATGCCATTTGTTGGTTGATCATTCCGCACAACTCATCCGACTGTGTCATGCTCGGGATGTATATCTTGGCGAGGACCTTTTCAATCTGGGCTCTGTGTGCTGGTGAATTGGCAAGTAGCTCCAAGATGGATATTTGAGCCTGGATCTTCTCGAGATGAGCCGGTAGATCGTAGGTGGTTGCGGATCCTTGAATTTATTTATTCGTTTCATGATCTGCGACCCCTGCTGGTTGTATGGCTTTTGATGAGTTTTCCAATCTTTCATCGAGAGTATCGGTCATCAATTGAATGAGTTTGAGCACTAGGCCTCTTCGAGTTAGGGAATCAACCTCGCCAGCCTGAAGCTCGATAGGGTCAGCCTTAGCGAGAGTAATGGGAGATTTAGGGGTGTTGGCCTCTTGTTTGGGAGATGCCGACTTTTCATTGATTCTGACCATATCGATTTCTAGCGTATCGTCTTCGCCATATTGGTCCCATTTGGGAAGGTTATGAGGTTCGGAGATGAAGGGTTTCCTCTTAGAAGGCTCAAAAGATCTTCTTCACACTCTTGAACGTGATGATCACAGGATCGTCTTCTTCTTCTCCACTCTCAATCATGTTAATGACAACTTTCTCTTTTGACTTGTCTTGAGCTCCCGGATTTTTGGTCGTTGTGACCATATTTTTAGCGAGAGGATTTTTGAAGATACCCATCTTTGATTAGGCTCTTCGACAGTTTGATTTTTAGGTGTGACAATGATGTCCCCCCTATTGATTGACCATTGAATCACCCATTTCAAATATAAGCAGTTTTGAGTATCATAAGCATGGTTTTGATGCCATTTGCACAATTTGCTCTTATCTCTGACTTGAAATGGTGGTTCAGATGGTGGAGGGTGATAAACCATATTTCTAGTCAGGAGTAATTTTAGCACTTTTTCTAATTGGTCTTTGAGAGGGGTGAAATTATCCCCGAGCTTTAAATTATTATTTTGAGTGTTGGCTCTAGGATGACCCATTCGGTTTTGGTTCCAGTTGTTGTGCTGAGTGACCGAACCTTGAGCCTGTTCGTTAATGACAATCTCATTAACCTGACCGGAAGTATTCTCCTTGTTATTGTTTTTGTTCTTGTTTTGGGGAGTCATTATCGGTTTATTGTCGAGCCTGGTGCTGAGAGGTGTCCCTATGGCCTTTTCATGTCGCACTACCTGCTCAATCATGAAGTCGAAGGAGTGGGAAAGGAGATCTTGGCTGAAGAAGGTCCTGTATTCAGGAGCGGCATTCTCTAAGACTATGGAGATTTTGGCTGGGTCCTTAAGTGGACATTCTATGATCCACATTGCCGCCTCACAGAATCGACTGATGAAATCCTCGAAGGATTCTCTTGGGTTTTGTTTCGTTGCACTGAGCTCTTCCAGGGAGAGAGGTCTTTGTGTCGACCCACTATAATCAGAGATGAATAGGTTGAACATTTCATCTGGAGTGATGTGTGTTTGAGCGGACATTATTCTCCGATGTCAGTTCAAGGCCTCGCTGGTTAATGTTTGCGAAAATATGGCCTTCAGCTGGTTAGGCCTGTCTCGCAAAGCTCGAACAGAGAAGAGGTACGCATTGACGTGAGTATATGGATCTCTCTTCCCATTGAACTTGTTTATAAATCCTGGGACGACAAATCCCAGAGGAAGGTCTTCCATGCCTCCAAGGTCTCATGAACATAGGCCCTCAGGGGTAGAATTTCATGGATGACGAGACTATCCCGATGGCTAGTCTGGCATGATGGCAGGATTGGTACGATGACTGACTCGGAGTGGTAACAAGACGGGCATGTAACTCTGACCGGCGCGACGACAATACTATTTGAAACTAAGGTCAACATCGACCGGTCTCGACGCAAAGGCTAATTAGACATGGCAGCAAGACGGACACGGTAACTCAGACAGGCACGATGGCATTATTGCTGGACGATAAAACTCGCACGAGCACAAGGCTTAGGCTGCCCTCTGGTCAAACAGACGATGAAGAGAAAGAAAGAGACAAAAGTGAAGATAAAAGTGATGATGGATAGAAATGATGGAAAATGAAATAGAATAAGAGAAATGAATTAAAATGAAAATAAAAAAAAATTAGAAAATGGAAAAAGGAGTAAACTAAAATAAAATGGAATAAAGTAAAATAAATTAAGAGAGACAGAAAAAAATAACGTGAAATAATTAAAATAAAATAAATGAATGAAGTAAGGTATGGTGATCATAAAATAGGTAAAGAAAAATAAATAGCATAAAATAGAATAAAGAAAAGTAAAATAAAATGAGTGAGTTGAGAAAAATAAAGTAAAATAAAGAAGATAAAGATAAATTAAAATAAAATAAGTAGAGTAAATAGAATAAGGTAAAGGAATATGAGATAAAAGTGGTAAATAAAATGAAATGAAATTAAGTAAAATAAAATAAAATAAAGAAGATGAGGTAAATAAAATAAAATAAGGTAAAGTAAAATGAGGTGAGTAAAATAAGATAAAGAAAAATAAAATAAGATAGGAAAATGAAATAAAATAAATAAAGTAAATGAAATAAGGTAGAATAATGAGGTAAATAAAATAATAAGATAAATGAAGTAAATAAAACAAAATAAGGTAAGGGAGAATAATGAATGAAGTAAAAGGAATAGGATGAAGGTAAAATGGATGAAGTGGATGAGGTATTAAAAAAGTCAAACGGGTGGACAGAGAGAAAAGAAATGGGGTGGAAGGTGGGAACCAAACGAAATTAAAACAAAAACGAAATTAAAAAAAAAACGAAACGAAGTAAAAGAAACGGTAAACGAATGATTGAAAGGAAAACTTGGTTTGGGGGTTTGAGAGAGGAAACGTGAAGTACAACTTTGTGGGTTTCTAGAGTGAGAAAATCTGAAAGAAGGATCTATGTAATCTTATGCTGGGAAATACAATTTTTTTTAATAATAATCATCCTTTATAATTTTGGCAACAAGATCACTCACAGATGGTCTAATTACAAACAATGGAAATTCCAAAAATAAATAACACATTAATAAAATAAATCTTAACTACTTGATGTCATCCATACAACCTAACATTGTGGTTGAGAATATAAAATAAAAGAACAAACAATTAAAAAAAAAGAAACCGGAGATTACCTCAAACGGGTTTTTTATACCCCACACCGAATCACCATATCCAATGGCACGGGATCAGCGGTTTAGCTTCAATCTCGAACCGGAAAAACTAATTTCGGTAAAATTAGGTAACCACCTTTAAATCTCTACAAAACCCTAACTCCAAATAATTAGACTCAAACCCTAATTTTTCCAATCCTTAGATTAGATAATGAGAGAGAGAGAGTCTTTATATTGGGGCGTGCCCCCTAGGGTCTTTTGAGGAAAGAGAGAGAGAGAGTAGAGAGAAAATCAAAGAGTGGAGAGAAAGGGGCTTGGCCCCCTACGGAAGAGAGAGAGAGCTGTGTTGAGAAGGGGGAGAGCACCCCTATTTATAGTGAAATTTAGGTCTAGGGTTTTTTTAGGGTTTTCCATAGTTTGTCTCTTTTTTGAAATTGAATATGGACCGTTGATTAAGGTGACTTGTGGGATGAGAGATCTGAGCCATCCATTCCATAGATGGGCCATCAACATTATGGAAGGTGCATGAATCATTATCCCCTTTTCCTTAAACCATTTTTCCATTAATATATTTAAATAAATTAAATCTATTAAACATATAGTGTATACCATAAATTGCATATTCCATCTCATATTTTCCTTAAGAATATTTCAATAATATCAAGTCAAGATATTCCTTCAAGATAAGATATGGTCAATATTTCCTAATCAATATTTTACCATATGCTACAAGATATAGTTATCAAATTTAAAAAACTTGAAGACAAAGCAACAAGAGAAGGTATCTATGGGTGGGGCGTGCCACCCATGTATGGTATGTGGGGCCGTACCTAATACCCACATGGTGGGCCCATATGCACTATTAGCCCCCCATGTATTTTTAATAAATATTATAAATTTAAACAAAATAAATTTTAAAACATTATAACTTTGTAAATTAAGTTCAGAAATAAGAAATAAAATATCAAATGACTTATAAAACTTCAAATAATAAATCTAAAATAATTTAATAATAAAATGAACACAATTAAATTAATATGATGGGAAGTGGATCCATATGGTTCAGGAATTCAATCAACGATCACAAGGTACTCTACCTTCAACTGTGGACTACAGACCATACTTGCTTTATCAAACCGACCCAATATTTTCCATGACCCACAGCCTAAGCAGGGGCTCATTAGCGGGTCATTAAAGTTTGATCGATGAGCCAAGGAGTCACAATCCCAGTCTGTGGATTACAGGTCTTCCATTAGAGACAAGTCAAAGTCAGCACGACCTGATGCGATCACAGCTCTTTGACGTATAGGGGTATCTCTCGCACATGCATTTGTTTCACTATAATAAATGTTTTTCATTGCACACTCACAAGGCCTTTAAAGGCCACACAACATCTCCCACTTAGCCTTTGAAGGCCTTACATTCTCTCTTCCTCACTTGATATGCTTGGAATTCTTGTGAAACCGAAGCTCCTTAGAGACAAACATAGCTGCCGTGTTATCGCAGAAAATTGACACTGCCTCACAATGTACAGAATGAAAATTAAGTTGATTAAATTTTTTTTTAATCCATACAGCCTTCTTGGCTGCTAGACAGCATGCCATATACTAGGATTTCATGGTGGACAAAGCCACAATATCTTGTTTCTTTGACTTCCAAGAAACCGCACCACCTCCAAGCATAAACACATACCCAGATGTAGACTTTGCATCTTCTGGATCTACAAGATAGCTTGCATCTGAATATCCCTCTATTGCTATTTCAGTTCCCCCCTTATATGTGAGCGTATAGTTCATGGTCCTCTTTAAATATCTAAGAATTCTTTATACTGTTTTCCAATGCTCCTCTCCTGAATTGCTTTGGAAACGGCTCACCAGACTCATGACGAATGACGAGTCAGGCCTTGTTCCCGTCATGGCGTACATAAGGAGCCCAACTGCGCTCTTGTATGGCACTCTCTCCATGGCTCTTACATCCATGTCTTCGGTATGACACATTTTAATACTAAGCTTCGTCTTTTTGTCAATTGATGGTCGTGATGAGTTCCTCCAATTTTAGTGCATTTCTTCCTACAGAGATGGAAGATATGAAAGTCTCCCATGAATTAGGAAGAGAATTCATTAAATGAATCACTTGCATAGATTCCTTAGGCTTCATGCCTGTATCTTCCAAATCTCGAACTAGCGCACAAAACACGTGCACATGATCTGCAAACTTGGTACCTTCTACCATTTTTAAATCATTGTATCTTCTCATAGCCATATTTTGCTTCATGAGAGAGGGTTCAATATACTCTCTTTCAAGTTTATCAAAAATCTCACTTGCAGTATAGATTGACTCGTACTCAAAAGCATACGAGTCAGTCATAACACATAAAAGAATATGTTTGCATCTCAAGTTCCTCCTCTTCCAGTTGGTGTACTCATCTTTGATTATTTGATATGAGTTGTCAGTTGGACGATGAGGTCGGTCCTCAAAGAGTACCTTATGCAAGTTTTATTCATAAAGCACAAATTTTATTTTTCTTTTCCATGAAGCAAAGTGGGTCTCATCAAACCTTTCGGTTTTCAGGATCTCAAAGATGAAGGTACGAGTAGCCACTATATTTATATTCTCAAGAAAAAAAAAAAGAGAAAAGACTCCCAATGGCAATGAAGTAAAACTAGCTCTAATACCAATGAAATAAAGACCTATGTAATCTTTTGTCGGGAAATACAATTTTTTTTTTTAATAATAATCACCCCTTATAATTTTGGCAACAAGATCACTCACAGATGGTCTTATTACAAACATTAGAAATTCCAAAAGTAAATAACACATCAATAAAATAAATCTCAACTACTTGATGTCATTCATATAACTTAATACTATGCTTGAGAATATAAAGTAAAAGAACAAACAATTAAAAGAAAAGATGCCGGAGATTACCTCAATCGGGTTTTTTACACCCCACACCGAATCACCACATCCACTGGTGCGGGATCAGCGGTCTAGCTTCAATATTCGAACCGGGAATGCTAATTTCAGCCAAACTAGGTAACCACCCTTAAATCTCCACAAAACCCCGAACTTCAAAATAATTAGGCTCAAACCCTAATTTTTCCAACCCTTAGATTAGATAATGAGAGAGAAAGAGTCTCTATGTTGGGGTGTGCCCCCTAGGATCGTTTTAGGGGAGAGAGAGTAGAGAGAAAATCAGAGAGTGGAGAGAGAGGGGTGTGGCCCCCTAGAGAAGAGAGAGAGAGATTTTATGGGAGAGAGAGGTGTGTTGAGATGGAGGGAGAGCACCCCTATTTATAGTGAAATTTAGGTATAGGGTTTCCCATAGTTTGCATCTTTTTTAGGACTTGAATATGGACTGTTGATCAAGGTGACTTGTGGGGTGAGAGATCTGAGCCATCCATTCTAAGGATGGGCCATCAACATTTTGGCAGGTGCATGAACCATTATCCCCCTTTCCTTAAACCATTTTCCCATCAATATATTTAAATAAATTAAATTCATTAAAGATATAGTGCATACTATAAACTGTATATTCCATCTCATATTTTCCATAAGAATATTTCAAAAATATCAAGTCAAGATATTCCTTCAACATAAGATATGGTCAATATTTCCTAATCAATATTTTACCATATGTTACAAGATATAGTTACCATATTTAAAAAACTTGAAGACAAAGCAACAAGAGAAGGTAACCAAGGGTGGGGCGTGCCACCCATGTATGGTATGTGGGGCCCCACTTAATACCCACACGGTGGGCCCACATGCACTATAGGCCCCCCATGTATTTTTAATAAATATTTTAAATTTAAACAAAATAAAATTTAAAACATTATAACTTTGTAAATTAGTAACTTCATTTTTATAAGTCCAAAAATAAGAAATAAAATATCAAATGACTTATAAAAATTCAAATAATAAATCTAAAATAATTTAATAATAAAATGAATTAATATGATGGGAAGTGGATCCATATGGTTCAGGAATTCAATCAACGATCACGGGATACTCTACCTTCAGCTGTGGACTAGAGACCACACTTGCTTTATCAAACCGACCCAGTGTTTCCATGACCTACAGTCTAAGCTGCGGATCATTAGCGGGTCACCAAAGTCTGGTCGATGAGCCACGGAGTTGCAATCCCAGTCTGTGGATTATAGGTCCTCCCCTAGAGACAAAATCAAGGTCACCATGACCTGATGCGACCACAACTCTTTGGCGTATAGGGGTATCTCTCGCACATGCATATGCTTCACCCAAAGGTAGATATCTAGCTTTCCCGAACGATCTATCTCTATGCATGTCATGTGATGGAATATGGATGAGGTTTTGGCCCTCATCTTTGTAGGCCTACCATCACACATAAGGGTCACACAGTCCCTCGGCTTATTCATCTAGGCATAAGCTTCAACCTCATCAAGGGTTAACCCAAAAACCCTTCTCAGTTTATTTTTTATGCCCAGGTACCTTGGATTTTTCAACCGACTGGCCTAGATCGTCAAGCACAGTCCGGTATCCACAAATATCATTTGCTTAGTATGGTCTTCGAGGGACCACACTCCCACTGAGTTTTTGTTCCACTATAATAAATGTTTTTCATTACACACTCACAAGGCCTTTAAAGGCCACATAAACCCAACATAATCGTGAAGTGCAGAAAGGTGAGAATGCAAGAGGATGGGGGCGACAGTGACAGAGATGACAGACAGGTTACGAAGATTGCTGCGTGAGGTGGAAAGAGAGGCGGAGAATTGCAGAGATGGTGGAGAAGTGTGGGGCAGCAAAGAGAAAGGGGGTAGCAACGGCGGTTGTTGTCTGGTTGAGGAATTAGGCAGGAAGAAGATGGGAGCAGCAGCGAGTGGCGGAGGTAGTAAGGAGGACGGGAATTGCAGGCGAGCGGGAAAAGGATTGTGGGTTGGTGGCAGTGTAAAAGAGAGAGAAAGTGAGTAGTGAGGAAAGATGGGGCAATTGGTTGCAAACAAGGGAAATAGAGACGGTGGGCAAGTGGTGCTCCGAGGTACGAGGGTGATGAATTGAGAGAGAGAGAGAGCAACGGAAGTTCACTGTTGAATTTAGAGAGAGAGTGTGTTGAGCAGTGAGTTGGGACGGTGATGCTGCTAGTCGAGAGAGAGGGGGCTGAGGTGCAGCAAAGCGAGAAGGAAATGGTGTAGAAAGGAGTTGACGCACGACGGTGGGTGGTTTATACACACGGTGATAGGTTGTGTTTGTTGGGTTTATGTGGCCTTTAAAGGCCTTATGAGTGTATAATGAAAAACATTTATTATAGTGGAACATAAACTTAGTGGGAGTGTGGTACGTCGAGGACGATACTAAGAAAATGATATTTGCTGATATCAGACTGTGCTTGACAATCTAGGGCAGTCGGTTGGAAAACCCAAAGTACCTTGGCATAAAGAATAAACCGAGAAGGTTTTTAGGTTAGCTCTTGTTGAGGTCGGAGCTTATGCCTAGATGAGTGAGATGAGGGACTGTGTGACCCTTGTGTGTGATGATAGGCCTACAGAGACGGGGGTAAAAACCTCATCCATGATCCATCACATGTTATGCATATCAATAGATCATTAGAAAAAGCCAGTTATCCACCTTTTGGGTGAAGCATATGCATGTGCGAGAGATACTCCTATGCACGATAGAGCTATGGTCGCATCAGGTCGTGGTGTCCTTGACTCGTCTCTAGGGAAGGACCTGTAATCCTAAGACTGAGATTGCGACCCTTTGACTCATCCGCAAGGCTTTGGTGACCCACTAATGGGCCCTTACTTGGATTGTGGCCCATCTATAGAATGGATAACTCTGATCTCTCACATCACAAATCACTTTGATCAACGGTCCATATTCAATCTCAAGAAAGTGTCAAACTATAGGAAACCCTAAAGAAACCCTAGACCTAAATTTCACTATAAATAGGGGTGCTCTCCCCCATCTCTACACATCTCTCTCTCCCATAAACTCGCTCTCTCCTCCCTAGGGGCCACGCCCATCTCTCTCCTCTCCGATTTTCTCTCTCTAAAAGTTCCATAGGGGGCACGCCCCAATCCTTGTTCTACTACTCTCTCTCTCTCTTGATCTAAAGATACTAAGGGTTTGGGAAATCAGGGTTAAAGCTTTAGTTAATTTTGGGGTTAAGGTTTTGTAGAGATTTAAGGGTAGTTACCTAGTTTGGCCGAATTAGCTTTCTCGATTGGAGATTGAAGCTAGACCGCTGATCCCGCGTCATTAGATGTGGTGACTCGGTGTGGGGTGTAATAAGACCGGTTGATGTAATCTCCGACATCTTCTTGTTTACTTACTTGCTTTTTTTTATTTTTATATTCTCAAGCATAGTATTAGGTTGAATAAATGACATCAAGTGGTTGAGTTTTATTTTATTGTTGTGCTGTTTTATTTTGAAATATTTATTAATTGTAATAAGACCATATATAAGTGTTCTCTTTGCCAAATAAAAAGGGATGATTATTATCATTAAAAAAAAAAAATTGTATTCCTTTGCAAAATATCTTATAGGTCTTTCTTTCATTGGTATAAGAGCTTATTTTACTTGATTGCCATTAGGAGTCTTTTCTTATTTTTATTTGCTTGAGAATAGAAAGGTATGGCTGCACATACTTTCATCTCAGAGATTCTGAAAGCTGAAAAGTTTGATGGGGTCAACTTTGCTTCATGGAAAAGAAAAATCAAATTTGTGCTCTATGAGGAAAACTTGCAAGAGGTACTCTTTGAGGACTGACCGCATCATCCAACTGACAACTCTTCTCAAGAAATCAAAGATGAGTACGCCAATTGGAAGATGAGGAATCTGAGATGCAAACACATTCTTTTATTTGTCATGACTGACTCATATGCTTATGAGCATGAGCCAATCTATACTGCAAGTAAGATTTATGATAAACTTGAGAGAGAGTATGCTGAACCCTCTCTTATGAAGTAAACCATGACTATGAGAAGGTATAATGAGTTAAAGATGCAGAAGGTACCAAGTTTGCAGATCTTGTGCACATCTTTCGTGTGCGAGTCAGAGAGCTAGAAGACACATGCACGAAACCCAATGAATCTATGCAAGTGATTCATCTTATGAATTTACTTCTTAATTCATGGGAGACTTTTATATCTTCTTTCTCTACAAGAAGAAAGACACCAAAAGTGGAGGAGCTCATCATGATAATCAAATCAGAAGGAGAGAGGAGGAATTCAAGGCAAACTCCAAGGGATATTGTGCATATGGTAAAATCTCCACCCTCTTTTAAATTTAGGAAAGGAAAGGGAAGAAATTATTTTGAGAAAAAAAAAGATTTCAAAATGAGAGATTTTGGAAATAATGGAGCAAGGAGAGAGATTCAGACTTGCTTTATTTGTTAGAAGGTGGGCTACATAGCCAATAATTGTCAGTTCAACAAATCTGGAGGGACCAACAAGGAATTGTCATGTTTGGTTTTTGAGTCTATGTTGGCTTACCTCAAGAGAGCCTCTTGGTGTCTTGACTCGGGGGCTACGGCCCATGTCACAAACACCAATGATGGTTTCCGTTCTTTCACTCCCATGGGGTCAGGACAGCAGCATATTTACGTGGGAGGAAATCAGAAGAATGATGTACTTGGAGTTGGAGATTTTGAGCTGAAACTGAAGAGTGGGAGCTCCTTGATCCTAAAGCAAGCACTTTATGCTCTTGATATGAGGAAGTGCTTGGTTTCAGTTCTTAAGATGTCTATGACTGGATTCATAACCAATTTCATTAGGGAGAAAGTGGTGGCAAGAAAAGAGAAAGATGCGATCATGATTGGACGACTTGTAGATAAGCTATTTACTATTGAAATAAAAGAGAATGTTGCTTATGTCTCGTCCCCTAATGAATTGGATGCTACCCTATGACATATGAGGTTAGGACAAATTAATATCAAACGAATGGAAAATTAAAAAGGGACGGGATTCTTCAAAATTAAGGGAGATTTATCGAATGTGTGCGAGTCTTGCGTACAAGGAAAATTAATAACGAAAAATACCACCAGAGAAAAAAGAGCTACTAGCGTATTGGAAATCATTCATAGTGATATATGTGGATCTATAAATGTGACCACCAAAAGTGTAAAAAGATATTTTATCTTTTTTATAGATGATCACTCACGATATAGCCATGTGTACCTTATTCATGCAAAATCAAAAGTCCAAGAAAAATTCAAAGAATATAAGGCCTAAGTAGAAAATCAGACCAACCTGAAAATTAAAGTCCTTAGAACTGATAGAGGGGGGCGAATATTCATATGACCTTTTCAAAGAATTGTGCATTGAAAATGAGATCATCCATCAGTACATCATGCCTTATACTCTTGAAATAGGACCTTAGTGAAAATGGTAAGGAGTACGATGGGACATGTAAATCTCTCCTCAGAGTTTTGAGGAGAAGCCGTATTAATGGTATGTTACATCCTTAACCGAACTCTCACAAAAGCTGCCTCACTTACTCCTCATGAAATTTTCACAAGTCGTATTCCCTCCTTTGACCACCTGAGAGTTTGGGGTTGCTCAGCCCATGTCCTTATCCCACATCAAAATAGAACCAAATTACAACAAAAAACTGTCAAAACCATTTTCATTAGTTACCCAGATCATCGTAAGAGGTATTGATTCTACAACCTTGAAACATGTGCGGTTATTGAAAGCCTCGATGCTCACTTCTTCGAGGAAGAGTTCCTTAAAGCAAGGTTGAGTATAAAATAAGCCAAATTTATGAGGAGGCCAAAAACAATGATGTAGTTCGAGACCCTGAACCTAAAACTTCTAAACCAACCCAACCTGATCCTGAACTCCCTAAAGAAAGTGAAATTTTACCTGAACCAAGGCGCAGTAACAGAGTCAGTAGACCACCTCTTTATCTAGAACAATTTGTTTACCTTGAAGAACATTTGACAAGGTTGGGGAAGATCCAGATTCAGAACCTAAAACTCACCGTGAAGCCTTGACCTGTCTTGAAAGGGAATGCTAGGAAGACTCCATAAAAGATGAGTATGCTTCCATTAACCAAAACCATGTATGCGAATTAGTACATCTACCTCAAAAGCATAAGGCCATTGGTTAGTAAGTGGAATTTAAAGAAAAAGTTGAACTCTGAAGGGAAAATAGAAAAATACAAAGCTAGGTTGGTTGCAAAGGATTGCACCCAGAAAGAAAGGATAGATTATGAGGAAATTTTTTCCCCTATTGCCAAATTTCCATCCATCCGATTCCTTATAGCTATAGCAGTTCATTTTGACTTTGAGGTTCATCAAATGGATGTAAAAACAGCCTTTCTAAATGGGGATTTGGAAGAAAAAATTTACATGACCTAACCTGAGGGATTTGAAGAAAAAGGGAAAGAAAACTTAGTATGCAAATTAAATAAATCCCTTTATGACCTGAAACAAGCATCGCGACAGTGGTACAAAAAATTCCAAGAGACACCCTTGCTCTTGCAGGGTTCTCCACAAATAATTAGGATTATTGCATATATCAATAGGTCAGTCAGAGTGATGTGGTCTTCATATCGTTATATGTGGATCATATGTTAACTGTTAGTAGCACAATTGCTCTAGTAGTAGAGACAAAAAATTTCCTTGTACAACACTTCGATATGAAGGATCTTGGAGAAGCTTCATATGTGTTGAGCATCAAAATAATAAGAAACATGAGAGAGAAGACTATCCAACTTTTCCAGGCAACCTACTGTAAGAGGATACTAGAAAAGTTCGATATGAGTATGTGTAAGCCCATGTCAACTCCAATTGACAAAAAGACAAAGCCTAGTAATACTATGTGTCTTACCGAAGACATAGATATAAGAGCCATGGAGAGAGTACCATACAGGAGCGCAGTTGGGTCCCTTATGTACGTCAAGATGTGAACAAGGCCTGACTTGTCCTTCCTCATACGTCTGGTGAGCCGTTTCCAAAGCAATCCAGGAGAAGAGCATTGAAAGACAGTAAAAAGAATTTTCAGATATTTAGAGGGGACCATGAACTATGCCCTCACATATAAGGAGGAATTGAATTAGCAATAGAGGGATATTCATATGCAAGTTAACTCGCGGATCCAAATGATGCAAAGTGTACATTTGGATATGTGTTTATGCTTGGAGGGGGTGTAGTTTCTTGGAAGTTAAATAAACAAGATATTGTCGGGTTGTCCACCATAGAATTAGAGTATGTGGCATGCTGTTTAGCAGCCAAGGAGGCAGTGTGGATTAAGAAGTTTATTAATCAACTTAACTACCATCATGTACGTTGTGAGGCAGTGCGAATTTTTTGCGACAACACGGCGACGATTTGTATCTTTAAGGAGCATCGGTTTCATAAGAATTCCAAGCATATTAAACCATAGTTTTATCGATTGAGAAATGAGATAAGATTAAATGAGATCGAGATCAGCTATACATTTACAGATTTGATGGTTGCAGACCCTTTGACGAAAGGAGTTGTCCCAAATATTTTATTAAGACATGTGAGAGAGATGGGGATGAGAGAAAGTGAGGAAGAGAGAATATATGGCATTCAAAGGCCAAGTGGGAGATTTTGTGTTTATGTGGCCTTTAAAGGCCTTATGAGTGTATAATGAAAAACATTTATTATAGTGGAACATAAACTTAGTGGGAGTGTGGTCCCTCGATGACCATACTAAGCAAATGATGTTTGCTGATACCGGATTGTGCTTGACGATCTAGGCCAGTCAGTTTGAAAACCGAAGGTCCTTAAGAATAAAGAATAAACCGAGAAGGGTTTTTGGATTAGCCCTTGATGAGATCGGAGCTTATGCCTAGATAAGTGAGCCGACGAATTCTGTGACGCTTGTGTGCGGTGGTAGGCCTACAAAGATGGGGGCCAAAACCTCATCCATGATCCATCACACGGCATGCATATCGATAGATCGTTCAAGAAAACCAGCTATCCACCTTTTGGGTGAAGCGCAAGCATGTGTAAGAGATACCCCTATGCACCATAGAGCTATGGTCGCATCAAGTCGTGGTGGCATTAACTCGTCTCTAGGGGAGTACATATAATCCACAGACTGGAATTGCGACCCCTTGACTCATCGGCAAGACTTTGGTGACCCGCTAGTGAGCCCCTACTTGGACTGTGGGTCAATGGAAATACTGGGTCGGTTCGATAAAACAAGTGTGGTCTGTAGTCTACAGTTGAAAGTGGAGTACCCCATAATTACATATTGAATTCCTAAAACCACATAGATCATTTTCCCATCATATTAATTTAATTGTGTTCATTTTATTATTGAAATGATTTTAGTTTTATTATTTGAATTTTTATGAATCTCTCAATATTTTATTTATGATTTTTGGACTTATAAAAATGCAGTTATTGATTTTACAAAGTTATAAAAAAATTCAAATATATATATTAAATTGTTTTATTTAATTTATAAAATTCCATGGGGCTCATAGTGCACATGGGCCTACCGTGTGGCATGTGGGTGGGGCCCACATGTTGCACATAGGGGAGGCACGCCCCACCCCTTTCGATTCCTTTTGATAGCTTTGTGTTCAATTTATTTAAATATGGAAAGTGGATTTTATGACATATGGTCAATTTGTAATATAGTAAATATTGACCATATCTTATCTATTTAAGATAGTAGATATTGCACTTTTATGAAATGCATGATATCTTTAATGGATTTAATTTATTTAAATATATTGATGGGAAAATAGTTTAAGAAAAGGGGGATAATGGTTCATGCACCTTCCATAATGTCGATGGCCCATCTACGGAATGGATGGCTTAGATCTCTCACCCCACAAGTCACCTTGATCAACGGTCCATATTTAATCTCAAAAAAGAGGCAAACTACGAAAAACCTCAAAGAAACCCTAGACCTAAATTTCATTATAAATAGGGGTGCTCACCCCCCATCTCTACACACCTCTTTCTCCCATAAACTCTCTCTCTCTCCTCCCTTGGCGCCACGTCCCTCTCTCTCCTCAAATTTTTTTTCTCTAACTTTCTCTCTTTAAAAGTTTCATAGGGGATACGCCCCAACCCTAGTTTTACTACTCTCTCTCTCTCTTTACCTAAAGATACTAAGGGTTTGGGAAATCTGGGTTAAAGCTTTAGTTAATTTTGGGGTTAGGGTTTTATAGAGATTTAAGGGTGGTTACCTAGTCTGGCCAAAATTAGCTTTCCCAGTTCAAGATTGAAGCTAGACTTCTGATCCCACGCCATTGGATGTGGTAACTCGGTGTGGGGTGTAATAAGCTCGGTTGAGGTAATCTCCGGCATCTTCTCTTTTACTTACTTGCTATCTTTTATTTTTATATTCTCAAGCATAATATTAGGTTGAATAAATGGCATTAAGTGCTTGAGTTTTATTTTATTGTTGTGCTGTTTTATTTTGAAATATTTATTGATTGTAATAAGACCATCTGTACGTGATCTTTTTGCAAATAAAAAGGGTTAATTATTATCATTAAAAAAAAAAAATTGTATTCCCTAGCAAAATATCACATAGGTCTTTCTTTCGGTGTTCAGATACGGCAATGGGTGGTAGCTTACAAGCGGCGATAGGGAAGGACAGGTTCCACATGGCGATAGGGAAGATGGTGTGCATGAGACGGCACTGGCGTATGTTGTGCACACAATGCTAGGCAAGATGTTCACGCAACGATAGGTAGAGGTTCGCTCGATGATAGGTATAGGTTCACGCGACGTTAGGGGAAGAAGGATTTGGGGCATATTGGTCTCATGGGACCATGTGACGT
Organism: Amborella trichopoda; assembly: GCF_000471905.2. The sequence continues at coordinate 1,005,999 of NW_006496520.1, read as the reverse complement.
TATAGAGAGGGAGTCACCCCAAGGGGGCACCAAAGAAAGGGTATTGTGAAGGGGTATAAGAAAAGAAGAGAAAGGGAAACGGACATGAGGGACTATCAAAAAAATAATGGACAAGTGAACCCGAGGATTCGCAGCAAGAAAATGGTCATGCAAGAGATAAAAAAAAAAGAAACGAAAAGGGGGTTAGTGGTCATGTGGGACCACGAGAAGGAAGGAAAGAAGAAGAGGAGAAGAAAGAGTGAAGCACATAAGGCAATAGGCTTCTGCCGTCTGTGTAAGAGGAGAGAGAAAGAGAAAGAAAGCTAGAGAAGAGAGAAAGAGAGAAAGAAAATAGAGAGAAGAGATAAGCCCAAGGGTACCAACCCAAAAGTTTCTCTCTCCTTCCTCTCTCTCCCAAGACGTGATGCAACAATAGGCAAAATAAAAAATTTATTAAGCAAGTGAAGGGTCCTTGTACAATGAGAGTACGTGATATATATAGAGTTTGCCCAAACATGGGTGGATTGATCAAAATTAAACCTAATTTTTTAAAATTAAGATTTAATTGAATTAAATAAAATAGAAAAATAGTGTGCAAAATGACTGATTTGCTCATTCCTAACAATTGTGAAAATTCCAGAACAATCCCGACTGCTGCCCTAAAATGTGCGTGATTTTTCATTGATGAACCTGCTCTAGTGCCTCTTTGTCCGAAAGATGACTATTTTCCTGTAGGACTCGGCATGACGATCAATTTGATACTAACTTCGAGTCATGAATCGTGCTTTTAAGCAACAATCATGTTCCTTGAAATTTGGATGAATCTTGCAAACTTCGAATCGATAGTGTGCTCATTTCTTGATGTTTTTCCATGATTTGTTCACTAGATCACACTGAGTATGTTGTCATGGTCGCGTGGCAACAAACGCAACTCGATTTCGTGCCCGGACGAAGATTTCGCAACTTTGGCAGTCACTTCATTGGCTTTTTGTGTGAAATCTAGTTGTTTATCAAGCGCGGGGTTCAGACTAGTGATAGCCATGGGCATTATGCACACGATGCAGGTGGTTTCATGTCGATTGGGCCAGCGAGCGCCGTGATTCTGCCGCTCGAGCGAGGCGTGTTGCTGCTGATTTTCCTGCAACTTTTTTCACATATCGGTAACTTCTCTCTAGCTTTTTTCTGCGCTCGGGTTTCGTCGTGAAACGTGCCACATATCAAAACGCTCATCTTGACGAGACAAACATGCTCACAAAATTTGATTGTTATCCGACTCGCGACAATGAGATATGGCCGTCGCAAATCACTTTTCATGATTGCCCCTTTAATGGAGTTTATTTACAGTGTGGTCACATAGGAATAGTGTGCGGCTCCTCAAGTTTCGATGTTTCACCTATAACTTCTTCTTGGAGTGTCCATTTAAGCTGAAATTTGACCTTTCAAGATTTTCAATTGTGTCGAATCCAATGGTGGTGGTCCTACAACAATTTGACGCATCGAAAAGATAGTTCTATTTACAAGGTCCGTTTTCAGGGTACTAGAGGCTAATTTTGCCGAAACTGTTTCCTAGTCTGCACTGTTTTAGACCTGTCGGAATGTGACAAAACATGGTAGGAGACTTTTGAGAGTCCTTATAAATATCATGACCAGTTCTGGGACAATTCTGAGACTATTGAAATTTCCACTGTATGTTTGTTAGGCTTTATTGACTGGGGACCCATGATGGTGAAAAATGTCTTCCAACACAAACCTCTTAATCTATAGGAGGTACCATCACAGTCTTTTTGTCTATAAGAAGTTCTCTTCTATTTATGGGGAGGCTTTGCCTCTCATGCACAAGAGGCCCTTGCCTCTCTCTCTATAGAGGAATCCACCTTTCCCATATGATAATCTAAAAATAGGGGCAGACATATTCTTTCTTCTTCATCATACATATATAAGGCTAGGAATCCACACTGAATAGGAAAGTTCTAACAAATGTTATATATATATAAAACACCAAGAGATATATTTAAGATTCCTAATCTTTTTGGATTTTTATTTTCTTTAGGTGACTTATAAATCTCAATCTCAATCCTCACATAATATGATACTTTCTTATGTCGGTGATTTTGGATATTACCATGTCCAATAATCTTCACCTTGATATCAAAATCACCAGCTCACTATGCCAACACCCATTAGATTGCTTTATGAATTCTTCATCTTTTGTCAAATAAATTCCTTCATCATTCTTGTTGGAAAAATTGTGGTTTCCATTATATTTCTCCAACTAAAATACAAAACTAGAATATTTTTCTATTCATTTTTTCTTCAACTGAATGCACAAATACTAGCCTTGTACTGAATCATGTGCTCAAATACCACTTGTTAGGATTTAAGAACCCTCTTAGATGCAGAAACAACAATCCCAAAAAGTTGCATCCTACCAAGAATGTGTATTGACAACTAGAAACAAAATAGATGAAAGTACTAGATAAAACATAGATAGATAAAACATGCATGTCACAGGAACACAAAGATTTATGTAGTTCACCCCAAATGGGATACAACCACGGGCATGATAAGTAGAAATTTATTTTACCAATAAGAGTTATATTACATATTTTGGACACATAGTTACTTCTTTAATCATCGACAAAACCCAGTCGAGCAACCTTTGTAGACCGTCTCTCTTGACTGGCATAGCCCACCGATCTCCTATATTTATTATATGGTCAAACCACTATTTAGAAAGGAACTCATCTCTATTCTACATCTAAACCACCATCCAAGAAGAGATTCTTGAGAGCAATCGAGGCTTTCTCTTGCCAAAAGAGACAACTACCTAAAATCTCCATGGAAATCGTTTCTTTATAGAAAACCTATCTCTTAGTCTACAAGAAGTACCATTGCAATGTTTCTATACATAGAAAGTTCTCTTCTCTAAGGGAAAGCCTCACCTCTCATGCATAGGAGGCCCTTGCCTCTCTATCTCTCTGGAGGAAGCTGTCATTCCAATATGATGACCAAAAAATAGTGCACACATTCTTTCCTCTTTTATCCCATATATATAACATTGGGAATCTAAAATAGGAAAGTTCCAATAGATGTTATATATATCTTTAAAGACGAGATATGCTCAATGATCCTATTCTTTTTGGATTTCTATTTTCTTTATGAAACTTATATACATCAATCTCAAACTTGATTTCCTTATGTGGGTGATTTTGGATATCACCATATCCAACAAATACTACCCCAACTGGCACACAATATTGCCTCAAAATACGGCTATTAATTAAGATCTCATACCAAATCCCACAGTCCCTACCCTCCTAGGTTAGCTCCCACCATGAAAATTGAGTTTCATGAAGCTTATCATTGGTTCCCAAGGCCCTACTTATATGAGTAACTTGGCCATTTACCCTAATATCTTTTATATCTCGTACATCAGATAAATACTACAAACTCACCATAACCCTTAGAGCCATTGCACGTACTTCTTCAATCAATTGGTGCAAAAAGATATACTAAGTATAACAATATTCCTAAATTTAACCACATAAGAGAATTTTTCGTGTGAAAATATTTTCTAGAAAACAATTTCTCACGAACCAAACATGCCATAGACACCATTCTATTACGCCCCTTCCTTAACTCCCAAACCACCACCCCTCTCACAAATTTCCAATGAATCATCCTAAATTTCGTATATCACATAGTAAAAAAATGTAATCCACCGTTTCGTCATCAATTTATTACTCAGCAAGCACACATTTGCATATCATATGCCTACTATTATACTATGTTAGAGATGGTTCTCCCTTTCGTGACCCTATAGATGATGGGTTTTGTTTTTTTTTCTTTTCCTTTTTTTGGAAAAATTTTGGTTTCTTTAATGCAAAGAGATTGGAAACTACGAGAGGGTCTAATTTTTGTGAAAATTTATGTGCGGGTCCGTGTTCCATGCAGTTTTTTTCGTAGTTTGTCTCTATGTCAGATGTTTCCGACATCGAAACGGTTTATATACTAATTTTTGAATTTTTTTTTTAAAATTCAAATACGATCTGACATTTCTAATATCAGACCGCCTTGAGCCGTCAAAAAGAAAGCTTCAAAATTCGGTTTGATGTTTCAAATATCTGACAAAATTTTAAACTTCTTGGTAGAAAATGAGATACAATGTTTTTAACATCAGGTCGACCTAAAGGGGGAAATTATCCAATGTTTTAAGGCAATCTGATGTTTGAACATTGGACCAGACACAACATGGCCCCTAGCCTATTGAACTGCCTTAAACTTCAAAAAAAATACGAAAAAAAAAAAAGAAGAAAAAAAGGAGATTGATGTGGGAAGATCGGACCATGCGGCATACCGCAGGAGAAAAAAAAAAAATACAAAAAAAAAAAAAACCAAGTAGGAGATGGACCGACCTGCGCATAGATTTTAGAAAATTTTTTACCTTCTCATAGTTTGGAATATGTTTTCCATGTAAGGACATAATTTTTTCTCTTTTCGTTTCCTTTTTCCCCTAATACCCTATCAATAGATTAGCCCAAATTGGCCATCAATTCAAAGCATAATGGAAGTATTATTTTCCATCAAATAATTGGAGATGCACGGTAGAATGGACATGAATAATATCGCCCCAGCTCATCGACGTTGAGAGAGCATAGAGCGTTGAGCATTTGATTAGACGGCGATGGCATCACATCCCAGTCCTACATGACATACCCAAATTGTTTGAAGGGCAAAGTGTTTATAATGGTCTAGGGTCACAATCGTATAACTATGTCGGAGACTGTGTTGGACCCACAATTGATTATTGTCGTGTTCAACTGGTCCCTCCATCTTTCCATTACCGTCCCTTTAGGAATCAAAATTAAATCAATTGATGGGACGGAGATGACCCACTGTGGTCCTATGGATCATATATTTTTTATCCACAAATACATCTCAAAAATAGATTTTTAAGTGGTTACTCATTTCTATATGGACTAATAAAAAGAAAATGGTTTGATAGGTTTGCAGCCCTATCAAAAATAAGTGAATCTTCATTTCACAACTCATTGAAAATTACAATTCAAGCATTGAAAAACCTTCACATTATTCATCTCGACTTGAATATTATGGTTGTGAAAAAAATTAGGATTTCAAGCTCTAAAATTAATGTATATATTAACAACTATCTAGACCATCCAATTCGTCCTAAAAATAAGAGTTCAAAGAGCTACAAGATCAGTACAATTTTATAAATTTCGAATTTTATTGTCAGTGTCATAAATTGGTTTTAGAGCCCTCATAGAAATAATTGTTGCCGAAAATCTTTTTTGACTAGGATTGGAGATGTGGCTTTATTTGATTTTTATAAAGCCTAGGCCTTATAGAAACTTCATCCCTCATAGAAACCGTGTCCTAAATTTAATTTTTAGTATATGGATCAATACTACATTTTCCATTTCTAATTCTAAAGAAAAGGATGATGTGTTCATGCCTTCATGGTGATGCTGCTTCCCAATCCCTCACCCTAGCACAAGGTACGATCCGGCTAACTCAAGGCGACAATGGGGTTGTATGTGCCCCTGGCTGCAAAAACCGTAGTTGAATTGCAAAATAAAATCAGATTCATGGTGGCTGAATTCTTGGTCATTAAAAAGAAATGGTGGGGTTCTCAAGGTTGGACTAGATGTACAATCTAAATGTTTTCATCCAAGAAAGATATGTTAAAGAGAAACATATTGGTATTTGGAAATGCCCTGCAAATGGGTGGATTAAATTGAGTTTTGAAAGGACTTCTATAGGTAATCCTGGCCTTGCAGGTATAGGAGGCTTAATTCGTGATTCTCAAGGCAATTTGCTATAGAAAGTTTTTGGCCCTTTAGGTATTATCACTGCAAATGATGCTGACTATGCTGGAAGGAATCAAAGGAATCAAACTAGCAAAAACTTTCAACAAACCAGTGGTGGTGGAAGGGGACTCATTAAATGCTATTGAATTAAGAAAGATACTGAGTATCCTTGGAAGTTGTATAGCTTGATTAGGGAGATCCTAGACTGTTGCATGGATATGAAATTTTGCTTTGAACATGTGTATAGGGAGTATGATATGGAGGTGGATCGCTCAGCAAAATTAGGCTTTGTTGCTACTTGTTTAGTAGTTGTTTAATGTAGTTGTAATTGAGTTCTGCTCGTTTTTTTTGCGTTAGACTTTTGCTAGTTTTGAACCATTGTTGCTGATTGTAATAATGTACAAGAAGATTATCATGTAGTAGCAATAAAATTGTTGTTTTCTTTTAAGAAAAAAAAAAAAAATGTACCCCCGGCCCAGTGGATTGGAAGTTAGTGGTTTGGACCCGCTGGGTGAATAATTGGGTTCTAGGTCGCCTTGGTGTGGACCTGACTGATTCTCGATCCTGGTAAAAAGAATCCTACTTGGTGTGAAGTATACCATATATATAATTCACACAATGATTATGCATTCCAGCACAATATATCCTATATAATAAATGCAATATAAATTCATTTTTTACTTCAACCAAGACCCGACCAGATTGGGTGGCTTGTAGGGTTGGGTCCAAGTCTAATCACCCGGCGCCACCACAGAACCAGCCATGCTGAAGTCGACTCAACACGTTTACAATTGCGATTGAACCGCATCGGGAATCCCTTATGTGGAAGTAATAGTCATTTTTGCAGAAACGGTTAGATTTGATAATTGAAATTTTAGGATGTTTATGTAGATGTTGAATCCTGCCAGCCATCTATTGATGAGGACAGGCTTTAGTTAATGGTGATTGAGACTGTATCTTAAGTGTGTAGCATTGCGCTACGGCGCAAAACAAGTGTTCATGTGGCATCATGTTCTCCATATGGTGGCGAGAGGCCAGTCTTTGGATTTTGGAGGAAGACGCGCCCACCATGTGGCATGTTTGAGGGCTTTTCATATCATTCCCAACTTCAACAAGTTTCGAAACTAGGGTACCTACAAAACGTAGGCAAAGTAGGTTCACGACTCAGAATAGTTCTATGAGGCAACATTATTTGAAGGAAAATTGTTTCATGCGGCTTGGACCGCAATTCTACATTACGCGGTTTAGAGGTATAAAGCATCCATCTCAATGATGGACACAAATAGGTTGTCCAACTAAAAACAATTGTTATTAACAGTCCAAATTTTTTTTAATATATTTATTATTTTTTGTTTCATTTATTTTATTTTTTTCCATATCCATGATCTCCACATTAAAGATTATATATTATGTTAAAATTAGGAACAAATTTATTTAAAAAATATATTTATTGCCAAACTTGCATTTCTACAATGGGCGGGTTGGCCATATAGAAACTGTGTCCTTATGTCGGCTTTTGTAAAGTAGAATCCCAAATCTCACCGGTTTTCCGTGCCCTAAAACTTGTAAGATGATATTTTCCTGTCAACAATCATCATGAATAAAAAAAGACATTTTTTTTAGGTTGTTTAGTGCTAAGAATCAAACTTGAGATATAGCGACTTTATATGTTAGTTGCTAAACACCGAAGCCTCAGACTAAATTGATGCCTGTTTACATCTTACAATACTTTTTCTAAATTGAAAAATTTAAATCTTTAGAATTACCTTTGAATTGCATTATTATTGAAGCTTCACATCTCATAATCGGGATGAAAATAAATTTGCGCATTTGTTCAATAAGGATTATAGTCAAGTAATTAAATAACCTATAATTGAAATACAGAAAAAAAAAAAAAAAAGATCCAAGTAATACAAACCATCACAGGGTCTCCAGCACTAAAACTAAGGTTTTGAACTTGATTTCAAAGTGCAGCCTTACCGAATTTCAAAGCCGTGGCCCCGAAAATATCACACTTAATAAATAGGTTATTTTTTTAATAATAATATGTTTTTGATATCTTGAATTAAAAAAGGAAAAAGCTTCCATAAGGTGTCACCTAATATTATTGAAGTAATGATATTATTGAAACAAGGTGCACTTAACAAATACACCTCAAAAGGTTGTTCCAACCACTGTTGTTCTCTTCACTTTGCGTCATGCGAAGAGTCTTTGGGTTTTCACACACCAGCGAAGCGAACCAGAGTATTACTTGTTTCTATTAGAACTTTACATTAGCGAAAAAGTGTGAAGCTAAAACTGCGTGTGCCACGTGTACAAAGAAGTAACAAACCAAAACACCACCTTAGTTTTTCTCTTTGACATGTATAAAAAGAGAAATACCAAAAAAGGCAACACAACCTACCTACTTTGATAAAGATCAAAAAGTTAAAAAAGGTATTGCTATTTTTTAAATTTAAAAGAACTGCCTAAGTATTTTTAACTACTACGCTCCTAAATCCAAGGTATTAAAAAAGTAAATTTAAAATTAGTAGTAGCAAATTAATATTTCTGCTATTTTACTTATGATTAAATATAATAATAATTTTAGTAAGTCAATAAATTTTTATTCCTTATTTTTAAAATTAAAAATATATTTCTATTTATTTTTTTAAAAAAAAACTCAAAGTCCTCCCCCGAATCAGCCGAAGCACCAAATTGATTCATTTTTTTAACCAAATCGAAACAAAGTCTGAAGCGAATCTAACAACATTGGTTCCAACATTGAAATGCCCTCCAATTGATCATCTCAACATTGTGGTGCGATGATATAGGGAGAATTGTGCCATACTCCTGCCGATCATGATCAAAACCTTATCCCATACTCCTGCCAATCATGATAAATAATAGTTTCCATCAATCCACATAAGATGACAATTGCGTGCTCTTCCCATGGTTATACGTGCTGGAATCATGTGAAGGCCAAATGCATGAGCGTGTATCATATGTGAAGAAGTTAATTATTAGAGAAGGCCAACGCCTAAACCTTGAGAAACTGCATGGACTATTTAAAAAGAAAAATATCTTCGTACTCTCTATTTTTAGTTTCCATTTCTCAAGAGACCTAAGAATTTAAACTATTTCTTGCGGCATAAAATCTCTATCGTTTCTATCTTCCTACCCCCGAGACCCCTTTGACCATATATTATTGACCTAAACATTTAATAAAATGACTCCATCTCTCTCTCTGCAAACTCTGTCTCTCATCCTCTCTTTCTCTTTGTTATTTGGGCATGAGGAGCTAATGATCTTCTTAAATACAAAACTAACGAGCACCAAACCTTCCTTCCAATTCAATCCATTCTCTCCTAACTCACTACTTTTTTTCTCTCTCTCTTTCTCTGCAACATCCATAAGCCCACTTTGAGGTGGATGGTGCTTGAAATTTTTAAAAGGAGGGAACAAGTCACGAACTTTGATATATAGTATCTTGGTTGTACGTGGAAATGGCCATAGGGAAGGTGTCAGAATTACAGGAAAAGCTCACGGAATTTCAGATTCCGGCCTTCATTTTATTGATAAGTGTTTCAGGCGAGAGCCATCATGAAGGTTGACCGCTTCTCAATTGCTTCACCACCCCTTTTTGGCTTCTGCATCCTCCAACCAAACCCTTTTTTTTCCAATGACTGTCTTCAGTGAATCATTGGAATTTGATTTTCCGGGCTACCTTATGTATGATTATGGCATTCTCAACCCAAATCAGAGGATTAAACCCTTCTCAATTTGCGAAGGCCTCGACAAAAAGCAGTGGACTGAAACCCTGACAAGTGTACGAAAAGCAGTGGTTTTGACGAAAATGGAGAAACAAAATCCTGACAAGTTGCAAGTGACTCTGATAAAGAACCGACAATTGACACCCTAAAAAGTCACAGAGCTTCAGAAGCAAAGTAGATGATCAAAACCCTAACAAGTAGCAAAGGTTTCGACCAAGAGAGGTGGGGAAGCTAGGATTGGATAACAGTGAGGTCGTCAATGGTGGAAGAACTTCGAGCGCTTCCTTTTCTTTCTCTGAATTCTCACTACAAAGCCCAAATAAAAGCACACAGTTTTCACAGAGAGAGAGAGACAGGAGAGAGAGATTTGAACTTTTGAGAGAGATAGAGATGGAGTCATTTTACAAAATATTTAGGTAAATAATGTATGGTCAAAGGGGTCTAGATTGTAGGAAGATAGAAAATTTAGAGACTTTATGCCACAAGAAATAATTTAAATTCTTGAGTCTCTTGAGAAATGAAAGCCAAAAGAGGTGGTACAGAAATATTTTCCCTATTTAAAATAGAAAATTGTTTCCTGTGAGCTAGACCACAGTTCTACATATGCAGTCCATAAAGTATAAAGCATCCATTTTAAAGATGGATGCAAGTAGGTGTTCCATCTGAAAACAATGGAAACTAACGGTCCAAATATTTTATTACTAGAATTATTATTTTTAGTTTTTAAAATTTATTTATTTATTCATATTCATAATCCGTGTTAGAGATTACATGTCCTTAAAAATTAAGTCATAAAATCCATCTAAAAAATAGATTTATTAAGAGGCCCTCATTTCTACATATACGGGCTTGGCCGTATAAAAACCGGGTCCTTTAGAAAGAGTCAACTAAGAAGAGAAGTGTTTGGATTGGATATTGAGATTTGAGACAAAGAAATGGCACTTCAATCCATAGCTCTCAGTTTGCTTTAACGGCCCATCTGCTCTTCTGATTTTCTGGTAGAGAGAAAAAGAGAGACTTAGTGAGTGGGTGGGTTCTCCTTGGAGTGCCTCATTGCTTTCGCGTTTTCTATAAATACCCTATTACAAGAGATGGGATTACAAGGGGGTAAAGAAGGGTACATGAATGTGTGTGTGAGAGAGATAGAGGTCCTAGCAAAACAAGAAAACTGTTATAAGTAATCACACAACAAAGAAATCATCGTATTTAAATTTCCAAGATGTTCAAGAAACCAAATCACATTAGAGGATCACTCGGCAATAAGTTATGAAAATACAAAATACACAGTGTTTACATGGAACCAATAAAGTATCAAATCACACATCCACCACTTTCTATTATCCGCCCCCACAATCTATTTTGTTTTTTTTTTAAGGGTAGATCAGTGGGAAATACAAGGCCCTACCTATTTTAGAAATAGTTAATGATTTTTTAATGCGTTAGTGAGAATGAAAACCTCGACTGATAGTTGAAGCTCAGGTAATTCTACCTTTATAACGGCCACTATCATTGCGATAAACCATTCTTTTACCATCCTAATAGCAATCCCACCTCCCTCCCTATGTACAATTCTCTATAACCATCCACATTTCTTCACTTTTACATATATCATACATTTTACCAAATTGTAAAATCCTCCGTACTACACCTTGTTTCACCAACAAATTTACACACAAGTTTTTCTCCCTGCATGCATGTCGAAACCTCACCTCTCTTCTATTACACAACCCATTCGTTTCCTCCCACATCTGCTACAATCCCTCGTTCCCTCATTACACCACTTCATAACATTTAAATAAGGAAATAACTTTAATAAGGTTGTTGCGTTAAAATGTGGAATTAAAATGTACCTCTAAAATCCTTTAAAAAAGGTTGTTTTGATGTTGGAAAAACATCACATTGATCATTTTGACAAAACGATGTATAGATATGGTGAGAAAAAGAGATTTCATGTCCTCCAAAGCATACATCGTGCAACACGTTATCTAGACCAACCATTTTCAAGATTTTCATGCGTTTATAGCTTGATTTGAACTATTTTTTTTTATATAATTCGAGATAAAAACATATTCGCACATTACCCAAAAAACATTTATGCTAACACAGCATCTCATGACAAAGTCTGAAGGTGTACCTTAATTTGTATGTTTAAAGTTGCAACCTTATAGAAACCACACCCTTTAAAGAACCTCCCTCCTCTCTAACCCCCTGCTCAAACTCTATCACTATTTATAGCCCTTATAGCGCTGACCGTAACTCGGCTTCATTGGTTGATACTATCCCAACTGGCACACAGTATTTGTGGGGATGGTGATGCAAACCACCTCCATTTGAAATTTCCTCTTTTGTTGAGGAGTATTTCTCTTCTAGATAAATGGCCTTATATGGACACCCATAAAGTGCATTTGTTGATATAGAAAACAACAAGAAAAAGTGTAAAGAACTTTGGGGTAAGAAATAGAGGTTTTGCACAAATGTTAGCACAACGTGGCCTCGTATTGAGCCAATTTTTAATTGGGATTGTTTCACGGTGACGACCTTTGTTCACGGTGACCAAGAGAGGAGTCGATTGCTGGTGGTACTATGGTAGGAAATATCTATTTGAGCTTTCAGAGCTATTATTTGAGATAATCTCTACAAAATCCCAAACTTGCAAATTTCTTCATTTGAGAGTGAATGCATCATTGCCCCTTGCTTGTGGATATAGCTCATTATGGGTGAACCATGTGAATTTGTGTATGCTTTTACTTGTGTCATGGTTTGGTGATTTCCCATTTCATTTTTTTCTTATTTCTATATTTTTCCCAAATATATTGCACATATCATTATTCTTGAGTATTTTGTTTGGATGTTGGATTCAATGTTGCGGAGTGCTCACAACATCAAGTAGGGATTTGAGTTGTCCCAATTTACCAACAATTGATATCAGAGATCAAGGAAGTGAAGTAGTATTTTTGGGAAAATGACAACTCACAAGTTTGAGGTGGAGAAGTTTAACGGAAAATTTGAAATTTGGAAATTAAAAATTTAAGATTTATTGGTACGTCAAGGAAAACACTGGCCATTACTTATAAAAGATAAGAAACTAGTAAATATGACCGATAATAATTAGGAGGAACTTGATATAAAGGCATGGGTCATATTTGTCGTTTAGCTAATGTAGTGTTGTTTAATATTGTTGGGAAAAAGATGGTAAAAAATTTATGTGAAAAATTGTAAAGTTTGTATCAATCAAAATCACTCAAAAACCAAGTTTTCTTAAAAATAAAATTGTATTATTTGAACTCTGATACCAACATTTGGTATCAAAGCTCAAGGAAGTGAAGTAGTATTTTTGGGAAAATGACAACTTACAAGTTTGAGGTGGAGAAGTTTGGCAGGAAATTTGAAATTTGAAAATAAAAAATTTAAAATTTATTGGTACATCAAGGGAAACATAGGCCATTACTTATAAAAGATAAGAAACTCATAAATATGACCGATAATAATTAGGAGGAACGTGATATAAAAGCATGCATCATATTTGTTGTTTGACGAATGGAGTGTTGTTTAATATTGTTGGTAAAAAGATGACAAAAGATTAGTGGGAAAAATTGCAAAGTTTGTATCAAACGAAATATTTCAAAAACCAAATTTTCTTAAAAAGAAAATTGTATTTCTTGAGAATGAAAGTGGGTGCTAAAGTTTTGGAACACATGAATGAATCTAATAGTATCATTTGTCAAGTTGAAAGTATTAGCATGAGAATTGAGGATAAAGATAAGGCGATCACCGTACTTGGTATATTGTAGAAATCTTATGATAACCTTGTTACTACATTGAGTTATCGTATGACATAGATGACTGGGACATATAAGTGATAAGGTATGGTGGTCTTGATGAAGATGAATCTTATTCCTGCACTTAAAATTGATAGATTTGAATTTTGTGAGCATTGTGTCTATGGGAAAAAATATAGACAACCTTTCAAGGCCAGAAAATATAAAAGCAAGTGTAAACATTATTATATTCACTAGGATGGAGCCCTTCACCGACTACATCTCATGGAGGTACATTGTATCTTGTTTCATTTATTGATGACTTCTCAAGAAAGGTATGGATCAAAATTCTGAAGTCCAAAAGTGATGTATTTTGTATATTCAAGAGCACGAGGCATCACATTAAAGTTCTTTGGATGGATAATGGTGGGAAGTTTGTATAAAAGGAGTTTGGAAGTTTTTTCATGACCGAGGGAATTACTACGTATTATACAAATGCCTACAATTCTCAATAAAATGGTGTGGCCCAGAGGATGAATCACACTTTGATAGAGCGTGAAAGATGCATATTAAGCAATGCTTGTCTAGAACAAGAATTATGGGTAGAAGCAGTATCAATGACTTGCTATCTCATCAACCAATCACTTTCAGTAGCATCGGAATGCAAAACTCCTAATAAGGTGTGGTGGAACTCCTAGTGATTACTTCAATTTAAAATATTTTTTGCGATGCCTATACACTTATTCCAAGTTTCTAAAAGAATAAGTTGGATCCAAGGTTAAAGAAGAATCTTTATGGGTTATAGCAAGGGTGTAAAGGGACATCGGTTATGATATCCAAATCACTAGTTGGGATGTGCATTTCAAGGAATCCAAAGTATTGGCAAATGGAATGATGAAGGACAACAATCAAGAAGTTCAAGAAGAAAGCCAAAGTTTCATGGCAACCTAGAAATACTTCTATCAAGTGCAACAATGCCTTATGATAACATACCCATTGATCATGATGAAGATCATGAAGAACCGAGAAACCAAGATAAAGAACAACATGACCGCTATGATGGACTTGTGCCGTTGGCACCTTGGCGCTCTACTGAAGAAACTCGTGCACCCAAGGGGCATAAAGATCATGGGGATTCAAATACTTTGTGTGCTTTGATAGTCAAAACTGAAGAGCCAATACCATTTTGTGAAGCCATTGAAAGCAATGGTACCGAACATTATAAAAGAGCGATGGAAGAATAGATATTGGACCTTCAAAAAAATAAGACTCGAGATTTGATATAGCGACCAAAAGGTAGAAAAGCCATTGGCTTTAAATGGGTATTCAAATAAAGAAGGGGCTCGACAACAAGCATGAAAAATATTGGACAACATTACGGGCAAAGGGTTTTTCACAAAAGCAAGGCATTGATTTCAATGAAATTTTTGCACTGGTGGTTAACTTGGTTTCAATTCATTAGTACTTGGGTTAGTTGCTATGTATGAGTTAGAACTCGAGCATATGGATGTGAATAAAACAATTTTACATGGAAAACTTAAAGATGAAGTATGCATGCAACAACCGGAAGGCTTCATAGAGAACGGAAAAGTAGGACTGTTGTGCAAATTGAAGAAGTCCTTGTATGGGTTGAAGCAAACATCATGACCATAATCTAGAATATTTGATATGTTCATGATGAGTCTTGGGTACACTGAAGTAAGTATGATCATTACATCTAGTTGAATTTTTTTATGATGTTACATACTTTATTAGTCTTATATGTGGATAACATGCTTTGTGTGTGTAAGGATAAGGCTAGAATTGATGAGCTCAAAACATCTTTGAACAAAAGATTTGACATGAAGGATCTCATGATGGAAAGGAAAATCCTTGGGATTGAAACTGAAAGGGATATGAAAAATAGAATTTTGTTACTATCTAAAATGGGATACATAGAAAGGGTGCTTGAAAAAATTGGCATGAAAAAAGAAAAGCCAGTGAAGAGACCCTTAGTGCCTCACTTCAAATTATCTTCAAGGCAAAGTCTAAAAATGGAAGAATGAAGAAGAAGTTTGGCTAAGGTGCCTTATGCAAATGCGAATGGAAATTTAATATTTTCCATAGTATGTACTAGACGGATATTTGCCCATGTGGTTGGCGTTTTAAGTCAGTTTATAGAAAACCTCGAAAAGTTTCATTGGGAAGAAAAAATGTTTTTGGCATTGAAGAGGCACTACGAGTTATACAATCATATTTGGCAAGGGCTCCAATCCAATGCAAGGTTTTATGGATGCAAATTTTGCTGGTGATATTGATAGAGGTAGTTCAACTATCGCTCTTGTTTTTTCGATTTGCAAGTAGAGCGATAAGTTGGATGCCAAGGCTCCAATACATGGTAGCATTATTAACTATTGAAGTCGAAAATATGGCAGTAACAGAGGCATCAAAGATGTCGTGTGGCTTCAAGGATTGATGGGTGAGATTGGCATTGTGTACAAGCCCTATGGAACTAATTTGTTATAATATGGGTGTTATTCACTTGTCCAAGGACATGGTTCACAACAAGAGGTCCAGACACTTATTGGTTCAATATATCCGGCAAGTTGTTCAAGACCCCTGACCAAAAAATTTCTAATTTGATAAGGGGTAGTTTTGTCATAAAAAAAGGCCTCTATGGAGGCTCATAAAAGTGCATTTGTAGAGAGTGGAAACAATAAGAAAAAGTATAGAGATGTTTGAGAGATATAAATTAGGGTTTTGCCCAAATCTTAGCACCATTAGGGCTCGTATTGGGACACTTTTTAGCAATATTTTTTTTACTGCAACAGTTTTAGTCAACGGTGTCGAAGAGAGGAGCCGATTGATAGTGGTATTGTAGTAGAAATATCTATTTGAGATTTCTTTGTTATTGTATGAGGTAATCTCTACAAAACCCCAAACTTATAGATTTCTTCCTTTGAGAGCAAATACATCCTTACCCCATGCTAGTGGATGTAACCATTCTGGGTGAACAACATAAATTTGTGTGTGCCTTCTACTTTTACTTTTGTTGTGGTTTGGTGATTTCCCATTTCATTTATTTTTCTTGTTTTTATATTTTCCCCAAGTGAATTACATATATCATTGTTAGTGGGTATTTTGTTTGGGTGATGGATTCATTGTTGTGGGGTGCTCACTACATTAGGTAGGGATTTTCGTTATTCCGATTTGCCAA
>NW_006496520.1:964113-986168 GCF_000471905.2 Amborella trichopoda | reverse complement strand
GTCTTCTTAATCCTAAGCGTACCTCACTTTTAGGGGTACAAACTTTATCCCACCTCAAAAGATGAAACTTCCTCTCTTCTCCAAGTTCTCCATAAAAACTTCTTCATCATTCTTTCGATTTTCCAAACCACTGACTACAGCATTTGTATAATAGACATTTCATAAATTGGTAAATTGGCTATACAGGACTGAAGCAGCGTGGTTCTCTCTCCCAATGTAAGATACTTTGATTTCTATAGGTCGAATTTAAGTTGGACCCTTTTGATCACCTTATCCTAAACAGAAACAGAAAGTTTCTTTTTCAGATATGAGCAACCCAAGATAAGTAATGGGGAACTTATTGACCTTGCAACCCACCACCGATGCTAGTTCCTGGATTATCTCTGAACTACATTATATGCCAATCAACAAAGACTTGCTAAAGTTGACTTTCAGTCTCAGATCCACCTCATAATAGTTTAAAAGGTGACTGCGTTATTGACCTATGATAATTCTGCTCTACAAAAGATAAGTGTATCATCAGCATATTGCAGATGAGAAGGAACAAGATTGTCAATCTGAAATCCCTGAAAGTTACCTCTATCATCAATATTTCTAATCATCAAGTTGAAACATTCCACATAGAGGGTGAAAAGGAAAGGTGAAAGAGGGTCACCTTGACGAATACCTATTAGAAGCTTTAAAGAAACCAATTGGACGACCCTTAAATAATACAGTAAAATGTGCTGAAGAGAGACATCCAAAAATCAAGTTCCTCCACTTATCTCCAAAACCCATCCTTTGCAGTATTTCAAGAAGTATCTCCCAATCCACCCTATCATACGCTTTCTCCTTATCCAACTTGACTACCACACCTTGGGTTTGGCTTGCTACCGTAGAATGAATACATTTCTGGGCCACCAACACAGTAGTAGTTATAAGACAATTCCGATTAAAGTCTGATCGTGGTCCCGATATGACAGCAGGTAGCATAGCTTTAAGCCTAGAAGCCAAAAATTTAGCCACAATTTTATACAAGCTTGACAAAAAGCTAATAGATCAGATATTTGATATTTCAAGAATAACCTTTTTTTTTGGAATTAGCGCGATATAGGTCAAGTTTATTCCTCTGAAAATCTCCCCACAAGTGAAAAATTTCTTAACCATATCCAGCAATTCCCCTTTCATCTAATCCCAAAATTTATGGAAAACGTTTAAGGGAAAGCCATCCGGTCCCTGTTCTTTGTCACCAACTAAGTCAAACACTGCTAATTTCAGCTCTTCCATGGAAATATCTACTTCCAGCGGGTCCCGTGTTTCCTGTGACGTACACTTGAAAGGCATACGATTCATCCTTGGAGTCAATCTAGCTTCTATCATGAACGTCTTTTTAAAATGCTCAACTACAGCGAGGGCCATGGCTTGACTATCATCAGGGTCTACTCCAGGGATAATAATACTTGACATATTATGAGCGCTAGCGCTCGTCATGCCATTACGAGCGCTAGTAATGGCATGAAAGAATTTTATATTACGATCCCCTTATTTTAGCCATTTTGACCTCGATCTTTTCTTCCAATAAATTTCTTCTGACCTCTAAAGGTCGTGAAGAGATTTATGCTTGGTATTTCTCTCACTCTGCATCTCTTTAGATAGACTTCCCTATTGTTAGATAATAAGATCCAACAATTGAATATCCATCCAAATTTCCTCAATTTTTGACTTAACTAAGTAGGGACTTTCTCTCTTCTAATAAATTAGTTTATGCTTAATATTAAGCAGCTTCTTACGAAGTTGGAAGTCTACCAACCTATGGGTAATGGTATTCATCCAAGTGGTTCGAATTAAGTCAACAAACTCTTGTTCCTTTAACCATTATAACTCCATTCTAAAAGGTTTCGGGCCAGTTGAGATAACTTTTAACGACAGGATGATTGGGATATGGTCTGGGGATGATCTTGGTAATGCTTGAACTGAGGCTAAAGGAAACATATCAGCCCAATCCGAAGAGACTAGGAACCAATCCAATTTAGACATAGATTGCTAGTACTATTATTTGACCATGTATAGATTGTTCCTGAGATAGGAATATCGAATAAGCAATGGATTTCAATGAAATTATTAAACATCCTCATTGCCAAATTTAAAGAGTTCCTTGAAAGGGACTCCTTTGGCCCCCTTTTAAGGTTAAAATCACCCCCAAACATGAAGAATAATGAAAAGCATTAATAGCTTCAGATAAATCACTCAAAAAACTCTCATTTAATGCTAGCAAGTATGGTCCATATACATTCAACATACCCCAAGAGAAACTCGGATCAAGTCCATTAAAACCCATAAGCAAAAATCTATCCTTAATAATTGAAAAAAAAGCACTGCAAAATATTCAGATCTTATAGTATCCATAAACCCCAAATGTTCCTATGGAATCCACCTCCAAAAAATCGACTGACCCTAAGCACAAAACCTCCCTAACCCTAAAAACATTGGGTCGAGGGAGTTTGGTCTCTTGCAAAGTAAACATCGCTGATCTAAACTTAGGAACCAAAAACAAAACATCCATTTTTCATCCCCTTACGTTCTAAGAAATCATAGAAGTGGAACTCGGTCTCTCAATGCATTGCCCAAAATATACCTCGAGCATAAGGGCTTCGTCCAGAGTTGCTCCCTCAGCTACAACAGAGTCAGAAACACCAGAGTTCGAATAGGTGACTTCACTGCTAATCTCCAGAACTTCTCCTTCCTCCATCGTTAAGCTTCGAACAGGTGCCATTTTCTTGGTAATCCCCATAGAAGCAAGCTGTAAAGCAGATCGGTTTCAAAATAGATCTTATTGGAGCTTTCTTTCTTTTTTCCTAGGGATTGCATCTCCTTCCCAGTCCTCACATCCTCCTTTATCGAAGATTTGCCGTTCTCTGAGTTAACATCAGACTGATTCGCAGTACCATCTGCTTTCTTCCTTGCTTTTAGCTCATCAAAAAACACACCAATGAGAACATCACAGTCCATTCCCATATCATCTACCATCTTCCCGATCTTGAAGAGTTCAACTTCATCGGCATCAAACAAATCCCTAGTCTGATTAGCAGAAGTAGCAGGTAAGACAGTGGGAGCATCGAGAGGAACATGAACAAAGCTTAAAGGTTGAGCTTTAGCAGCCTCTACAATGGCAAGATAGTTATCCTGGATGTAAAATTCGTCCAAGAACACCGTTTGGTTTTGTCCAACCACATGATCATCTTCAACCTGATGAAGCTCTGGTGCGTTTATTTGCATCTCCGCAACCACCATAATCGCAAGAAGGTCCACTTCCATAGGAACGAACCTAGTTCTGGAAGAGCTTATCCTCCCTTTTGAAGCTGCCCTATGAATAGGCAATGGGTACATCTTCTGCATCAAAGCAAGAAGGATACCTAAAGATAGAACCGAAGCCCACTGTTGAGAGAGTCCTTACTTAGAGAGAGAATGAGCTAGGGATGAGAAACCCCACAAGAGGGAGAAGTTACAGGTTTTAGGAGGTTTAGAATCCCATCTTAGAAATGACTTCACTTGAAAGTCGGGATGGCAGGCCACGTAAGCCACCATGTCCTTTCCCAATATATCTCCATCAATCACAGATTTGGGGCAAATCTAAAAAACAATTGTCTGTGGATTCATCGGTTTACCTTAGAGGGATGATCCACATGTGGACCATCCAACAAAACAATCTTCTACAAAACATATGGTGGTTCGAAATGGTCATCTAACAAAGCAGGGCCCACCGAAAAATTAGTGTGGCGTGCAATGGAAATAGTTGAAGTTAAGGTCAGTGCTTTTGAAGGCAAAGCATCAGATTAGGAAACTTCCCAATCAGGACGCAACGTTTTTTTATTTTCAAATTCTGAAAATCCCGAGGTTAAGCGCCTCTTCTCCATTTTTTAGCTTTTGACGTTTCCAGCATTTCTAACCGTAAGTACCAGCTCCGGCAGCATAAAAAAGTTTATCAGAGCCCTGAGATTTACGCAAAGAAGTATTTTTCTATTCGTTCTGTATTACAACAGGACCATTTCCTTTGTCATCCTTCACCATTACTCGTTTATGATTCCCTCCTTCAACTTCAACATTGACCAAAAATGACGCCTTATCAAACTGTAACCAGATATTCTTAGGTACCTTATGTCCTTTAAGAAACCAGATTTTGACTCTTAACACACCTAAAATCAGTTCCCATAAAAGAATTCCATTCGATATCACAATAATCACTATAAAGGTTGGCTAATTTCTAAATAATCGTAAGTTTCCATGCATGAAGAGGTACACCCCACATTTTTATCCAAATAGGTTCTCTCTAAATATAAGATTCATGGATTGAAGGTTTCCATAGATCCAAAGATAAAAGGTTACCTTTAAATCTGCAGAATATCTAAAAAAGGGCCTTTGCAACATCGTCTTTAAAATGAAGAATGAAAACTATTTTGTTCAAGCCAAGTATCTTCACATCCGGTGTATAGGTTAGACCCCATCCTTGTTTAACCTAGTCATTTAGGCCAAAAATATCATTCGACGACATTGAGAGGTCCATCCACACACAGCTTGATTTTGGTCATAAGATTACCAATATCTAAGAGATCAACAGGCAAACAAGGGCAACCAAACCCTATCTTCCCCTCTACTATCTCCCTTTCCTCTATCTCCCTTTCCTCCATCTACCCTAATCTCCTTTACCTGTTTTTTCTCCCTATTTTATCTCAATCTCCTTTCTCTATTTTTTCTGATCTATAGGAGCCTTCATATCTCTCCCTTATCCTTTCACACACTATTGATATGAAAAATTTTCCCGTGATTATCAAAGAAGATTAAAGGAGGAGAATAAGCACATGTTTGATTGTGAATATCCAAAATTGGTAACAAAGAAAACCAAAGTGTTGCACAGATCAACTCCAAAAGAATGAAAAGATGGAGATTAGTCCTCTTTTTCTTTTCATTTTTTGTTTTGGCAAGATAATTCTCAGCAAGAGTCAGGAAATTTGAATGCCAACAAAGCTAATCTAACCAAATTGTAAGCAACAACAAAGTTAATCTAGCGAAATCGTAAGCAGCATAAAGCAATATCTTCTATGTAAAAACACAAACTTTATCCATCCAAATCTTAAGCAACAAAAAGCATGGACTTCTTTTGGAAAGAATGCCAACAAAGCCAATCTAACCAAAACAATATCTTCTTTTGTAAAGCACGGACTTTATCTAACCAAATCATAAGAAACAAAGTGCATGGACTTCTTTGGAAAGATAAGATAAGAATGGAGGAGACAAAATAAAATAGGTAATGCAAAAGACTTATCTCGTATTGGAAAGACTTTTTTTATTATTATTATCTAAACAGGAAGCCAAAGACACAAAATCGATGGAGGTGGAGAGCGGGAAAAGAAAATAGATAATGCAAAGCTATTTAAAAGATTGATCCCTTTTATTAAAATGGCATGCTTTCTATGCTTCCCCTACATCATAAAACTTCTATACTTCCCCTTATCCAACCATCCATTCTAAATTGAGAGTTAAGATTGCCCCAATCACAATGTCACGTCTCTGTACTATTTTATTTTTAATCTTTTTTTTATAAACTATTTTGACACCAAATTTTGGATGTCCAATCCTCTATTATATTTGCACTAGTGAACAATATAAAAACAATATTTCCAATAAAATAAGATATCCAAAATACCCCTGAAAGATTTAAAGGGTATTTTAGTCATTATATTTTATCGAAAAATTATTTTTAATGTTTTTTATAGATGCACCCCAATGAGAAGGTGACAAATACCAATTTTCATATTCATACAATTTGTATAAAAAAAACAAAAAATAAAATACTTCGAGATGTCAGATCTAAGATCAAACCGTGAGTGGCTCTCTTGATCAAAATTGGACGGCTGGATGGTAGGAAAAGCATAGATCTTATATGTTATAGGGAAAGTATAGAAACATTTCCCTTATTAAAAAAAAACATTTTTTGTAAATGTAAATAGGAAACCAAAGATGCAAAATCGATGGAGGTGGAGAGACGGAAAAGAAAACAAAGTAGAACCAAATTATGACGAAAAAAAACATGGAAACTAGAGCAAGATGCAATTAAATAAAACAAACCTTTTTTTTCATTTCAAAAACATGGCCTAAAAGGAGATCTCGGGTTTTCTTTTTTTTCATGCACAGATCTAGCTCGAAATGCCCAACGGTGGGCATTAAATAGTTTAAGATGCAGATCGGAGAAATCTCCAAAGGAAGATCCTTCGGATCTGAACAACAAACTTGTTTTTAAAAGTGATTTGATAGTAAATAGGATGTTTGGAATTCTGATTTAAGGTTAGATTTACTCAGAAATGAGCAGATCTGATCTCAGATCATGGTAGAGCTGGCATTGATATGTACGAAAAAAAAAAAAACAATACAAGAATCCTAAATCTAGTAAAATAACTCTAATAAAATAAATAAAATAACTTAAAATAGAAAATAAAAAGTTACCGGCCCAAGCCAGTTGGCCTGGGGCACCCGAGGCTTCGAGGCCTCGCCCGTATCAGAACACGGTTATGTTTATATCATATATCCTATGTTGTTCTCTCCTCAAACTTGATCAAACCTTTGCTTAGTTGAACTAGAGTTTTTCTTATCTAAGGCTGAAAGTTGGTTTCAAGGGACTAAGGCTTCAAGGTTGCTTCTCTAGATCTAGGGTTTGTTCTCTGCTTTCAAAGTTTCTCTCTGAATTCCCCGGGCACACCGTCAGTCTCACACATGGTCTTCTAATGGTCTCCCCAAGAATGATTGACCAAAGCCTATTTTAAAGGCCCAAAATTGGTTGGAATGGATATTCTAATAACCAAAAGATATGCCAGAATATTGGATTATATGATAGGGACCATAGACTACAGTGTTCTATAATTCAGGGATCTTATGGAGTAGTATGGTCCTAAGGGTTGTCTAAAGTTAGGAAAATCTTGAAATTTTCCAGTATTTAAAAATGGGGTGTCTACAACTATACTTAAAATTAATGGATCCAAATTTTGTGAGCATTGTGTCAATGGGAAACAACATGGATGACCATTCAAGGCCAGATAATATACAAACAAGTGCAAACTTTATTATATTCACTCAGATGTATGGACCCTTCCCAGACTACAACTCATGGCGCTGCATTGTATTTTATTTCGTTTATTGATGACTTCTCAAGAAAGGCATGGATCAAAACTCTCAATCCAAAAGTGATGTATTTTGTGCATTCAATAATTTTTTGAAAAATCTACAGAGCATCACATTAAAGTTCTTCAGACAGATAATGGTCGAGAATTTGTATCAAAGGAGTTCGAAAGTTTTTGTAATGACAAGAGAATTATTAGGCATTACACAAATGCCTACAGTCCTAAACAAAAAAGAATGGTCGAGAGGATGAATCGTACATTGATGGAGCGTGGGAGGTGCATATTAAGCAATGCTGGTCTAGAAATCAATGGCTTGTTATCTCAGCAACATGTCATTTTCAATAGCATTGGGAAGAAAACTCCTAATGAGGTGTGGTATGGAACTCCTAATGATTACTCTAATTTTAAAAAAAAATTGTTGTGATTCTTATGCACTTATTCCAAGTTGTCCAAGCAATAAGTTGGATCCAAGGTCAAAGAAGTGCATCTTTATGGGTTGAGCAAGGGTGTAAAGGGATACTGGTTACTGGATCCAAGTACCCAAATAATAATCACTAGTAGGAATGTGCATTTTGATGAATCAAAGGTATTGGCAAAAGGGATGATAAATGATAACAATCAAGAAATGCAAGAAGAAAGCCAAAAGTATATGGCAACCCTGAAATACTTCCACCAAGTGCAACTACGCCTTATGAGAACATACCCATTGAACATGGTGAAGAACATGAACTGGGAAATCAAGATAAAGAATCACATGGCCATCATGATCGAGTTGTGCGTTTGGCACTTCGGCACTCTACTAAAGAAACTTGTGCACCCAAGTAGCACAAAGAATATATGGATCCAAATACTTTGCATGTTTTGATAGTCGAAAATCAAGAGAAAACATCATTTCGTGAAGCCATTAAAAGTAATGGTACTGAGCATTAGAAAAAAGCATTGGAATAAGATATATTGGCCCTTCAAAGAAACAAGACTTTGGATTTAGTAAAGCTACCAATAAATAGAAAAACCGATGGTTGTAAATTGGTATTCAAGATAAAGAAGGGCCCCGATGGAAAGCTTGAAAAACATAGGGCAAGATTGGTGGAAAAGGGTTTTTCACAAAAGCAAGGCATTGACTTCGATAAAATTTTTGCACCAGTGGTTAGATTGGTTTTAATTTGTTTGGTACTTGGGTTAGTTGCTATGTGTAATTTAGAACTTGAGCAAATAGATGTGAAGACAATATTTTTGGATAGGGAACTTGGAAAGAAAGTGTGCATGCAACAACCGGAAGGTTTCATAAAGAAGGGAAAATAAGAACTTATGTATAAATTGAAGAAGCCCTTGTATGGATTCAAGAAAGCATCAAGACAATGGTATAGAATATTTGATATGTTCATGTTGAGCCTTGGATACACTAGAAATAAATATAACCATTGATTTATTTAAAATTATTTGATGAAGGTACATAATTAATTTAGTCTATGTTGATGACATGCTTTAGGTACATAAGGGCTAGAATTGATGAGCTCAAGACATCTTTGAGCAAAAGATTTTGAGATGAAGGATCATGGGCCAGCAAGGTAAATCCTTACAATTGAAATTGAAATGGGTAGGCAAAAATAGAATTTTGTCACTATCTCAAATGGGTTACATAGAAAGGGTGCTTGAAAAATTTTTGCAAGAAAAAGACCAAGCCGGTAAAGATACCCCTAGTGCCTCGCTACAAATTATCTTCAAGGCAAAGTTTGAAGAAAGAAGAAGAAAAAAGAAGCATGACTAAGGTGTCATATGCAAATGCAATTGAAAGTGTAATATTTATCATGGTATGTACTAGACTAGATATTGCTCATGCAGTTGGTGTTTTAAGTCGGTTTATGACGAACCCCAGAAAGGTTCATCAGGAAGCAAAAAAATGGGTGCTTCGATGTCTAAGAGGCGCTACTAGTTATACAATCCCATTTGGCAGGGCTCAAATCCACTGCAAAGTTTTGTGGATGCAAGTTTTGTCGGAGATGTTGATAGAGGCAGGTCAAGTATTGCATTAGTTTTTCGTTTGCAAATAGACCTGTAAGGTGGATGTTAAGGCTCTAAGACATGGTACTATTATCAACTACTGAAACCAAATATATGACGACAACAGAGACATCAAAAGAAATTGTGTGGCTTCAAGGATTGATGGGTGAGATGGGCATTGTGTGCAAGTCCATGAAACTATTTTGTGACAATATGGGAGTTATTCACTTGGGCAAGAACTTGGTCCACCACAAGCGGTCAAGACACATATTGGTTCAATATCACTATATTTGGCAAGTAGTTGAAGATAGAATAATTTGATTCGACAAGATCAACACTGAAAACAACCTTAAGGATATGCTTATGAAACTCATTCATGTAGAGAAGTTAGAATGGAGCCTAACTTCTCTAAGTTTTAAAAAATGAGAGAAGTGGGGGTTTGGCAAGGCAAAGGTGTGACTTTGCTTCAAGGTGGAGATTGTTAGGATGGTGATACAAATCATCCCAATTTGAAATGTCCTCTTTTGTTTATTTTCATCATAGAAAAAAGCCTTTATGGAGGCCCATAAAAGTGCATTTGTAGAGAGAGAAAATATCAAAAAAAAATGTGTAAAGAAGTTTTGGGGATAGAAATTGGAGTTTTGCATAAATCCTAGCACCATTGTGGCGTCATATTTGGCCAATTTTTCATACGTATTTCTTTACGACGACGGTGACAAAGAGATGAGTCAATTGATAGTGCCATTGTGGTCAGCAAATTCTATTTTTTCTTTCTTTACCATTGTATGAGATGATCTCCACAAAACCTCAAATTTATAAATTTCTTTCTTTGATAGTGAATGTATCATTGCCCGTTGCCTATGGATGTAGCTTATTTTGGATAAAACACATAAATTTGTGTCTTCTACTTTTGCTTATGTTGTAGTTTGGTGATAGTCTATTTCATTTATTTTTCTGGTTCCTATATTTTTTTTCCAAATGTATTGCATATATCATTGTTTTTAGATATTTTGTTTGGGTATTGAATTCATTGTTTTGGATTGCTCACTGCATCAAGTAGAGATTTGGGTTATTCCGATTTGCCAACAGTATTATCTCAATATATGGTCATTATGATCTCTTGCTTATCCCACAATCCTTACCCTCCCAATATCAGCTCCCATCAAAATTGAATTTCACCAAGCTCATCATTGGGTTCTCAAGCCCTCGTTAGAGGAATAACTTGGCTATGTACCCTAAACTTCTTCTCTATCTCATACTTTTGATCAATCCTAGAAACTCCCCAAAACGCTTTCTTTACCGCCACTGCACCAACTTCTTCAATATCACAATTTTCCAATGAATCCTCCCTATACTAGTAATCCCAGCCATCTCCCATTGTGTAAAAATATCAACAGCTTGTTCAGGAATAGTTGTATAAAGCTTTGAGTCCCTAAATACCCATCTCCAAATAAACTTTGTATACTCACATTGTAATGACATGTACTCCATCTCTTCATCAGATTAACACGATAAGCACATATTTGTATATCATATGCCCATGGTACTATACTATGTTAGAAATAATAACTTTTTCTTTTTTCCCTAATACCCTATAAAATAGGAATGAGCCAAAATAGGAAATCAATTCAGATCCATACGTGGAAGTATTCTCTTCCATCAAGTAATTGGACCTGAATAATAAAATAATAATTTGCTTTTTGTGGTCTTGAGCATGTGTGCTGACGGCTATGGCGTCAGGGCGCATCACATCTAAGTCCTACACAACTTACCCAAATTGTTCAAAGGGCAAAAAATTTTGTTATGATCAATATTTTCACTATCTTTGGAAATGGGCTGGGCCAATTTGCCCCACCCTAAAAAGTAGGGCCTAGGCCTGCCGGCCGGCCTTGCCCGACTGTCTTTTTTGGGTGAGGTTTGTATAGAGCCAAGGCTCTAAATAATCGAAATAAAGCCCACTTTCAAATAGTATCGAGAAATATGGTTTCAATAATGAAAATCGTGATGAAACCTTAAAATATATTTTTATCTCTAATTATAAAATTTAAAGCTTAAAATACTGTAGATCAAACAGATCTATGAAAATTTGAAAATCTTAAAATTTGACTGTCCAAAAATACATTACAAAATGCACTATTTCCAAAACTTAAAATCTATGTTTTTTTTCATGTCCTTGTATCTTTATGTCGAGATGATCAATTTGAAGATATTTGGGCATCAAAACAACCTCTTCTAGTGAAATTTTTGAGCTAGACTCTACTTTGATTGTTGAGAGCCTCAGTTTTTTTATAAACTTTCTTTTCTTTCTTTGTTTTTTTTTTTTTCTTTGCATTTATTCTTGAGCCCGCACAGCCCTAAGAGGGCCAAGTTCGGCATTGGCTCGCCAGGTTGGGCATGGGCCGTTGCCACCCTTAATGTCCGCATATATCTAGGGTCCTAATCATAAAACTATGTTGGAGACACTATGGGACCTATAATTGATTTATTGTCATGTTTGACTGGTCCCTCTCTCTTTCCATCACCATCTCTTTTTAGGAAACAAAATTTAATCTTGATGGGATGGAGATGACCCACTGCGATTATATGGATCATAAATTGGTTAGTGCATTGGATCATGCTACATTTTCCGTTTCTATTTATGAATAAAAGGATGATATAGTCATACCTCCGTGATGATGCCGCTTCCTAATCCCTCACCCTAACACGAGGTGCGAACCATCCAATATTAAGAATATTCAATCGGATTTGATGGATGGTGTGGTAGCGATTCACGTGTCATAATTGAATAGTAATGATCGTATACATCGATTCGGGATATCGAGAGATTTATTGGCAATTCACATAATTTGCTAAAATATAAAAAAAATAATATATAATGAGACTATTTACCTTTGGTACAAAGTGGTCACAACAAATCATAATCATTGGATGTAAAATTGGGTGGTTGTAGTTATTCCATTGACCAATCTCAAAGTTCAAAAGAAATTTTTTCAAACTTTGTGACACACCCAAGCCATCAGATTTTACATCAAATGGTTGTGTAATTAATTGTGACCTCTCTATACCAAAGATAAATAGTCTCATTGTATACAATCCCAATGTAAAACCCTAGGGCAATTGGGCAAAACGTATGTATGGATACTTTTTGGATATCACATTTTTAAGTGTGAGAATGGAGTTGGGGTCGTGGTGGTAGCACTAATTGTGCCCAACTAAGAACTAGGCTTCCATTATCACCTAATGTATTAAAAAACCACTAACGATTTCAACAACGGTTAGGGGCTCGTCATTCACACTGAATTACCCAAAAAAAAAATTAAAATTAAATGTAATCTTTACAACCCTTAAGAAAAATTTGGGAAAAAAAAAATTTATGAAATAAACTCTCTATGCACTAAAAAAAAACTTAAGCCTCAAGATTAAATAGAGGCCATCCAATTTTTGAAAAAACATAAGCCTCAAGATTAAATAAAGGCCATCCAATTTTTGAATGGCTAAATCTAAGTGTCACGAAATTTAAAATTTAGAATTTTTCTTTTAAAAATAATCATCTAGTAATTACTGTTTTTCCCAAAATTTTAGACTTAAAAAATCTCCTAACTAGGTATTTTGAATGAGGGAGAAGATGCACAGTATTCTCCTTAGAAAGCATAGTACGGGATGGTCTTTAAAGAGACCATTTATCTGTAGTACAAGGAGGCCATAATCATAATTATCCCTTCGATTTCAAAATGAGAGGTTGTAAGAATGTCATTGATTGGACACAGAGTTTTAAAAAAACTCTCAGACTTCATGACTCTTTTTTTTACAATACTTCGTGATTCATCTCAAGCCATATAATTTGATATCTAATGAGTGGAAATAATTGTGATCTCTTTTTACAAAAAGTAAATGATCTCTTTGTAAACAATCTCAGCATAACTAAACGTTCCACTTACTTTTGGTAAGTAGTCTGTTTTCTGTGTTTGTTTTTTAAATATTTAAGTGGTTTAGTAATTTTGTAGTAAAGGCATAAGGAAAAGTGTTTCATGCAGACTGGCCGCATTTCTATATATACGGTCCAAAAAGTGTAAAGAATCCATCTTATTTTTTCATATTCATGAATGTCCTTAAAAATTAAGTTTTAAAATCCATAACAAAAATAAATTTATTAAGAGGCCCATATTTTTACATATGCAGACGGGCCTTGGCCGCATAGAAACCGGATCCAAATCATAAATATAAAACATTTATGGACGTTTATTGGGATTATGAAGATGGGTGCACATTCACGTTTCTCTGGTAGGGATTAAAGAGATCAAAGGAATTTGGGTATGCACAAATTATAGAAGTTAATAAGGCAAAGTAGGTAAAAAAAGGCGTTCATGATGATTTATTACGTAAAGGGGAAAATTTACAAGCTTCACCTCACCGCTATTTGTCTCTTCATTTTCTTTTGTGGAAAGCCAAAAAAGTGGAATGCCAAAGGGAAGCACCATAAACTCCCATGTCATCCTCGAAAACAGTGTATAAACAACACAACTCGCGGACGGGACTCCGCCCATGGCCAAGCCGAGTCACTCGGGCTGAGTTGGAGTTGCTTGGCTTGAGTAGAGGTGGGTCCTGGCAAGTTAGAAAAAATAAGAAAAATATATTTAAAGTAAAATTAAACAAAACACATCTAAATATGGTTAAAAAAATAGTGAAAATCGGATCTCGAAAAAAAAGATTTCATGACCAAAAGCTTTCTAATCTTTGCCAAAATGATACAAAACATATTCAAAATAAATTTCTTTTATTTTTATTTTTATAACTCTTGTTTTATTAAATCCCTGAGTGGGACGACCCAACTCTTGGATACTCGAACTTGCCATGGCAGCAATTCTGATTCTCAATTACTCAGGCGAGACTCAGTTGGTTGCACACTACTCTAAAAAAAGGATGCCCCAAAAGGGTAATTGGACGACAAAAAATCATGTTTTCAAACTGAAGCATTAATTCAAATTTTTTAAAAGAGAGAATCACCATAAAAAACAAAATTCAAACGAAGCATCAATTGAAATGTTTTAGGGAAAACAAACTACAGATGATACCCCAAGGCCATAAAAAGACAATTTTGGGGGAAAGCAAGCATTAATTTTCAAAGCTTTTGGTGAAGTTTTTCGTTTCTCATGGGCGGATGGTTACAATGGCATGTGACGCTGAATTATAGGGGCTTTAATGACATTTGTTCCCCTAAACTTGGCATGAACATATTTTTTTTTTTAATGAAAAGCTCATGGCAGCAATTTTAAAAAGAGAAATGATCCTATAGGACCCTCTCCTATTTATGTGTATAGGACTTCAAAAGATCATCATTAAATTTGATATGGTTCTATAGAAAAAATAAGTTCCACAACCATATGATAACTTTTTTAGAGATCGATGCCAACTTTAATGGTGATCTTTTGAGATCCTACACACATAAATAGAAGAGGGTCTTATAAGATCATTACTCTTTTAAAAAAAAAAAGGCAAAGCACAATATAACTCCTTGGTGCTTATTGTCAATATGGGTTGAAATTTAGGATCTTTGTGAGTATTTGATGGTTTCTTTTTAATGTGCGTACCGTGACGCAAACTCAGTTGTGGATGGTACAGCAAAAGGGGATGCGAGTTTGGACGTTGGTTTATGAGGATTTGTTTCATGTTTAAATATTTTGTATTTTGGTATCTTATTAATAAAATGAAGTAAATTTGTTAAAAAAAAAAAAAAAATGGGCTGTACAAGTTGAGATATGTAACTATTCAATAGGCTGGTGGCTATTCATTAGAATTTTTATAAACCATCCGACGATCACTAACTACTGAAAAATGCTTCCAATTGCAAAAAAATAATCGTTGGTTGAAAAATACCCGGGCAGTCATTTATGCCATCAAAACTCTCAAAAATATGGCAAGCCACGTGTAATCCCATTAGCAAACCCCAAAACTTGAGAGAAGTATAGAACTTATGTTAAGTAATTGGGGCCTAGTAGTCCCTAACTTTTGTATTGTCATTATTGTCTGGCTCTTCACTATATAGATATTGTTTTTTATTTATCATTTATATGAGAGTTCTTGTACTGTAGTTTGTTCACAATAAACATATTGTTTTTATTGTAAAATTCACATTTGCTCATTAGGATGGTTGTTCATTGTTAAATATATCAATGACTGGCTTGATCCGCTTTCTTGTATAACATTGATCACTCTCAATATCTGGAATATTGGAGGATGAGACGCATTTGGGATGTGTGAGTATCGTCTCGATATTTTAAAGTCCTTAATTAGGGATCGACAAGATCCATATAAATATGTCATTCCACTGGATCATATACCCTATATTTAGCCAGTGTGAGCATTGGGGATGTTTAGGTTAGTGGAATGCGAGAGAATGGTGGTTGCGATTGAACTAAGACCTTACGGAGTAAATTTGACATGGATCCTAGTATTTTCATCATTTACAATGTGGAGTATGACTCATACTACATGTTCTTAGCAAGATTACTACTGTCATAGAGTTAGATGTATATAGTATAATCCCTATTACTAATTACATTGTGTGAGATATAGTTGTTCACGTAGTGATCCTTTATTAGTATAATCCCTACTGTATTAGTATAATCCCTATCGTATTAGAAAGTAGAGACACAGTATTAGAAGGTAGAGATTTGATGTTGCTATTTTAGTATAATCCCTATTGTATTAGAAAGTATAATCCCTACTTTAGCAAACATTGTGTGAGATATAGCATAATCCCTACTATATTTGAAAGTAGAGATTTGATGTTGCTAATTTAGTGTGCTCTCCCAAGTTCACAAATGATTCGGCCAAGTTATAGACAAAACTACGAAAGTTGTTAGGTCAAAACGGAATAATAGTTGGGCTAGGGGAAGACCAAAAACATCACACTCCAATTGATACCTAGAGAGATAAGTGTAGTCTAATAAGATGTTCATGAACTGATTAACGACTTGAGGTTTTTATGCAGGGTGTTATTTTGCAAAATATTTTTTTTAAAAAGATTATAATATAATACAATATATTTGCAATTTATTTTCCTAGCTTGCATGAGAATGAAATTTTATCAGATAAACTAAGTGGAAGTACATAGAGGGGTTGAGTAATCTCCTGAGCATAAAGTAGCTCAAGAGGGATTAATAGAAGATACTCAATTCAGTCTGGCCAAGTGAGTCTAGGGCCAACTGGAATACTCTTGAACAAGAGAGAAGAGATGTTCCATGTTAGTTTGATGAAAACTTAACATGGTTCTCTTTGCAGAGATGCATTGCTCCTTACGGTCTCACGGCATATTTCTCAAATGAAGTATGAGAGTGTTCTTATATTGTGATGTATCACCATTGGATGAGTATGGGTACTTATATTTTCTGTGGGACCAGTGAGAGATGATGGATTTGGAGTCCACTACTTATGCGTGAAGGGACAATCTTGAAATTTTCAACATTCTTAGTGATTACTAGAGGGATGTCTACAAGTTTATTAGACTTGTGGTAGAGAAAAAATATAAAAAAATCACACGTAATATGGGATTTCCTATTGGGGTTAAGATTGACTTGAAAGAATATTTTCAGCATTCTTAGTTCCATGAACACAATAGAAGGCAATGTTTCCATATATCACTTTCTTGTCTATACTTCCCAATGTTGGACCAAAAACTCACTACATCCCTCTTGATAAAGATACACTTTACTCAACTATAGTGTGAAATGATATTATGCAAGAAGTCATGAACTATTACATACATGTAAATTCAAGAAATAAAACATGTTCTTCTTTTGGGGTTCGAGTTGAGCGAGTTAGAGTACAACATAATAAGTACAACATAATATCAAACTTGCTATGCCTACCATCCCAAGCTAAGAACCTATATGATAGTTAATTTTGTTTATTTTCTTTTGTCCTCCAATTTGGTAAATGCGGCAGGTTCTCGAGTGTATCCATTCCCAAGAATATCGTTTTTGTGCACAATGCTCATCCAAATTTGAACGAAATCCAAATGAAAGAGTCTTTATTTAAATACGTAAGACAAGTTTTGACCCTAGATATTTTTAGTTTGAAAAGTTGGTTCACTAATTTAACTTCTTCTTCAATTTGTAGTTTGGGATATTTTGTTCATAATTGTAATCAAAGAAGGAATTATTAGTTTTCTTTGGCCTATGCGTGTGTTATAAAAGTATGGCATGCTTTAAGAGCACACTAGAAAAAGTTGTTTCCAATCTAGAAAATTATTTAATTTATCAATCTCAATTTTGAGTTGTAAAGATATTTAAAAAATTACAAATATTTCAAGTCCTAAAAATAGTGTATCTTATAATTGTTGGGTTTTAGTGGCTATTAAAGGCTTTATGAGAACTTGTATTCAAATATTTGATATAGTGGAATATAAACTCAATAAGAGTATGATCTTTTATGGATGATGTTAGAAAAATACTTACTTAGATTTGGCTTGACGTGTTAGGCCAGTCGAGTTGGAAAACCCCTATTGCCTAGGCAAGCAACAAAACCGATGAGAGTTTTATGGGTCATCCCTAGATGAGATCGGAGTTGCCCAGAAGAGTGAGCCAAATGATTATATGACCCTTGGGTATGATGGTTGGCCTCTAGAGGCAAGGGTCAAAGCTTCATCACTAAATCAACACATGGCATGTACATATGATCACCATTGAGGGTGAAGCATGTACATGTGTGAGAGATTATCCCTATGCACCACAAAGTTGTAGTTGCATTAGGTTTGTGTGACCTTGGCCTCGTCTCTAGGGGAGAACTTGAAATACATAGTACATGATAGTGTTTTATTACCTATTAGTTGATTTTGGTGTCCCAATCATGAACTCTTACAATGTTTTACGGGTCATTGGAACTGCTGGGTCAGTTTGAGAAAGCAAGTGTGGATTATGGTCCATAGTAGAAGATGAAAGTTTTCAGCGATATTATAACTCCTAGACCTAGTCGGACTCGATTCCCTTCAAAATTATTTGAATTTAGTTATATTAATATTAAATAATTTTTAGATTGATTATTTGAACTTTTTGTGAATTTTTTGATATTTTATTTTTGTAAAATGAATTTATAAATTAAGAGATTCAATTTTCATTATTTAAATAAAAAAGAGAAATAAAGTTTATTTCCAATCTTATAAAAATCAATTTATGAATTTCATAAAATATATGGCGGCCAACCATGAGCTTTGGGCCTACCATTAATTAATCACATGGGAGAATTGAGTGGGGCTGACATGAGGACACCTAGGGTGGCACGACCCACTCAAAGGATGTATCACTCGACTATTTTATGACCAAGCCACCAAGGCTTGTAAATCAACTTGACATAATATGAAATGTTTTGAAATTAAAAGGAGGTTTGATTTCAATCAATATTATATTTAAGAAGATTATGGAAAAATAAAGTATGAATGATAATATTTTTCATATTTTTTTATTTGATGGGATTAGGTTTAGAAAGCTAAAGGATACGATTCTAGCACTTTCCTTTGAATCAAAATGGCAGATCTAAGGATTGAATGGCTCCGATCTCTCATCCTAGAGGTCTCCTATGGATCTAATATTGTTAAAGATGGTTAACCCTAGGGAAACCCTAACCCCTTGAAAGTATACAATTAGGGGCCCTCTCTCCCTCAAATATCTACACCTCTGTTTTCTCTTTCTAATCTCTACAAAGGTGGGACGCCACCCCTATGGTTTCTCGCTCTTCTCTCTGATCCATAAAATATATATATATATCTCTCTCATCCCTCTCTAGTTAGAAAGAGAAAGGGGACACGCCCCACCTAGGTCAATAAGGGAAGCAGACCCCACTCACATAGCCTAAGGCATTAAGACCTTATCCCATATTGTTCCATGCTTTACATAATTTGTTATGTGTGGTAGCCTATCCTTTCTTATACTCGTTAGATCTGAAATAAATCATCAATCTCGTACATACTTAGTAGATCAGTGATAGACCATTGATCATGTGAGTCATTGGAGGAAGAGATCCGGTGTGGGGTGCACTAAGTC
The DNA here is from genome assembly GCF_000471905.2 of Amborella trichopoda. Next base: position 966,982 of record NW_006496520.1, on the reverse strand, counting down.
TGGTTGACGTAATATTCCAGCATCTTTACTTTGTGTTTTATTGTATTTTATTTCTTATGCTCTCTTATTCCGATAAGCATTATGTTACTTTTGTTTACAAAAAGAAGTTGCAATTAGTGGTAGTAAGAGAAAACCACATTTGGTTATATATTTTTTTATTTAAAGTAAGGGTTTTTTATACTTGGACCTTTGTAATTGTTTTAGTCATTAAGAAAAAGAAAAATTAAAAGCTATATACACTGTGCTAGATCATCTTATCCGACTTTGATTGGTATCATAGCTTATATATCTTCCTGCCATTAGGACATATTATTCTTTTTATTTGAGTCTTGTATTTTCTTTGGGAAAAGAAATATGGATGTATGCACTTTTTTCTTCAAGATCCTAAAGATCGAAAGGTTTGATGAGCCAAACTACCCCTCATGGCAGTGTAAGATTAGCTATGTGCGATCTACATGAGATTTTATCTAAGCATCATCCTCATCATCCTAGAAGCGATTCATCTCAAGCTACAAGAGATGCATACTCATCATGGAAGCATAAGAATACGTGTGCTAGGCAAATCTTAGTTTGCTCTATAATCGACTCATATGCATCTGAGTATGAGACACTTAAGACTGCAAAAGCCATCCATGAGAGGCTTGAGAAGGTATGTGCATATCCTTCTATCACGAGGCAAGTAATGGCTATGAAGAAATACAACAATCTTGGTCGAAAGTATGAAAAGATCGAAACATGTGCGTACTTTCCGAGCACATATTTGAGAGATGGAGGGAATCAATATGTGACCCCTGGAACCAACGTAAGTGGTTCACATGCTGAACACTCTCCCTAATTCTTGAAAGACCTTCATCACAACCCTCTCTACCTGAGAAACGGATCCAAGGATAGAAGAGCTCATCATGTTTCCCAAAGGCGAGGAAGAAAGGAGGAACATGCGCAATGCACCGATACCAAAGGATGTGGAACACATGGTCAAAATCTCAACCTTTCTTTAAGCCTTATCAGGGGAAGAGCAAGTTGGAAAATCAGAAGAGAGGAGAGAAAAATAAAGGAGAGAAAGAAAATAAGAGAAGGAGATAGGTTAAAACTTGCTTCATATGCAAGAGACTGAGCCACATAACAAGGGATTGTCGGTCCAACAAAAATCCTAAGGCCAACAAAGAACTTGCATGTGTGGTCTTCGAAACTTTGCTAGCCGACCCCAAGGACACATCTTGTTGCCTTGACTTGAGAGCTACGTCTTGCGTGAGAAACACCAATAATGGCTTCCGCACTTTTACTCCCATGGGGTCGGGTGAGCAACATATATTCATGAGAGGCAATTAAAGACCGATGTTCTAGGTGTTGGTAATTATACGCTTGAGATGAAAAGTGGAAAAATCTTGATTACAAAGCAATCACTTTTTGCTCATATCATGAGGAAGTGCTTGGTTTTGGTTCCTAGGATGATTAAAGCCGGTTTTGTCACCACCTTCTATGGAGCGAAAGTGATTGTGAAAAATCGCAATGACATTGTCATGGAACAATTTCTAATCAATTGAAATAAAATAGAATATTGCTTATGCCTCATCTTTGTATGATTTGGGTTCTTTCTTATGGCATATACATCTAGGGCACATAGGTTTTAAAAGAATGGAAAGATTAAGAAAATATGAAATCCATCAAATTTATAAAGGTAGCTTATCAAAAGTATGCGAGTTATATGTGCAAGAAAGTTTCCACTGGGGCACAAAGTGCTTCTAGCATATTAGAAATCATTCATAGCGACATCTGCGGTCTTATGAACGTGGCTACCAAAAGCTACAAAAAGTACATCACATTTATTGATAACCACTTGCGATATATTCACATATACTTGATGCACACAAAATCTGAAGCCTTAGAAAAATTCAATTAATACGAAGCTGAAGTAGAAGACAAAACAAATCTGAAAATTAAAATCTTAAGGACTGATAGGCAAGTACTCCTCCGAACTCTTTAAGGACCTATGTGTGGAGCATGGCATTATTCGTCAATACACAACAAATAGATTTGTATATGGCCTTGGTAGAAATGATGAGAAGTATAATGGGGCACGCAAAACTCTCCCTAGAGTTTTGGGGAAAAGCAGTAATGATGGCAGATTATATCCTGAATCAAATTCCCATCAAAGCAGCTCCTCTTACTCCTCACGTGATATTCACTAATCGTACTTCATCCTTCGATCACCTATTATCAGTGTTTTAAAAATTGCCTATCCGATTCGGAAATCAGGTGATCTGGATTAGATATCGACTGTACCATTCTAGATCTGTATAGAAACGGGATAGGGCTTGACAAAACATCCGTACCAATTTTTACGTCATTTTTCCATTAAAATATTATCCTTTGTGTCATTTTTTTATTAAAATATTCTCTCCTTACCCCCAAAAAACTCTCCTGACCTTTCCGTCATTTTTCTATTAAAATATTCTCTACTCACCAAACCTTATCTTGAGGTTATCAACATGCACCTGCCCTGCACCACAACCACGTAAATTGACAGCCACGGTGTACCCACATCTCTTCAATGAGGAACAACTACCAAGTCCATCTACCACGCCATTTTCTATTAGTGTTTACTAAATGTTTGATTAGCCTATAGAGATCGCTCGGATTAAAAAAATGTTTGATGAGAATCTTTTAATAAATGGGTTGTATGTGCGAGACTATAGAGATTTTAGAAATGTGGGAAGAAAATGGGCCGTAAATATTGGTGTTTACAACTTGTAATAAAATGCAACTTGCATTGACTAATATTATTAGGATCTTAGATATTATTTCATTATATGATTAATATTAAGATATTAGTTAATAGGGATTAAAAAAAATAAAACTAGCTCATAGC
>NW_006496520.1:929037-953839 GCF_000471905.2 Amborella trichopoda | reverse complement strand
GACCGCAGGATCTCCAACCTTCAACAATTAAGATTGGTTTTGACGTAACTTATGCATACGAATTAGGGAAAATGGAAAAATATATCTTTCAGAAGAAAAAAAAAAGTAAAAAGAAGGAGGCGCTAGCCAAATATTCATGTCAGATAGTAAACATGTTTAGGGATTTAGGTAGGGTAGCAACGGGCAAAATTCAGATCATGTGGACTCGAAACTAACCTCAACATGCTCTATAAATTAAAAAAAAAAGAAAAATGTATTATATAATCTATATATCTTATGTATTTTACTTTTATATATTGGGTTTGTCTAAAATTAACATCCCTTTAAAATACAAAGTTCAATGTTACAATGAGTTATGATGGGTGTATTTATCAATAAATCACTATTTTATATTTAAAAATTATTTTATTAGTTAATTTAATCCTTAAGTAAATGAAAGTTTTTAAATTTTTATAAAATTACAATGGTATTTTAGAAATTAGCACCCTGGAACTTTATTTGTAGAGTACGTTTTAGTAAAAATTTCAATTTTACCTCTTTTAAAAATAACAAAAATACTCATTATTTTTTAGTAATATTTACACAAATACCTTTATTTGATGAGCACACAAAAAAATAATTTAAAATAAAATAAAATTACATAGTTAGTAAATCCACCCTTCACAACTCACTCTTTTTAACTTGAATGGTTGTGAATTGTAGATTATCCATTATAAGCAAGCACTATGCCTAATATTCATGTCAAATAGTAAACATGAAAACTGGGTCCAACTCAGTGGGACCTAGACCTAGGCATTTTCACTATATGTAAAGCTATGCATTTTCACTATAAGTAAAGCTGAAATGTACTTTGCAGGGTTGAGAGAGGAAAAAAAAGTAGTTTATGGTAAAAAGATTAGGGAGACCTTTCATCGGAGAATATTATAAGAAAAACATCTAACCTAAGGGTTTTCAGTAATTTCCCCCTTTATATATATTTTTTCATATTTTTATAACCCTTGGACAAGTGGAACAAGAATATGGAAAGCACATAGAAAAATGCACCCCTCTCTCTCTCTCTCTTTACACCCCTCTCTCTCTTCTCAAGAGAGCTTTACTTATGTATGCATGTGAACATAGTTTCTAAAGCAGGTGTATGTACCCACGTCTGTTCGCATCGATGTTCGACAACCCGGCTGGGTTGAATAGAAACTGGCAGGGTTACTTGGAATAAGCCTTGGGCAGATCCTGTTTTAGCTGGTTTTCACGACCAAGTTTGAAAATGTTCAAAGAATTTTAAAAAAAATGTTAAAAAATTTAAAACTTATTTGTAATGTGCTTTCGAATATTTTATTTGTTTTGTTTTATTTCTTTTTAGTTTTTTTAATAATTTTTGGCAGGATCAAGAACTCGTAGGTTCTTTCAGGTAGCCTAGAACCAGTTCCAGGTTTCTCGGACCGGCCCATATCCAGGTTCCGAGATTGGTTCCTATAATATTTTGTATACATGTCGTACGTATATATGCATTATGAAAGTGAAAGTTGGGCTACGGCAGGGTCTAAAACTTTCCACAATAAACATTGGTTTTGGCATAACTTACAGACACTAAAAATTGACAAGGCTAACAACTTTTATTGATAGAGTTCTGAAAAAATATCAGGTTACATATTTGGAATCCAACACATTAGACACAAACAAAAAAGGAAAAGGACAAGAAGCATTTGTACGTGGCTCATCGATCAGCTGCATCAATGGCCTCTTGATAGACATGGGAGAAATAAATCCGGAACCCATAGATAGGGCACATACCCCTAATATTAAGCATATACGCCTAATATTAGGTATTAGGTGCTGTACCTAATGTTCACATCGCATTGTTAACATCATAAAAGAGGTTGTAGGGTATTAGGAATTTAAGTGAAGGACATTGTGACCCACAGAGAACAGACTGAAGGGCTCATTTGTGCACCTCGCTATCTATAATTCAGTGGAGAGAGAAAAGCGAGCGTGGTGATTTAAAATGTTTTTTTTGCAATGTGTATGGAGAGAAAAATACGGTTGCTGATGCATTGAAAAAGGTTTGAGCTCATGCGGCTGAAGAGCTTTTAGTTAATGCCTTTAAACCATTTTTATTTGGAGGATAGGTGTTTGGAAAAAGTTTATATAGAGCCGAGGCTATAAACAATCAAATTAGACCCACCTCAAAAATTTCACTAAAAGAGATTGTTTTAATGCCAAAGCATCATCAAATTGATCATCTCGATATCAAGATGCATGAACATGAGAAAAAAATGGATTTCAAGTTTTGGAAATAATGCATCTTGTAACTTATTTTTTGGACCATCAATTTTCAAGATTTTCAAGTGTCTATAGATCTGCTCGATCTACACTATTTTTAAGCTTTAAATTTAATAATTAAAGATGAAAATATGAAGCTTTAAATTTTATAATTAAAGTTAAAAATATGTTTTAAGGCTATCACAAAGATTTCCGGTATTGAAACCATATTTCTCAACACTATTTGAAGGTGAGGTTTACTTTGATTATTTAGAGCCTCCGCTCTATACAAACTGCACCATAGTTTTATTTTGTAGGAAAAAGTTTTATTTATTTTCTCTTTCTGGGTGTTCGTATAAGTGACCATTTACCTTTTGGTACAAGGTGGTCCCAATTAATGTTCACCATTAAATGTGAAATTGGGCAGTTACATTTATTCCATTAATAAAGCTCAAACATCAAATGGAATTTTTTCAAACATTACGACATATCCAAGCTATTAAATTTCGCATTGATTATAGGTAATTGTGACCCTCTTGTATCAAACGTATACGATCTCTTGTATCAAACGTATACGATACCTTTTTTATAGTCATTATATTTGATGTTGTATTGAATTGTAAGTTTTTGATGATACAATAAAAGTTGCTAACGATTTGTCAAAAAGAAAGAGAGAGAGAAAGGATTTGAAAACATGGGGGCGCATATTTCTCCCAATATTAATGAGGCTCGGGACGGTGGGGCGGCTCCTAAAGGAATGGGAGTCATGTGGCTCAGACAGCCTGTATTTAATGGCTCTAAGTGAGAATCATGGTAGGGGTTGGGCGCCTGAGGCTCCGATCCCTTTCACTCCTCCCCCTAATACCGCCCATGCGTGTCACCCTTTAGAGCTCGTTTCGACAAAGGCCGTTTCTCCCTCTATAAACAAGGACTAAATGGGCGCATGCGTGGGTCTTCAAATGATGCTTTGGTACTGCCCACATTCATCTTCTCTCCTCTAAAACAAACTCGATCCACCATTTCAACATGTATTTTTGTAACAATTACATATAAAGCCTTTAAAAATATGTATGAATGAACTTCTATTGTATTTCACTCATAGCTCAACACTTTTTAAAATCTATTAGATGGTACCGATTGCCCGATAATGTTTGGATATGAACCTTTTTATAAATTTGATCAACTTCAAATTTTGTAGATGCGTGTGCCTCAATAAGGCCCACCTAAATAAAATATAAAAATTCTTTAAATAATAAAATAACCAAATTACCTTTATAAATTTTTAGGGGCATTTTCATATTTTTAATTTTTGTTAATTATATTTTGTGAAATTTATCCAATTACCTACGGGAGGAGCAATCTAACACTTTTCCCATATCTTTTTGACTTCGTTCCAAAGCACCCATAGAAAATACATGGTTTGGTGATTGAATAGTTGGAAAGTACCATAATGTTAAATACACGATCTCTAATGGGTATTTTGATAAATTGGCAAAGTATGGTAGAAATTCACTCACGAGTGTTTATATATATAATCATCCGAGATTTGTCTTAACAATTTGGGGTCTACTACAATAGTCTTGTTTTGCCATTCCACTCTATTAAGGACTATACCCTCATTTAGACCTTAAATCATCATATCTCTTCTCACTACTTACATCCATGTCTTTTAAGCTTTTCCTTTGCTCTTTTGGAGCCTTTCACCTGAATCATATCGGCCCTCCTCACTGGTACTATTCTAGGTCGATACTGTTCATGACTAGCCCGCCTAAGTCAACTTTCTCTTATCTTGTCACCTATTGAAATCACCCCTAAGTTCCCTCAGAGGTATTTATTCCAAATTCTATATTTTCTTGTCTTGTCACTCATTCATCTCAACATCCTCATCTCATCTACACTCATTTTATAGATATGTTATTTCTTGATTGTCCAATATTCCATCTTATAAAAGCATGATTGGTCTTACAACTATTCTTATAAATATCCCCTTCAGTTTCATCGATATGTGGTGAGCACGTAAACTCCGGACGCACATTCCACTTCGTCCATCCAACTACACTTCTATATGTGACGTCTTTCTCAATCTCTTCATTCTCACGTATTATCAACTCCAAACAATGAAAGCAACTATTTTTAGGTATTTCTTGGCAATACAATTTAACTAATACTTCATTTCTACTCCTATTATTACTAAACTTGCATTCCATATATTATGTTTTCGTCAGGTTAATTTTAAAACTTTTAAATTCTAGAGCATCCCTCCAAAAGTTCACGATTCACGAAATGATGTGGTAAAGTTTTAAGTCAGCTTCCACCTAACGTAGACCGTCCCCCTTTCTCTAGCTTGGGACTAGCATGATCGGCTCGGGATTGGCCATGGCAGAATCATAAATAAATATGTGTGTGTATGTGCGTGTGTGCGTGCATGTGTGTGTGTATGTGTAAGGTTTGTAAGGTGCCCACCTTATAGTATACAAATAAGATAGTACACAAGTAATATGCAACTCTAAGTTTTATTAGAAGAGGCAATTCTGGGGTCGGGAACTTTACGATGCCTTGAAAATTAACATTCAACCATAATTATAAAATTTATAATTCCAAAAATAATACAATTTGAGCAAATGAATAAATACTTTGAAATTTTGAAAATAAATTATCTATATAACATATTAAACTCTTTTTAGAGCCCTCTATTCGTTTTTTTTCTTTATAGCATACGTCACGAGTTTGAGATGATCAGTAGGAAATACTTAGGGACATTCTTTTGTACAGGATTTTTTTTGGTCATTTTTGAGGTACATGTTACTATATATATGTGTATATATATGTTCATATGTGAGGACACTATATACTTACTCCTTCTAGCAAATGATATGCTTAGGAAGAGTACACTATATACGTACTCCTTGTAACAAACGATATACTTAGGAAGATTGTTTAATCTCAATTTTTGGAATTCATTTTAAAATCATTAAACTATAATTTTGTTTCAAAAACAACATAATGCTGGCTTCCTCACCACTTATATCTAATCATCCATAAAGTAGAATCACCCTTGTTTATTCCTAGGACATTAATTTATTCAGTTACATCTAGAGTGCATTTGAGGTTGGTTGTTAAGTTTAAGTCATACATTCTCCTAAAGAAATTGCAAAATAGGGTTTTAGCTCGGGAAGTGAATGAATGATTTGCCTAGTATAAAACATTAATAATAAGAAAAAGTTTATATAAGTGAGAGGCCCTAAACAAACAAATTAAGGCGCGTCTCAAAAATTTATTAGAAGAGGTTGTTTTGATGCTCAAAACTTCTCAAATCGATCATCTCGACCTGAAGATATATGGACATGATTAAAAAATGGATTTCAAGACTTGAAAATAGTGCATCTTATAATGTATTATTTGGACTGACAATTTTCAAGATTTTCAAGTGTTCATAGATCTGCTCAATCTGCATTATTTTTTAAGCTTTAAATTTTATAAGTAGGGATGAAAATAAACTTTAAAGTCGCTACAAAGATTTCCAATACTAAACAACATCTTTCAACCCTATTTGAAATTGCACTTTACTTTAACTATTTAAGACCTCAGACTTATACAAATTAAACCATAAGAATATGGCCCATAGTGTAACTCTCCTAACATAATGGAGTATGTTTTTTTTTTTTTGGGTGAATGAATGGGGATATTGGTCCTTATCCGTGGGAGGGATGATACACACATAGAACTTATATATATTTAGACTGACAACTTTACGTCTCTTGCTCTCAAAACAATGAGAAGCCCTACCCTAGGGGTGGGGTGGGGTGGGGTGCACATTTTCACCGAGGGCGGGTGAAGATAGGAGAAGGGGATTGGTTTTTAGAAAAATGGAGGGAGACTTGGGGAGAGAGGCTTGGTAGTAGGGGAGTTCAACCACCACCTACCCCTTTCCTTGGCCAACAACGGATTTAATGTAACAATGAATTCATTATCTGCTACCTGCTAGTACGTGTCGAGGGTGCTGCACCATTTTTCTACTCTTTCTCTCTCTTCGCACTTTTAAGCCATGCTCCTCCCACGCCACAAGACTCACACTAACTCTAGAGACACAAACCTCTGTATTTTTCAAGGGGAATTCCTTGTAGAGTGGGTCTCCCCCCCCCCCCCCCCCCTTCCCCCTTAAACCCCATTTCCACTAAGAACCCATGACCACTCGTCTTGAGAGAGAGAGATAGCGTCCCCATCGGTCTAGCTTGAAAGCTACCCCAGGAGAGAGAAGAGACTGTCTTCTAGAGAGAGTGTGTTTTTAGAGAGAGAGAGAGAGTTACCATGTCTAGTGATTCCACATAAGTAGAGGTGCCAAAGGGTGGGATTTTCTCTCTCAAGACTCACAACAATGGTGGCCACTTCTTCAGCCAAAATGGTAGCAGGAGCTTTAGTCATGGCTTCTGGTTTTGCTCTAGAGGCTGTAAGCTTTTTAGTGTTCAGCGTTTTAGACCTCTTGGACGTGGTTCTGTGTATTGTTTACAAAGTGATCGACTACGCAGTGGAATCAGAGTGGAGACCATGTTACTGCTCTTCGGGGAAGGAAGCCATTACAAGTAGTGGCAAGATCTTGCTCTCAGAGCAAGGGAAAACGAAGATAGTGTGCCTCTGTTCTAGCAAGCTCCAACTAGAGGACATATCGGACACACTGTACACGAGAGTCTCACGTGTGTCGGAGATGTCCAGGTTGACGGCCGCGAGGCTGGCGAAAGTGGCGGAGCAGCGGGTGGTGAGGCCGAGAGAGAGGTTGATGGGAGGGTCTGTGCGCTCGACCTTTCGGATCAACTCGACCATTGTCGAGATGTTGCAGGGGAGGGTTAATGGCGCACACCCTGTGCCCCGATGGTCCGACTGTGATTGCAAGACCTGTCTCTCTTGGACCTCTTCCTCTAAGGAGACCCTTTATGTCCACACTGATGGCGCAAAAGGTATCTCTCTTAGAAACATTGCAGTGTCACTCATTCTCCTACTTACTTACTGTAATATTTATGCAATTTTTTCTTCCATCTTGAACATAAAAAAGGAAAATGCACCTTCAAAATGTACTAAGCTTGTGAAAATGGTGGCTCCTAATCTATGATACAGGGGACATTTTGGGAAAGGAATGCACAGACGTCCTCTTCATCCATGGCTTCATTTCTTCATCTGATTTTTGGACTGAGACCCTGTTCCCAAACTTCTCCAAAGACGCAAAATCAAGGTATCGACTCATCGCTGTGGACCTTCTCGGCTTCGGTAGAAGCCCAAAACCGACGGACTCACTGTACACATTGCGGGAACATATCGACATGATCGAGCGGTCGGTGCTCGAGCCCTTCAGGGTCAAGTCCTTCCACATCGTGGCTCACTCCCTAGGCTGCATTCTCGCTCTTGCCCTCGCCGTCAAGTACCCTGGCTCGGTCAAGTCCCTCACCCTTCTCGCACCGGTAAGAACCCACATCCCACCAAAAGAAACAAGAAAAAAAGCTCTGGTTTTAGTTTTTGGATGAGTGAAAAAGCTCTGTGATCAAGCAAGCGATTGAATCGCCAGTGTGTTACCAAAATCTTTAAACGCAGCCATATTTTCCAGTACCCAAGGGCGAGGCGTCCAGCCAGTTCGTGCTCCGCCAGGTCGCTCCACGCCGCGTGTGGCCCCCCATCGCCTTTGGCGCATCGGTCGCATCCTGGTACGAGCACATAAGCCGCACCGTATGCATCATCTTGTCGAAGCACCATCGCCTGTGGCACTTCCTGGCTCGCCAAATCACCGATAACCGGTCAGTCACCCCACCCACTCTCTCTCTCTCTCGCTGTCTTCGATATCCACCTTCTCACTCTTTTCCAGCTTCTTAGTTTGTTCGTTTTGGTAACTAAACCAAACAACTTCTTATTCCCAGTCTCTAAGCTCTTTCCCATTTGTTGTTTGGTTGTTAGGATAACAGTTAATAATATCAATAGTAAAACGTTTATATAAGTTTCCAAGAATTACATATGCACCTCAAAAATCTATTGAAAAATGTTCTTTTAATGTTGAAAAAACCTCTAATTGATAATCTCAACATTGAAATGTATGAATATGAAAAAAACAAAACGATTTTGAGCCCCAAAAATAGTGCATCTTGCAATACATTATTTAACCGTCCATTTTCAAAATTTTCATATGTTTATAGATTTATTTGATTTTAACCATTTTTAAAGTTTAAAATTTTATACTCACATATAAAATGGATTTTGAGATAAGGACGAGGTTTGTATAGAGCCGAGGCTCTAAACTATCAAATTAGAGCCGACCTTCAAATAGTATCGAAAAATATAGTTTCAATATTAAAAATCTTTGACTAACCTTAAAAAATATTTCTTTTTTTATTTATAAAATTTAAAGGTTTAAAAGTAGTCTAGATCGAGCAGATCTATGAAAACTTGAATAACTTAAAAATTGACGGTCCAAAAATGCATTACAAGATGCACTATTTCCAGAACTTGAAATCCTTTTTTTTTCTCAAGTCCATGTATCTTGATATCAAGATGATCAATTTGATGATCAAAACAACCTCTTCTAGTGAAAATTTTGAATTAGGCTCTAATTTGATTGTTAGGCTCTATATAAACTTTTCCCTTAATATGATTTTAAGAACTTTTTCACCAAAATTATATGTTATAATAAATTTTGGAGGTATCACTTACTTGGATTGTTTAAGGTTGCAATCTTATGGAAGAAACCACAGGCAATACCAACAAAATTATGTATAATTACGAATAAAAAAAGAAAAATCGATTAATAAATGGAGATATACAGGATGAGGACGTTTTTGGTGGATGTTTTCATGTGCCACACACACCACGCTGCGTGGCACACGCTGCACAATGTGATTTTCGGAGCGGCCGGAAAGATGGACGGATACCTAGACACCGTCAAGGAGTTGGGGTGTGAGGTGACGGTACTCCATGGTAGAGACGATGAGCTATTGCCCGTCGAGTGTAGCTACGCCGTTAAATCAAGGGTGCCTAGGGCTAATGTTCAGGTGGTGGAGAAAGCGGACCACATAACTATTGTGGTCGATAGGCAAAAGGCATTTGCAAGAGAGCTTGAAGAGATTTGGGTGAGGAATTGCTGAAAACATTTGGCCTAAAAATACACAACACAGTGAGCCTGCCTCCTTGGAATTGTGGTGAGAGAAAGACAGGATTCATGGTGGCAACAAATTGGGGAATAACGATCTCTATCCAGTCAGTTTATCCTCTTCACTTGTTATTTGTGTTCCTCTCAATCCTTTAAATCCATAAACTGTAACCCTAAATCGTTTGTTCATCTCTCTCTCTAAAGGGTTCTTCTATGTCTCTCTGTTTTGTTTTTTGCTTCCATATTCTTGGAGTAAGAGAATGTTTGATTCTAATATTATTTCGAATCAAAGGCCCTTTGAATTACTCTTTAAGCTTTTTGCATTACTCTCTCTCTCTCTCTTAACTTTGAACGCCTATAAGACGGTTCTGCAGGATCATACTGTGATCTACTCCCCCTCTCAAAATGCCTATTTAGGAAGGTTATTTTTATTCTAAAATTTCAGGAACCATATAAATATTACTAGATGATATTTTTTAAATAAAAAATGTTGATCATTTAATCTTGAAGTATTAGTTTTTTCCGGTATATAGAAAGTCAGAAGGGAAAATTTTCTATGTGACCCCACCCGCATATAACGGCTTGAGTCACATTGTTACAAGCTAGTTCTTAATTGTCACATCTTTCTCATGGCTGTTTTTTTTTTTTTATTATTCTACAATAATTTTGAAGCAAAATCTAGGGCATTTATGGAATTAACAATGGTGGACATGATCAAAATAATAAAAAAATATTTCCGGATAAAAGTTACAATAATACCTTGGAAAATTGTAGGGGCATTTTGGTTATTTATTTTTTATATCTAGTTCTTAACCATCAGATCTTGCTCATAGTTGTTTATTTTTATTGTATAAATAATTTTGAAGTCAAATTTTAAGGCATATATAGTTCTGACAAGGGCATACATGATAAAAATAATAATAATAATTTCCGATGATAAAAATTACTAGAATATCTATAAAAATTGCAGTGGTATTTTGGTTATTTATTTTTATAAAAAATAATTGTTTTTTACTTTTCCAGGTTCACACTATGATAGGACGCCCAAAAATATTTTGTAAAAAAAATTAAAAAATTAAAAAGTGTTTGGCATGACATTGTGGTATGAATAATCACACCAAATCGAACAGCTAAAAAGTTGTCACATATAACTTATATGTTGTTGGCATCACATAGAAACATTTGCCTAGAAAGTTTATTTAATAGTTTTTTTTATTGAGATTAGCCTATGGGTAGTAGAAATCACATAAATGTAAGATCTAAAAATGTATTCCTAACATGTTTTTGCTAAAAAAAAAGTAAATAGATAGTGCATTCCTGCAAGAAAACTTTTTGGCCTTAACTTTTGAGCTGAAACCGTGTATATTTTGTGGATTTTGAACCATGGAGTGCATTAAACCATTCACGTTAGCCCACCATAATTGATGTCAGTTTGCCATAAATTGAGGGCGGGGAGAGAAGGCCTCACCATTTTATTGACTTTCGTATGTGTCCATGACTCGTACTATAGAAGCAATCCATGGGTATATGGAGTCATTTTTCTTGCAAATGTAAATAAATGTGGTAGTATTTGCGTTTGTTGGGCATTTAGGTACAGTTAGGTCGCTTACCCTTTTGTAGGTCCATGTCTGGCCATCAATTAAGCCAAGGACCATAGCAAAATATTAAGAGAACAAACACATTGAAAGTTGTATTTAGAGACAATGATTCAGGTAATTTAGTGGGATGCACATTATTTAATGAAGTTTTCACCAATACAATTATTCAGGTGATTTAGTGGGATGCACCTTTATTTAATGAAATTTTTACCAAACAAGAGTAAAATTTAAGTTTTAGAGAGAAACTAGTATTTTGAAATTTTAAAAAGAGAAACTATAACAAATTTTAAATAGAGAAACTACTAAAACTTTTAGAGAGAGAGAAACTATCTCAAATTTTAAAAGAGGGAAACTATATCAAATTTCAAGTTTTAGATAGAGGAAGTATATTAAAATTTTAGTGAGAGAAATTATATCATATTTTAGAGAGACAAACTACTTGAAAAATTTAGAGAGAGAACCATTCTCAAAAAATTTCAAGAGAGAAATTATATCAAATTATATATTTTAGATGAATAAAGTATCTTAAAATGTATATCAAATTCTAGATAGAGAAACTATCTGAATTTTTTAGAGAGAAACTATTTCAAGAATTTTAGAAAGCAGAACTACATCAAATTTGAATTTTTGGAGAGAGAAAGTATCTTAAAACTTTAGAGAGTAACTAATCAAATTTTAGAGAGAAATTATTTGAAAATTTTTAGAGAAAAAAAATATTTAAAAAATTTTAGAGAAAGAAAGTATCTCAAATTTTAAGTTAAAGTCTCTCAAAATTTAAAAGAGATAAACATATCAAATTTTAGAGACTGAAACTATGTCAAATTTTAGATACAGAAACTATCTTAAAATTTTAAAGAGATAAACGATCTCAAATTTCAAGTTTTAGATAAAGTATTATAAAATTTTAGAGAGTGAAACTATATCAAATTTTAGATAGATAAACTACCTAAAATTTTTTAGAGAGAAATATCTGAAAACTTTTAGTGAGAGACTATCTCAAAATTTCAAGTTTTAGAAAGAGAAAGTATCTTAAAATTTTAGATATATAAACTATATCAAATTTATGAAGAGATTCAATCTAAAAATTTTAAGGAGAAAAACTATCTCAAAATTTTTAGATAGAGAAACTATCTTAAATTTCAAGTTCTAGAGAGATAAAGTATCTTGAAATTTTAGAGAGAGAAATACCTAAATTTTTAGAGAGAGAAACTATCTTAAAAATTTTAAAATCAAAATTTAAGCTTTAGAGTGATGGGGTATCTTAAAAAAATTTAGAGAGTAACTATCTCAAATTTTAAGTTTTAGAGAGAGAAACTATATCAAATTTTAGAAAGAGAAACTACCTATATTTTATTAGAGAGTAACTATCTTTTAATTTTTAGAGAGATAAACTATCTCAAATTTTATGTTTTAGAGAGAAACGGCATCAAAATTTAGATAGAGAAACAACCTGAAACTTTTTCAAGAGAGAACTCTCTCAAAAATTTTAGAGAGAGAAATTATATCAAATTTCAAGTTTTAGAGAGAATGTATTTTAAAACTTTAGAGAGTGAAACTATATCGAGCTTAGAAAAAGAAATTACCTAAAAAATTTAGAGAGAGAAATTTTCTTAAAACATTTAGAGAAACTATATCTTATTTTAAGTTTTAGAGGGGGAAAGTATCTTGAAGTTTATTGAGATAAACTATATCAAATTTTAGAAAAAGATACTACCTGAAAACTTTTTGAGATAGAAACTTTCTAAAAAAATTTAGAGGGTGAAATTTTCAACTATCTAACATTTCAAATTTTAAGAGAGTGAAACTACCTCAAAATATTTTGAAGAAAAACTGTATCAAATTTAAAGTTTTAGACAGTTTTTTCTCTAAAAATATTGAGATAGTTTCTCTCTCTAAAATTTTTTAGGTAATTTCTCTCTAAAATTTTATATAGTTTATCTCTCTTAAATTTTGGTAAAATTTTTTAAAGAAAATTATATACATATCCGTTATACTTTACGTCATTACGGATCTACCAAATACTTTCCGTTATTACATTTGTGTCCGATTTTTATCTTCCATAATGCCTTTATTAAAAAAAATAACTTTGCTCTTTTTCGGATGTTCAACATTCGAATTTTTGCAATTTTCGAATGATCAACATCCGAAAATAGCTGCAGCTCCAATAATGATTTTTGTCATTTTCGGATGTTCAACATCCGAATTTCTGATATTTCGGATGTTGAACATCCGAAATTTTTCGCGCCAACATTTCCCACGTACAGGCGTAGACTTATTTATTTTTATTTTTATAAAGTTGAAAAAAAACTGAGCATTGAATCATCATACCCCTTTTACTGTCCCTTATTACAGTAAACCACAAAGTTAAAGAGATTGACTTACTATTTGGACATGATTGGTACCATTCTTACTATTTTCTTTTACGGTTGATTAATTGAAGTTTATTATCTGTTATTTTTTAGGATATTTTATTTTGTTAATAATATTTGTTGTGCCTTTTTTATTAATAAAATGAATTTGTTTAATATTGATGAAGTTATTTGTTTTACATAATTATTTGTTGTTTGTATAATGTTGATACATTGTATTCCTTGTTTTGGCTAAATAATTGTTAAACTTGTTTGTTTGTATTAAAATTTGTTGTTTATTTTGTGTTTATGTGAGTATTTGTTGTTTTCTTTTGTTTAATGTTTATTACTCACAATTTTAGTAGTACACTATTTTATTCTATTATGTAATACTCATATTTTATAAACCCTAAATTAGTTAGAAATATCTCAATTTTTGGTAATTTTTTTGTATTGATTTTTTGTAACATAAATTTTGTTGTTCATTTAATACAGTAGTATTGACGATAGCTACTGCGGGAGTGCAACTGGTATTTCGATATGGGGGGTCATTTGAGACGAATGCAGATGACAGATGTGTTATTTATAAAGGACGAAAACTGACGGTCACCAATTATAATGGGAATAGTTCCTTGGAGGAACTAAAAAGTCATTTTGCTAATTTAACCAAGTGTGATCCAAGCAAATTTGCTATTATGTACCACAACATAAGTCCATCTAGTGGGCTTGATTTGATTGATGTTAGTGATGATATAGATGTATCTTTTATGTTAGGAGGGGAATATTCAAGAATTGTAGTATATATTGTCGAGCCACAACAAGCATTTGTTGCTGAGGGACCATCTTCAAGGAATAGGTATATCTACAAATTATTTTTTCATCTGTAAATTGCTTTATTTTAATCTTATATGTACAGAAATTGTTACTTCATCTTACATTCTATCTTTTGTCAATAGTCAGCGTAACGCTTTACCTGAGCAAGATCAAAATATTGAAGTGGCACCCAACCTTGAGCTCGTACCAGAGCGTGATAGGGAGGATATTGAACCACTAAAGAGTCGATATAGAGGAGTTGGTAACGAGGTTCAATTAAATGTTTGGCAATTTTTTAAAAATATTAATGAATGCCGATATCATCTAGTTTATTTTGCAATCCACAACAATTTTGTTTTAACATTTAACAAAAGTGAATTAGGACGGGTGTGGGCAAGTTGCAAGGCAGAGGGATGCACATGGCAAGTGTGGTGCTTGCGAGTTGGCAGTATCGCATACTTTAAAGTGAAATCTATGGTTAAGAAGCACACATGTAGTGATCCAATGCGGAGGGTCCATCAGCCACTAGCTCGTAGTGATTGGATGGCAAAAAAGATTAAAGGCCGCCTTCTTGACCAACCAAAAATTAAAGCAAACGATATTGTAAAAGATGTTCAACGTGTTCACGAGGTCAGGCTTTCTTACATACAAGCTTGGCGGGAAAAAGAAGTTGTTAGAGAAATGATAGATGGATCACATGAACAACAATACCATGACGTCCCCTTGTATAGTGAGAAGATAAGAAGAACCAACCCGAGAATCGAAGTTCGCATCTATACATATGAAAGTAGTTTCCAAAGACTATTTATTGTTTATCGTCCATATGTTTTGTTAATAGATGCAGGCCACTAATTGGTATTGAAGAAACATTCCTAAAAGGAAAATATCAAGGCATTTTATTGTACACTATCGCGCTAGATGCAAATAATGGGTGGCATTTATAGTGGTTGAGAAGGAGAACTACCATAGTTGGTATTGGTTTTTAGGTATAATGAGTGAGCTATTGAATCGGTACCCTAATTTGCCTGTCTTAACCATTATATCAGATCGACAGAAAAGCCTACTAGAAGTAATAGAAAAATGTTTTATCACATGTTTTCCATTATTTTGCATGCGACATATGGGAGAGAACTTCAAGGGCTTTATGAAGAGGTCAACAAATACTAAAGTATTGTTGATGTTGTTTTGGAAGGCTGTTCGTAAAGCCACCATTGGTGGGTTTGAAAAAATAATGTTTAATATACAGTGTACCGACCCGAAAACATATGATTGGATTAAGAATATTCCTCTCAAATTTTGGGCATATGCCAATTTTCCAGGGTCTAGATACAATCATCTTACCTCAAACATGGTCGAGTCTTTCAATGCTTGGATTTTATCGGCTTGAGAGAAGCCGATCATTACAATGTGTGAAGAAATAAGGGTACAGTTGATGATCAGGTTTGAAGAGAAGAGGGAGTTAGGTAATACTTGGAGCGGCATGCTAGTACTGAAGGCCCAAGAATTACTTGCCATGCGGAAGATGAAGACTCGATTTTTGCACATAGTTATATCTGTCATGGACACAGTTTGAGATCCATTATCTTGGGAAGAAGTACGCTGTCGATTTAACGCATTGGACACTTCAATAAATTGGGTGGATCAAAATGACCAATACATTTCAACGGTCAAAATGACCAAGTGTTTCAATACATTTACAAGGGTCAAGACTACATTACACGAGTAACCTTCTCTTAGGCTGATACTGTTTCTTTCGTATGTTATATCTTCTGGGTTCTTCTATTGCAGGTTGTGTGGATGAAGCTAGTCTTCTACAGCCCGACTACTTTAATCGACTCCTTCATATCCGGCCTCATCAAGTCCACCTTCGTCATTATATTGACGTTGCAAAATTTCCATCCTAGCTTCTACGTCACCCATATCCATATGCACAAACTTAGACAATGCTTCAAAAGCGTTGTTAACACGATTATAAACTTCAAGATACCACTTATGTCTATGTGTAAGTTCCTTTGCTAACATGACTGTAGATGCCTGAACTCAAACAAGATTACATAATTAATATATTTAAATAATTTTATATAACTAATAGATAAATAAAATATTATAAGAATTTATAGGTTAATATAAACATATCAACTGGTCATCATAACCTTGAGGTCTCATCATATACTGTGGTTCATGAGCAGGAACCACATCTTCTTCTTCCTAGATATGAGGTTGCAATATATCTTTGGGTGGGTTAGCGACATTATGTATTAGAGGATGAGACACCAGGTTGTACGAGGCCTTGTAATCCTCTGAGGGCAACCCATTGTCAGTATCTTCTACAATTTCAGGCATCATGTGGTTTTGGCAAGACAACCAATGAGCGATTTTGTCTGCATTCACAATTTGCCAATCTCGCTGTCCACCTTGTCTGCTAGCGCTCTTACTAACAACCAAGAGATTCTTAAGAATGCCCTGTTTAGCTCCAAATTGCCCGCGTACTTGATCTGGCATGTACGGCTCGACAATATCGTCAAATATCAGTGTTGTAATGCACATTGCAGTTTGATATGCCTGCTGCCTATTATCTGAAATGACCTCATCAGGCTTGAAATGGGGATTCCAAATTACTTGTTATATGATATGCAATTGGTCAATAAAAATAATTACAAATACTTAAATATATTTGAAAGTAATCAATATCAAATTATACACTAACCTCATTAGGTTGGAGGTTATCAAATTCTTGTCTGATGGGAGGCATTAAGTTATGTGGATTACCATGATATTTCTTCGGTGGCTCCCATCTTTGAAGAGATACTATGCGGTATGGGCCTCATATTTGAAGAGATACTATGCAGTATGGGCCTCATATGCATAATATGCTCATATGATCAAACACTGTAGCAGATCAATATATGATAAATATTAAATATGTTAGAAAAACAGTCTAAACTATCACGCTTATGTCATATACCAAGAAAAACTTTTACCTGCATTAGAGGGGTTGAACCATTAAAATGTCTTCGCTTGAAAGTGCAAGCTTTTCCAAGTGAGAAATAGAGGAATGTAAGGGCTGCAGCACCCCAAGCATATGTATCGGCTCTCTCAATATCTTCAAAAAACTGCAAGTACCTTGTTGGCACTGTTGAAACTGATGCATCAATGAATATGGTGACACTGATGCGGAAAAATAGATACGCTCGAGTATATCTATAAACTTGAACAGGGGTTGCATCAAGTGGTGATTCCCTAAAATTTGTCTTCAACCATGTATGCCTCAGGCTTGTTAGGTTGTCATCTGGGATTATACCCAAATTGTCTTCTATATACTTTCGCAGGTCACTGATAGGACGACATGTAACTAGGTTGCCATCCACAACCAGTCATAATATCTTGTATGCATCAAATAGCGTTGGTGTCATCTCACCAATATGAATGTTGAAATGAAATGTGTTGGTCTCAGAACGCCACCTCTCTACATTAGTTGAGACCAAATGATGATCAATTCGGCCTGAGCGAAAGATAGACAAGGGACCTAACCCAGATGCATTTACTAATTCAACTTGCTCTTCTGTTAATTTCCATTCATTTAATTGATAACTCTTCTCATCAATTCTAATTTATTTTTTCTTCTGAAATACAACAAACATACACCATATTAGTCCCAATACATATACATATACTTCTAATAAAATGTTTGAACCTGAGTACAATTTATTGTAAAATAACAAATTAATAGAAAGGGCAATGAATTTATGCAAATACCTATCCTTCCCATATAAAATATGATGTATGTTCAGGATGAAGTTGCATCAAACTAGGGTCCTGAAGACTCTTGGGTATCCTCTATCGGGATGTAAACGATTTATATTCACTGAAATACCATATGGTCACCATGTTAATCATAAGGTTACATATACAGATATTTACTGGAAACAAACAAACAATAATGACATGCTATTCTTAAAAGAAAAAAATTATAAATTTTAGACGATAAACTGGTGTTATAGACCATAACCTAATACTACTCTATCAAAAGAACATGATAATGCAATAGAATTAATTCGAGACAACAATACCTCATAATGCATTTGCATAAAGAATCAATGAAACAATGCTACAAATCGAATGAGCTCTCAAATAAATCTAATCACGAATTATTCTATCCAAAATATAAGTCACATAAATCACATGCAATGTTCAAATGTTCAAACTGAATACTTGCTTCAATCCTAAATCTAGTCATGAAATATATAGGATTTGTCTGATAAGACAACCACAATAAGAGATCAACTAGAAAGGATTAGGATCACAAGAGACATGAAAACGAATTTCCTAACTATAGATATGAATATCAATCCTAATGAGACAAATTATAATGATAAAAGATCGGAATCGCATTACCTATTTGACAAGTATCAAAAAGAAGAAGTACTTGATTAATCTGTAAATGGTGCTATTTTATGAAATATTTCATTGATTCATACATAGAAATGTCTTTCTATATATGTTTAACATACCTAAGATGAATACACAACTTTTTCTAGAGTTAACAAAAAAGATTATAGATAAATACATTTCACAATTATATGTCCAAAGTAAATTTACTCACTAAATACTTTGCAAAATATTCAAAGTAAATGTGTACTTGAATCATAAATCACATACAAATTTTAATTTTTATGCTACTCAATCTATCAATTGCAAAAATCAACAATTTATTAAAATATCACTAAATCTAACACAAATTTGTGCTTAAGACTATCTAATAGTATAAACCCCCAAATTTAAGTAATTTATACTTCTGCAGAGATCACAATTCCACGTTCTCAAAA
The DNA here is from genome assembly GCF_000471905.2 of Amborella trichopoda. The sequence continues at coordinate 934,875 of NW_006496520.1, read as the reverse complement.
CCCTCAAATTTTAAATATCTAATTCAATCACAATGGAGCCTCAAATTAAATCAATCTATACCCAAATCACAAGAAATAACGAGTATGCTTGAGTATAAACCCTAACAAAAAATCAGGTGGCAATCTAAATATCAAAAATCGACCCACATATCTTCACTATGTGAAACTGCTTCAAAATCTAAGAAATATTGTAACGTACACTGTTGAAAATCAATATCTAAGAACTATCTACTATTCTTTACCAATAGAAGATCAAATAGGTGCACAAAATCACTCACACATGAAGCACTCTGAAACAATGAACAAAAACATAGAAAATAGAGAAGACGAAGTGAAATACACTGTTCGCTCTATTTTCGGATGTTCAACATCGGAAAATATGAAATTTTTGGATGTTAAACATCCGAAAATATGAAATTTTCGGATGTTGAACATCTAAAAATAGTAAATTGAATGTTTTTTTTAAAAGCCCATTTTCGAATGTTGAACATCCGAAAATTTCACTTTTTCGGATGTTGAGCATCTGAAAAAGGGGCAAAGTTGTCTTTTTAAAAAATAGCATTATGAAAAGTAAAAACGGATAGTTGTGTAATAACAGAAACTATTTTGTGTAACCGTAATAACGTAAAGTATAATTGATATGTATGTAATTTTCTCAATTTTTTATAATAGGAGTTTTTTTTATATGTATTGTTGCATACCAAAAATGTGTATTGTAATTTTCATATGAAAATATTTTGCCTACTCCTAAATAGTATAAACCCAAGTTACGCAAATAAATGACCCAAACGAGGGATTTGCATAATCTGGGTATTATCTACAAGCTATCCAAACAGTCATTTCTCAATAATCAGGTTTTTGGTATAACCAAGGTTTGCACAACCATGTTATGATCCAAAACACGGTTTTGTTTACCCTAGGATCCAAACTAGCCCTAAGGTCCGGAGAATAGCTAGTACTATTTCGCTTTCGTGGGCTAGATTTTTTCTTGCTATATTAATACCATGTGGACTAGGCATGTTATTAAGAAGGAAAACATTTATATAAGGGTGAGGCCCTAGACAATCAAAGCAAGGCGCATTTAAAAATTCATTAGGAGAGGTTGTTTTAATGCTGAAAAAGCTTGAAATTCGATCATCTTGATCTCAAGATATATGGACCGGATAAAAAATAGATTTCAAGTCGTAGAATATTGCATCTAGTAAGGAATTATCTATACTGTCAATTTTTTATTTTTTTAAGTATCCATAGATCTGCTCGATCAACACAATTTTTTTATCTTTAAATTTTATAATTAAATATGAAAATAAATTTTCAAGCCATCATAGAGGATTCTGATACTGAAACAAGATATTTTGGCCCTCTTTGAAGGTGCCCCTTACTTTGATTGTTATGGGCATCACTCTTGTACAAATCACACCCTATTAAGAAACTACACTCTTTAGAAAATGTATATGGTGAGACCATTCACTTTTGATATGAGGAGATTTCAATCATTATCGAGAGTTGGGATTGAAATCAAGTGGTTGAGGATGTATTATTCTTTAGGCACAAAGTCCAAAATAGAATTTCGTGAATCCTGAAACATACTTTCTCTACCGCATTTCACATCCAATAGTTAAATTCTTTGTACCAAAAAATAAATGAACTCAAAATATACAATGCTTTAAAAAAATATATAAATTTGGATGGTCAAAATTGCCAGTACTAGTTTCTTGTCATACTATAATAAAATGAGAGAAATGGAATTTTTTTTCTTCTGACAATTCCCAAACCAAAGGGAAAGCTTTCCATGTGACACCACCAGCAAATAAAGAATCCTGATCTCGGGCGTCAAATCTGAATAGATTACTGAGATGACTTGAGTCACATTGTCACAAGCTGACTCTTAAGCATCAGATCTTAAACCAAGGGAAGAGTGATTTATTTTAATTATTTCTCTACAAACCATTTTGCAGAAAAATTTGGGCACGCATATATCTGAGATTGCTGCACGTGATAAAAATAATAAAAAATATTTCCTATAAAAAAAATTATTAGAATACCCCTGAAACATTTTGGGGCATTTTGCTCAATTATTTTCACGAGAAATAGTTTTTTTTTTTTTTTTCCAGGTGTGCCTCTAGGAAGGAGATGAGACACACCACAAATTTCACACAAGAAGGTTTTATAGAAAAATATTATAAACCAAATAATGTTTTGGCGTGACAATTGTCACCCTGAGCAATTTTAGCTGTCGATTACATATAATTCATGGGATTGTATACCATGAGACCATTAACCTTTTTTACAAGGTGGTCACTATTGTTTACAACTATTTGATGAAGTTTGATAGCTTGGATGTGCCACAAAGTTCGAGAAAATTTCTTTTGAAGTTTGAGCTTAGTCAATGAAATAATTGTAGCCACCCAATTTTACATCCAATGATTAAGATTAATGTGACCACCTTGTATCAAAGGTACATGGTCTCATTTTATACTTTCATGTGGTTGCTGTCACAGAGAAAAAAAAGTCATAAAAATGCCAATAGAAGAATTGTTATAGTGTTTTGCCCCGTCATGGACATGCTATGTCTGTGACGGTTTGGCTAAAAACCATCATGAATATGCAGGATATGTAGCAGTTTCCGTACAATTTTTGTGTGGAAAAAAAACCCGTCACAGACATGCTATGTCGGTGACCGACGGATATGCTATGTCCATGACGGTCTTTAATCCACGTCGTCTGACAAAAATAGACTGCGCCAATCCTATGGGCAAAAACACCATTCATTTTCACCTATAGGTATTGTAATGCAGGGAGAACTTGAAGGAACTTAAAAAAATAACAAGAAACACCTCGACACAAGCAATTTTAGAGAAACTCTAAAACTTTCACCCACCTAAGGCTCAACCCTTAGGCTTCTTTTACAAGACAAAATCATTTTTTTCTCAAAAAGGAATACATGAATGACTCTCTAGCCCATTTATGCTCTTATTTATATTGAAAATTTACTTTTTTGTATAGTATTTATCTATACAACTAACTTTTGACCAAAAGGTCTTAACATAACTATAACTTGAAACTAAACTTCCTAACTTTAATTAAAATATCTAAATTTTTTTTAGAGTTCCTAGAAACTGATAGCCTTAATTTTAAACCCTAAAGTTAAAATCACAATATATATCTTTTAAAATTGAATAAAAATTAAAAGTAAGGATAATTTTTCCTCCATCATTCTCCCCTTTTTGGAGAAAACTCGTCATCGAGTTTTGAAGTATTCTAAGATGAATTCAGCATCTAAACCACATTCTTTATTTTTTTCTTTTTTCAGCCCAAATATTATTCGAGGTAAAAAAATTCGTTCAGAAATGGGTTATGGTGTGCATATTAAGGAATCCATGCAAATTTATTAAATCTAGTTATTCATTAACTCCCATTGGAAATTATGTAAGATACTTGACACTGAATTTTCTAGACTTTAGTGGTTTTCTCAATATTTGATCACTTTCTATAATCAAAGCCATAATTTGTGGTTGAGACGACTATTTTTCCATTACGCTACTCTGATTCCAATGCCCTAAATTTGTTGAACTCTCCAACTCTTCAATATTGATGAGATCTTCAAAGGGCATGATTTGGATCAATCCTCCTGTTGCTTTCTCTCTATATTCTTCCCTCTCTTTTAAAATATCTTCACCATCATCTTAATCCTTAATCATAAATTTGATCTCTTAAGAAATATTGTTCTTCTTCTGAGTATATATCGAAGATTGGTGGTGAATTCTAATCAACAACTTGTAGACTTTCGATACAATTTGTGTCAAAATAAAAAGTATTATCCATCAAATCGAAAACCCTAGAGTAATGATTCACACATCCAGGTCTTCTGTCGCTATCCTTATCACCCGACTCTATACGCGGCATGTAAAAGTAGAAAGGTTTGTACTCGAGATCCCCTTGGGTTGAAGGATCACCGTCTTATCCATTATTGAGGCTCGCAAATAGTTGCGACAGTTGTTGAACTTGCCTTTCAAGTTCCTCAATTCTGTCATCTAAGGGATCACGAAGCAGATCTACAAAAACCCCCCTTCTATGGCCCTTTCTCACTGGCGTAGGTTCACCGAAATCATAAACCCTAGGCAAATAATCAACAAAAATTGCTGAAATCAACAAGATCTTGGTTGTTTTGGACAAACTTTGGCCAAAATCAACAAACTCTAGAACCCACTAGAACTTATCCTCTTTGTTGTTGACCTAAGATACCAAAAAAAAGTAGTACTACAGTAACTTCCATACTACTACATTAATTTCCATACTGCTACAATAACTTCTGTGCCGCTACAATAAATTTTGTGTGGATCGCGGGCTCTAATACCACTTGATGCAAGGAGAACTTGAAGAAACTTAAAAAAATTAGTAAGAGGAATGTGAATGACTCTCTAGCCCATCCATGACAAAGTCTTGTATTTTTTAGACAGTAATTTTCTAGACAAAGTCTTGTATTTCTTAAAGATGAAGGCATGAATGACTCTCTAGCCTATCCATGCCCTTATTTATATTGAGAAATTATTTTTTTTGGACAATATTTATCCATACAACTAACTTTAGATCAAAAGGCCATAACTTAAGTATAACTTAAAACTAAATTCAGTAAGTTTAATTAAAGGGTGCGGTTTGTGTGGAGCCTAGGCTCTAAACAAACAAATTAGAGCCTACCTTCAAATAGTGTAGAAAATTGTGGTTTCAATACTGATAATCTTTGTGATAGCCTTAGTATATATTTTCATCTTTATTTATAAAGTTTAAAGCTTCAAAAATAGTGTAGATCGATAGATCTATGAAAACTTGAAAATCTTGAAAATTGACGATCCAAAACTGCATTACAAAATGCACTATTTCCAAAACTTGGAATCCATGTTTTTTCTCATGTTCATACATCTTGATGTCGAGATGATCAATCTGAGGATATTTGAGCATCAAAACAACCTCTTCTAGTAAAAATTTTAGCGGCAGGCTCGAATTTGATTATTTAGAGTATCAGCTCTGTATAAAATTTTTCTTCAATTAAAATATCTAAAAAGTCCTTAGAGTTCCTAGAAACTGAAAAACCCTAGATTTAAACTCTAAAACTAAAATAAAAATACATATCCTTTAAAATTGAATAAATATTAAAACTAAGTGTAATTTTTTCCTCCATCACATTATGTGGTGGCTTCCCACTTTCCCATAACCAAATAAAAACTATTTGGTAGCATTTCTACACCCGCATAGTTCCAAAAGTTACTGACACAAATGAGTTGGTGTAATTTTTCCCAACTACAAGATGAAAGTTATAGAAATCTCATTGAGTGGCCCATCCAATCTGGCCCTTATATTTGCTCGGAAACATGTCCAAGACGTATTCTTGCCTTATCCTTGTGGGTGTGTTGGGGCCGTTATCTTGGAAGGTAGAGTGGACACTAAACTGTTTCAATGGATATGGGAGTAAATAGACTTCATTGCTAATAAATGGCCTTTCCAGACGGGGCCTTATGTGATTCATGTTCATTGGAATATGTATGTGGCAAAATTGAGATTCACTTTAAATTGGCTATCTTTTTCACCAAATATTTTCTTTCATTGGTTTTTCTCAAGTAAAGGCCCACCCTATGTTGCTTCTTTCTTTATCGTACTTTTCCGCTAGTGAGGAGGACATTTTTTGTTCACACAAAAAGCAATGAAATACATGCATTCAATGGTTTTCACTTGTTCATTAAATTTCCCATTACTTAAATTCTTCGAAAAGCTTATCATCTAGCCAAATTCCTTTTTCACGAGCACTGTTATTCACTTAGGGATAGGGTTTCTATGAGTCCT
>NW_006496520.1:755689-927305 GCF_000471905.2 Amborella trichopoda | reverse complement strand
GTAGTAGGTACGTACTACTCTAGTAGTGTAGTTTAGTAGTAGTAGTAGTAGTAGTAGGTAGTAGTATAATTATAGTATAGTAGTAGTAGTATAGTTATAATATATATATATATATATATATATATATATATATATATATATATCTTAGGGTGATAAAATTCCCATGGTCCTTGTGAAGTGAACCCCTTATTAATTGCATTCACCCACAAAAGATGAGAGGGTAAAACACTTATGTCTAATCCCTTACCAAGTTTGAATAAAATATCACCATTTTAGGAAAAGAGGAGCAATCACTAAGAGATAGGAATATCCGGGAACATCACCTAGAGAGAGGAATATCTTCGGCCTTTCCAGCTACCGTTTGTGAGGTAAAGGCATAACTTTTGTCCTACCCTTCATTCTGTTGGGTTTCTGTGGCCATTAAAGGCCTTATGAGAGCTTGTAACTAATATTATGATATAGTGGAATATAAACTCAGTGGGAGTGTGTTCCTTAGTGGACCTTACTAGGCAAATTCGATTTGTCGATACTCAGACTTGGCTTGATGTGCTAGGCCAGTCGAGTTAGAAAACCCATGATGCATGGGCATAGAACTAAACTGATGAGGGTTTTCTGGGTCATTCTTTGATGAGTAAGAGTTGCCTGGATAAGTGAGCCGAGGGACTGTGTGACCCTTGTGTGTGATGGTTGACCTATAGTGATGAGGGCCAAAGCCTCATCATTGAACCTTCACATGGTATGTACATATAATAGCTGTATCGGAAAAGCAAACCACCTTCAGGGTAAAACGCGTACATGTGTGAGAGATTACTCCTATGCACCATAGAGCTGTGGTTGCATCAGGTCTAGGTGATATTGGTTCGTTTCTAAGGGAGAACTTGTAGTCTATAGACTGAGAATGTATCCCCTTGCCTATTGGCTGACTTTAGTGCCCCAATTATGAACCCCTGCAGTTGTCTGTGGGTCATGGGAACCGTTAGGTTTGTGTGAGAAAGCAAATATGAATTATAGTCTATAGTAGAAAGTGGAGTGCTCCAGCAATTTTATAATTCCTAGACCTTGTCGGATCCGATTCCCATCAAAATTATTTGATTTTAATTATTTTGATGATATATTATTTTTAGATTGATTATTTGAATTTTTGTGAATATTTGGATATTTTATTCTTACAAATTGGATTTATAAATCTAGAGATAAAATATTTTTTGTATTTAAATATTAAGTAAAAAATAAATTTTATTTTTAATATTTTAAAAATCATTTTGATAATTTTATAATTCATAAGTATTTGAGAGGGCTCATGAGGGCCTACCAAGTCCACCATTGTGATGTGTGTGGGGCCCACGTAAGGGTCCCATAGGTGGCACACCCCACTTAGTGGGGGTACTTTCTTATTTTCTAACCTTATAAATCAAGGCAATCAAACATGAGAAAATTTATGGAAAGTATTGTGTAGATATTTTGATTGAAACAAGAAAAGAAAATTTAAAAAATTAAGAGATTTGATTTTCAAGTTCAAGTATGTATAAGAAGATTATGAAAAATAAGATAAAGTATCATATTAGTTTCCATGTTTTATTATTTGATAGGAATTAGGTTTAGGAAGCTGAAGGATAGGGCTCTAGTACCTTCCTTTTAATTATGATGGCTGATCTAAGGAGTAGATGCCTCGTATCTCTCACCCCATAGGTCTCTTATGATCAATAGTCTGAATCAGATCTTATTACAGATGGCTAACCCTAAGGAAACCATAATCCTAGAAAAAGTCTATAATAGGAGCAAAATCTCTACCCTTTCTCTACACCTCTCATCTCTCTCTCTCTCTCCTTTGTCTCTATTGATCTCTCTCCCCCTCTCTAGCCTCTCTAAAATAGAGCTCTATTTGAGAAAAAAAAAGAGGGCCATGTCCCAAGCATAGGTATTGAGACATAGTCCATCATGCTAGGTATTGAGACCTAGCCTATAGTTCTACTATTGCTCTCTAGTTTAATTAAGAGTTGTGGCCAAGGCTTTCTCATATTTCAAATATTTGAGATAGACCATTGCTCTCGTGTGTCATTGGATGAGGAGATCTGGTGTGGAGTGTACTAAGCCCCAATGAGGTAATCTTCAGTATCTTTCGTTTATGCTTTCTAGTGATCTCTTATTCCTATGATTATTGTGTGCTTCATGATCCTAAGATCAAGTTTCTGCAATTTTATTTATGTAATAAAAGAATTGTTAAAGTGGTAGTAAGTGAGAGTCCTTGGGATTCTTTGTATTTTTATTATTTTTTGTCATGTATTTGGACATCTGTAAGTAATCCGAGTGATGAAAATAACAAAAAAAGAAAAAAGAAAAATTTTAATCGTTGTACACTTGCCTAGGTTACATAGTCCAACTTTCAACTTCAACCATTAAAACAGATTAAACAATATTTTGATCCTATCCTTCCTACTACCATTCGAAGGGATTGCAGATATGCCCTCTGAAGGAAAAGTTATAAAGGCCAACTGTACGACAAGCTTTCCTTATTAGGCAGAGCAGAATGTTGAGTAGAAAAGAACTACCATATCCATAGGATGAGTGCAGTTGATATGAGGATGTTGAGATGGATGAGTGGTCAGACAATAAGGGATAGAATTTGAAACTACATTTGAGAGAACTTAGGTTTGACTCTAATAGGTGATAAGATAAGTGAAAATAAACTTAGATGGGCTTACCTTGTGTACACAAACCTAGCACAATACGTATTAGGAGGTCTAAATTAGTTCAAGTGCAAAGCAAAAAAAAGGTAAGGGTAGGGCCAAAAAGACATGGTTTGAAATAGTTAAAAAAGGTATAGCGTTTTATGGCCTCACTATGGGTATGACCCTTGATAGAGAAGAATGACGAATTAAGATTCGTGTAACTGACCCCAAATAGTTAGAAAAAAGCTCTGATGATGATGATATCTAAATACGAAGGTCAAGGTTGCTCTACAATAACTCTATATTGAAGTAATAGGGGAAAGAATTCAAAATTTCTCTCTTCATATCGCTGTAAGATTGACTTGTACAAGCTCCTTGAGGTTCTGATGACTCTCCTTGAGCATTATTTGTAATTCACTTGATCTCACACTTCAGAATTACAGGCTGTAGGATAACTATTTCCTGTTGTAGGTTTCTTGGTTGTACGATAGATAGTTGATTTATTTGATGTCATTAAGATATGCAACTTCATAAGTCGTTGATCCATGCACTAGCGTCGCAGCTTTGCTCTTTGTGACCAAGGCTTTTGCGACAGTGGTGCAAATGAAATTGCTCACAAACCTTATTGTGTGTTAGGATTGGTGTTGTTTGTTTGTGGACATTTTGAGTTGCTTATGGAGAACTAATATATGACACAAGGTTGGGACTTGTACAAAGACAATAATGTTATTGAAACAAATTTTCGTCCTTGCTGACTTCGTGGGATTGAGGGTTTTGTGAGGATGCAAATGGGACCTGTAATCACCTTACAACTTGAATGTAAAAATTCATATGCATTCTCAACTTTGTTTCCAATGTGAAATTTATATGATTGTATTTAATGATTGTACTTCTGAAGAGAAATTATTGGAATTCCAAATTGCATGGTGTCATATTGTTTTGTTTTAAGTATTTGATGAGAATTGTTAAAATTCGCTTTATTTATTCATATAAATGTTAGTGAAAAATATAAATGTTAGTGAAAAATGAAAGAAAGACCTATGTGATCTTTTATCGGGAAATACATTTTTTTTTTTTTCTTCACCCCTTTCTTTTGGCAAAAGATCACTTGCATGTGGTCTTTATTATAATAAGATAAATTTCAAAATAAAATCAACATAATAATAAAACTAAGATCTTAACAACTTAATGTCATTGAAACAACTATGCACTGTACTTGAGAATAAAAAATAAAATTGGAAAAAAAAAAAGGAAGAATGTCGGACATTACCTCAACAAGGCTTATTACACCCCACACCAAGTCACCACTATCCGATGGCCTGGGATCAACAATCTAGCTTCAATCTCAAACAGGGAAAACAATTTTTGGCCAAGCCACACCAATGGAACATGAACCCCTTTGATCACAAACTCAAACCCTAGGTGAATTCTCTTAGCAACCTAGTTTGAGAGAGACGGATTCTCTTTGTGCTAAATCCTAAAACCCTTAGCCATAAATCCATATTTGAGAGATAGGAGAGAGAATAACTCCATAACCTAACCCTTGGGTTCTTTCACAATGTAGAAGAGAGAGATCAAACATGAGAGAGAGAAACTTTCTTAAGAGAGAGAGATAGAAAGATAATGTGTAAAGACTTAGAGTAGAGACAATCTTTTTTTTTTAGGCTTGAACAAGATTAGGGTTTCTTAAGGTTTTCTTTGGCTTGCCTCTTCTTGTAAGATTGAACATAGACCGCCGATCAAGGGTGACTTGTGGGGTGAGAGATCTGAGCCATCCATTACATAGATGGGTCATCAACTTTATAGAAGGTGCATGGACCATTGTCCCCCTTTCCTTAATTATGTTCCCATCAATAGAAATTAGATAAATTAAATCTAATTAAAATATTATGCATTCTATAATCTTTCATAAAATATTCCAAAGATATATCAAGTCAATATACACTTTCAATATTTGGTCAAAATATTTCATATCTTATTTGACCACATGCCATAACATAATATTACTAAAACATGAAATAACTTAAACTCCAAGAAAGAATCCAATGGGTGGGGCATGCCACCCATGTGTGGCACATGTAGGCCCCACCCACTTGACACATGGTGGGCCCATATTCACTATGGGCCCCTCCATGATATTTTATATAATTTTAAATTATCAAAAAAAACTTTAAAACATGATTTGAATTTTATAATTTTGTAAAATCAATATCTTCATTTTTATAAGTCTAAAAAAATTATAAATAAAATATCAAATGACTCATAAAAATTCAAATAATAATTCTAAAATAATTTCTATCTTAAAACAAACATAATTAAATTAACTTGATGGGAAATTTATGAGGTTTTGGCCCCTATCTCTGTAGGCCACCATCACACACAAAGGTCACACAGTTCCTCGGCTCACTCATCATCCGGGCACGTTCTCCGACCTCATTAAAGGCTAACCCATAAACCCTCATCGGTTTGTTCTTCATGCCCAGGTAACATGGGTTTTTTTCAACCGACTGGCCTAGATCGTTAAGCACAAATCGGTATCAACAAACCATCGGTTTGCTTAGTATGATCCATGAGGGACCACACTCCCACTGAGTTCATGTTCCACTATATCATTTCATTTTACAAGCTCTCGTAAAGCCTTTATAGACCACATAAATCCAACAAAAAATTCATGTGGGGAGAAATTCATGTGGGGCAATATGTGCATTTGTTTACCTTGTTTTTGTTTACAGTGCTGGTTTCTTTGACATATCTTCATAATCTTGAATGATCAATGTGATCATTGAGCATTCCAGCAATCGTAGTTACCATATTTATCTAGTATCATTGGAGTAATATTTAATGTCGATTAGGGCAAAGATCTATGTGCTATCACTTCTCCAAGGCAGCAAAAGATATACGGTCAGAAGCTTTAGAATGTAAAAATAGAGTATATGATTTAGAAAATGTGTGCCTAATCCCTCCTACATATCTTCTTGTTGATTATTATTATAAGCAGGAGCTACAATAAGCTTTTTGCAGTTAGTTTTTTATGACAATGGGCAAAAAATGATTTTAAATTGATTTATTTTCTAATTGACGTGGCACTCTCATGTCTCTTTTCTTTGATTTAGAAATGAAATGGTTCTTTATATTCTTGTACATTATCATTGTTAAGAATGGACTGTCATTTTTGTGATTTTGCAAACTTAGGCACCTCAATGGAGAGAGAGAGAGTAGGTTTCCTCTAGATGGACCAACTGGTGGTTTATCTAGTAACTAGGTTTGCTAACTATAGACCTACTTGGACTGGAGAAGGACTGACCGTGATTTTAACAGGTTTAACGCGCCTTCGAGTGTATCGTACATGGGTTGGCCTTGGTTCGGATAGGTTCAAGGGACCACCCTTGAATAGATGCCACCTTCGTGGTGCAAGAGTAGGGTTGACTAGTGGCGAGGTCCAGATGAACCAATCGACTCCAAGTTACTCATCTCTAGAGGGGGCTCGACTATGACGCATTTTAACGTAGTAATTGCTAGCTGGTTGATTCTAAGGACACTAACTAAAAATAATTTTGAAATATTTGACCTATGTCTACAGGTAAGCTAGGCAAAAGATGTGTTCCTCACTAGTAAAACTTTTAAATTTTGGGAAATGCGCCTAGGCTTTGATGGGTACCCATGTAAATCCGGACTTACTTCTTAAGAGAGAACACCATCTTATTATTGTGGCTCTTTTTAAGGACGAGGATTATAAAGAGGCACCCACCTTAAGGCTACATTCATCCCAACTGCCCCACCTATCTCCCTAGCTAGGTGACCCTCATCGGTATTGGGGATTTTTGAAAACAAATTTGTTTGATGCTTCTAGGATAAAAATGCCCAAGTGTTGTCCTAGCGGGTATGTGCAATTGTCTGTAAAAGAGTACTCAATGGTGGGTGCAAATCTGTATGACAAACAGAAAGGCAGACAATATAATCTAACAAAGTATATATAGTTAAAAAAATTTCTTCTTTCTTTTACTCATACCGGCTAGAACACTTACAAGTGTCAAAAAATACAACATTAATATACAGGAATAAACCCTAATACATATAAGAACTTTACTTGGATGCCAGCTCAATTCTTAAATTCAAACAAATTACATTATATGAGATTGAATCAAGAAACACTAAACATTAGAATACCAAGTTACCTTGTCAAGGATTATCCTCAAGGACTTGATACACTTTACTCTCTCCTCCACTGGTGGTGCATGGGATCACAGGCTTAACCTTGCCTTATAATCTGGGAAGCCTAGGCAAAATACTAATCAAATTTGAGAGCACGGGATATCAACATATAGGGGCCTCTCTCTACACCTAGGTTATGATAGCTTAGGGCGTGCCACCCCTCTATCCTTAGGGCGTGGTCTCTACTTCTTTTATTATTTTTCCTAACCCTAAAAGAGAGAGATGAGAGAAAGGAAAGAGGCGTGTGCTAGCCTAAGGAGGCCGGGGGGGATTAGGTCTCCAAGGGCGTTCTGGAGGTCTATGGTGATAGTGTCACAGATCGTTGTGCAAGTAGAGACTACGCTTCACTGCAAAATCCGATCATGAACACTTTTAGATCCTGTAGTGTGCCAGGGTGCTTCCTGGCTCATCTATAGCTCTCTAGAATGTCTCTGAGTATCAGATCAGAAGCTTTCTAGAGACGACTTTGATGTATTTATAGCTCAACATGCTCTATAGTGGATGTTAAACTGTATATAGCTGAATTTGAGTCTAATATGATACTAGATGTGGTGCAAATTCTTTTTACATGCAGTTAACTTAAAATATATAGGGTCCTGTCAAATTCCAACTCAATGGTGATCCAATCTCGCCAAGAGATTTGACACTCTATGAGTTGTTGACAATGTCAGTTGTAGATCTCATCAAAGTCGAAAAATAAACTTAAAATAAATACAGGAAGCAAGATAGTGCAGAAAATTGCAAGAACACTATAAAATGATGACAAAATAAAGCAAATAAAGAACATAATAACTCTGGGGCCTCCCGTGCCGGTACCCTGAATAGGAGCCGTAACCAAAGCTCGATTTAATAAATGAAATATTTCCTTTGAGAGGAATACATATCTCGGATCTTGAATGAATTGATTGAAGAGATCTCTATGGATTTAAGACTTCGAGGAATATAGGTATTGAGAGGGTAGATGGATTTTTGTTGAAGATAAATGATCACGGCTGCTGGAAAATTATGGTTAAGGACTCTTAGATGAATGGTTTAGGGTTTTTGAAATTATGGTTAAGCTTCAATTCAGTATAAGGTTTCTTAAGAATGGATGAACAGATGGCCGACCAACCACTTGGGGGTCAAAATGACGGTTTTTATAGACAAAACTGGTCTAGAATTTAGAAGGTGGTTTATCTTAGCCAATTAGGAGCTGACAACTGGATGCGCCACACCCTACACGCAAAGCCTATGTCTTTTGGACAGCAAGTTGTGGCACAATCTACTTTCCGACACTAATTCATATAGATTTCCTTGGGACTTCGAGTTTTAGGGTTTTCACTTACTACTTTTAATTCAAATCACTCTGTTTGTCATTTTTCAAAAAATTTCCTTTCTTTTTTATTATAGAACCTGCCTTTCCCTAATGTTTGGGTTTACTAAGGCTGAATTTATGGGATTTGAGATAATTTTGAATTATTTTGGTCTGGATTGTGGTATGGAATGACTATGGTTTACTGTGATCTCTAGTGTATTAGCCAGTGTTATCCCTAGGGCCTGAATGGTTATAGTAGGGCTTTTTCTATGATTTTAGGGTCATTTCTATTCTTTAAGATCTAGAAATTCAGAGATAAATGTCAATTCCAAATTGGGTGTCTACACTATTGAATAGTCACAACTCTCAACTTGTAGAGCTATTTTGTCACTCTATAAATAAGGACTCATTCCCTGTTTTACATGCAACTTTTTACACCCTATTTCCCTCTTGCTTGCTTACTTTTCTCTCTATGAAATTTAGGGAACTTTGGTGCATCCAGATCTCATTGTTATAGTACACTAGGTAGATGTTACATAATATCATGCTTCTATATTTAGGTATCCAAAGGACAAATTTGCACATACCAACCTTACGTACTGATTTGAATTAGTAGGGGTAAATATTTCCTTGAGATAACACTTTTCAGCATGCCGGGAAATTGGAAAGGCTTACTTCAAATATTTTCGTTAGTCTCCACAACTCGGTTTTACAACACCGTTTCACTCGCACCCTTATTTTCATAATAGTGGAAACTCCTTTGGAGTTATAACAAAAGCAAGTAAGGTGCTCGTTTGCAAGGTAATACATACGAAAATTGGGCAAAAAATTGATCAGCAAGGAGTAGACAAGAACAATACAGTCTCTCCCCCATTTTCAGAGCCCCAAGGGCCCATGTGCTGCATCCCAAATTGCTCCATACATCCTCATGGTCTGATGAAGAAGAAAATGAGAAAACATAACAAAAACCTTAAAATGATGTTTTTGATAGCGTTAAAAGTAGTGAGTATGGCCATCCATTTTAGAAAAGAAAAGATGGAGTTAGATCTAATAAAGAAAACATAACAAAAACCATGAAAATGATATTTTTGATTGCATAAAAGATACTGAGTATGGCCATCCATTTTAGGAAAGAAAAGATGGTGTTAGATCTATGTCCTAGGAGGATTAGTTTGATCCCAAAGTTTGTTGATTACCTGATCCACATCAGAAAAAAAAAATTGAAAAAGAATATTTTTTTTAAAATATTTTAAGGGATATATCTGGCTGCCCATAAAACGGACAACATAGAGCATATGAAAAAAAGAAGATATTTTAAAGAATTTTTCAAAAAAAAGTAGCTTCGTACACCATCTTTTCAAGTTTCATTTCTCAACAAACTCAAGGTTTCAAAATATATCTTGCGGCATAGAGATCCTATGTATTATATCTTCTAACCTCGAAATTAACTTTACCACATTTTTTTAGCTCAAACAAAAGTTAAAAATATATCATTTTTCCTATTCCTTTCTAAACCTATTCTCTCTTTCTCTTTCTGTATTTATCCCCAAACCTATTTCCTTTTTCTTTTTTTTAATATTAAAAAATGTATATATTTTTAATATTGATTAAAAAAAAATAAAGTTTAGGGAATGAGCACGGGAAGAGAAAGAGGCGGGGGTCTAGAAAGAAATAGAATTTTTGTTTTTGAACTTTAGTTTCAGATAAAAAGATAGAGGTAAAGTTGGACTAAGAGGTCAGAAGATATAATACATGAGATCCTTATGCCACGTGATATATTTTGAAACCTTAGATATAATGAGAAATTAAACTTAAAAAGATGGTGTACATAGATATTTTCTCTTATTTTGATGAGCCTCCCATTGAGAAAAACATAATATGTATCCCAAGTATAAAGTGAAACAAATAACATTAAATCCCCTGTAATTAACGGGTGCGTGCAATTGTAACCATCCACCCATGGGCCATAAAAAACTTTCCCCAAAAGAGTTGAATTGATGCTTGTTTTCCCCAAAACGTTTCGTAAAACTTGATATTTTGTTGCCTTCCAATTTACTTCCTTGTAACATCATTAAGGACGTGTTTGATAACAGGAAGCAAGATCATGAATTGGAAATTGAAAGTTACTGAAGAACTGTAAATTAGAAGTTACTTAAGAAGTTAATAGTTTCTGTGTTTGATAACTCTTGAGATATATGGTAAATATCTAATATTTATATTTATATAGATAATAATTTAAATAGAAATATATAATATTTATAACATACTATAATATATGATATACTGTATTTTGTATTTATTTTTACTCTATATATATATATATGAAACTATCTTATATTACATAAAATAATATAATATATTATAATATATTTTTATTATATATAATATAATATATTTATTTCATATATATATATATATATATATATATATTATGGACAAAATAAAGTTCCTTTTCAAGTTTCATGGTGTACCATGGAACTTTACTCGAGCCTAAAAAGTGGGAACTTCAATAGTAATGGGGAGTTCTCAAATTATCTTCCACTTTTTATCAAACACATAATATGAACAGTAATAGGTAAAGTTCCTTCTTCCTCTTCTAACTTCCTGTTATCAAACACGCCCTTAGAAAATATTTTCCCTCAAAAGATTAAATTGATGCTTCGTTTAGAAATTTTGTTTTATTTTTATGGTGGTCCAATTCGCAGCATCAGGGCGTCCTCTCAAGCATGTTTTCCCTTAAAAATATGATATGAATTATGCTTCGTTTTGAAAACATAATTTTTTGTGGCCCGAATCCCCCTTTCAGGGCATCCTTTTAGAGCATGAATGATCATTTAGGAGTTTGGGGCAACAAGGGATTAAAGAAAAGGCAAGCTTTTTGTACTTCCCCTACTATGCAGAAGTTATATATTTCTCATTATTCAATTGTCTGATCTGAATCAACGACTAAGATTGACCCAATCATAATGTTACGCCCCTTTAATATTTTTATAATAAAATATTTTGACACAAAAATCTCGGCATCTACTCCTCTCTTAAACTCGCACCTGCAAAAAATATAAAAATAATATTCCCGATAAAATAAAATAACCAAATACCCTTTAAAATTTTAGAGGTAGTTTGGTTATTTTATTTATTTAGAATATTATTTTTATATTTTTTATGTACGTCCAATTAAGGTGATGGAGCGTATCAAATTTTATATTCATATGATTTGTAATAAAAAATTAAAAATAAAATATTTAAAGGCATTGGATCTAATTAAACAGGTAGTAGCCCACTTGATCTAAATTAGATGGTTGGATGGTAGGGGGCAGTATATAACATCTATATACACTAAGGGCACGTTTGTTTGGCTGAAAGATATCTTTCAGAAAGAAAAACTTTTTTATCTCTTCTTGAAGTGAAATGTTTTGTTTTAGAAGGTTTAAATAAGTTTTTGAACAAGCTTTCTATATTTCCCCCACAACATAAAACTTATATGCTTCCTTTTATCCAACCGCCCATTCTGAATGGAGGGCAAAGATTGCCCCAATCACAATGTCATGTCTCTGTACTACTTTATTTTAAATTTTTTATATAAAATATTTTGACACCAAATATTGGGCGTTCAATCGTCTTATTAAACTCGCACCTGTAAAAAAATATTCTCTATAAAATAAAATGATCAAAATACCCCTGAAAGTTTCAAGGGGTATTTTAGTCATTATATTATAGAAAAAAATTAATTTTAATATTTTTATAGGTGTGCCCTAATGAGAAGATGACACGTACCAAATTTCATATTCATACAATTTTTATTAAAAAAATAAAAATAAAATACTCTAAGGCATCGGATCTAGGATCAAATGGTGAGTGATTCATTTGATCAAAATTGGACGGCTGAATGGTAGGGGAAGCATAGATCTTCTATGTTGCTGGGGAAGTATAAAAACCTTTCCCATAAGTTCTGAGTATTATGTTGATAACATGCTGGAATGTTAAGAAAGTTATAGATACAATGTTTGATAACAAATATATAATAAAAATATAAATATAAATAAAAAATATAAAATATAATATGATATAATATATAATGATATTTTATATATTATATATAATATATAAGATATTTACATATTATATTTTATAAATATATATTACATATAATATATTTATATATTATACATAATATCACAAATATATCATAGTATTTATATAAATTATTATTTATTTATTAATATTATATATTATTGAAATGTAATTTATATATCAAACATATAGTTTAATATATAAATAAAATAAGAAAAATTTCATATATAACTTTAATTCCTCATATTATTTTACTGTAGACCTTCTTCTGTTTTTCTTTCAAGTTGCATAAAAAAATTTCTAAGGATTTCACCATACCTCTTCATCTTTTATCTCCATATTTTATTGACTTTTGACCATAAAAAATATGCCCAACAAATCTTTTTTTACTATTTCATTCCAAAAACTTTTTTAACCATCATTTTCCCTTTCCACCTATTAAAAAAACTTTTAGATTGAAATGGTATAAAAAAATTTGTTGAGGCTAATATTTATGATCAAAAGTCAATAAGAGATGGAGATAACAGGGGTATGGTAAAATCTTAGAGGTTTTCTTATGCCGTTTGAAAGAAAAACGGAAGGAGGATCTACCATAAAATAATACGAAAAATTAGGGTTCTATACGAATATTTTTCAATAAAATATAATATAATATATTAAGTTGTAAAGTGAATAGTGACAAAAACATCCTTAAATATTAATTTTGTTGGAAGATATCTTTCACAAAGAAATATAAATTCTTGCGCCGGAACTTTTACAAAATTGGAAGCCAAATAAACACGCCCTAAGGGAAATATATAGAAGTTTCCCTTAAATTGATGCCTCCTTTGGTACAAAGGTTTTCGTATAGTGTAGTGGCATATCATCGTGCTTCCACAAGAAGAAAAATGAAGGGACAAAAAGAGGTGGGGTCAAGCACAGTTTTCCAGAGAAATAATTGCTCTGTCCTTGGAAATTTTCCCCACCATGTAATAAATGATAGTAAAAACCTTTATTTCTATCGTAAGAAACTTTGGCGTTTTAACTTCTACAACTGCTCTATAATTTGTGCGTACCTATTTTTCTTTGATCCTCCTAGGCCCCTTACCAGGGCCCATTATCGAGTGAATATGAATGTGCACCCATATTCATAAACATCACCCAATTTTTATTTCATTGATACTTTTTTGGGAAATTTTTAAAATGAAAAAAAATTGCTGCTTCTGCGGAAGCATACTGTGCATTTGATCTCACATTTTTTGTTTTTTGGGACAATATCACATAGCTTTTATGAATATCATGGAGAAATACAAATAAATTACACAATTAAATTGTCATTAACACTCAAATCTATCAACTCCATATCCCTATGCGCCAAATTGTTAGCTACGGCATTTGCTTCATGATGTATATGGTTACAGCACACTGGGCTTAGGATTACTGAGATCCATAACCTCCAGCCAAAAGGACTTTAGCCGTCATGGAGGTCTTGAAACCTTTGTGCACAAGTTGATTACATTTTAGGAGTCTCCTTTAATAATCCAAGCAATTGCTATGTGCCTCTAATGAATCAATTTTAGACCTTGAAGCATAGCGTAGAGCTCTGCTTGACTTGCTGATATCCAATTACATGACCCAACATAGGAAAAAAGAACATCCCCATTGCAATCTCTAACAAATCCTATCCTGCTGGTTTTGAGTTCCCCATAGAATTACCATTAAAATTCAGTTTTATGCTTCTCGATGGTCGAGTTCCCTTGAGAATTACCATCAAAATTCAGTTTTATGCTTCTCGATTGTGGTGGCTGCCATTTGCTCTCACATGCAAAACTCATTTTATGATTATCTTTTAGGCCCTAAATTTTGGGTATGTAATGTTTAGAATATAATAATCAATGTTAGAAGAAAAAGAAAATTAAGTAAGATTTTCTATGTGCCTCAAAAAAATCAATATCCTAATATTGAACAATACCTATTTAATTTCTGGCGTTCATGATCTAGATGTTCAATAACTTAAAATCTAAAATGTTGTTTTGACAATAATCTTCTAGTGATTCTTAAATGGATCCCAAATTTTCGGATAAATAGATTGTCCTAAGTTACTCTTTTACTAGAGGGAGTTGTTGTAGACTATGTTTCGGTAGAAGCACGCTTTATGTGCTCTTTTATGAATATTCCCTTCTTAATTTTGTAGGATTTAAGAATTTTGTGATATTTTATATTTTACACTTACTTTCTAAAAGCGCGACTTTCATATCAATTTCATTTTTGCAAACTTGTAAAAGGTTTAAAAAATGTAATTCCAAATAAATAATATGAATACATTAAGAAAAGAAGTAAATAATTCGAATAACCGAAATACCCCTCAAATTTATAGGATATTGTGGTCATTTTATTTTTAAAATTAATAATTTATATTTTTTCAAGTGCATGATGGTATATAGAAAAGGTAAAACATAAATAGGAGAGACACTCCCAAAATGTGGGACATTGAAATGCTGGGAACGTTTTAATATGAAAAATGTTTATATGATGTTGAGACCCTAAAAATTCAAACTAGGACACAACGCAAAAAAGAAAGGTGGACTATGTGATAATGCAAGGTGTATATACATTTAAAAATAATTTTTTTTTACACCTATAATATCACTTACAATGTTCAATTATAAATAAATCATTCTTGAAATAAATAAAAACAATTATCACTTGCTACCGTTTAAATACAACTCCTTTATTCAATAAAACAAAAATCTATTGCTTTATGAGAATGAAAAAGCACAACAAAGAAATAAGATAAAAACAAGAAAAGTTGCAAGAGATTACCTTAACCGAGCTCAATACACCTCACACTGAGTCCCCTTCATCCAATGGTGTTTGAGATTAATGATCGGTCTCATGATTCTACTATGTATGGCAAAACCCTCTAATATCTATCTATTACCAAATTGCTAAGGCCTCAATGCCTAGTCTTCCTCAAGCTCCCTTAGCATGATCTTAGAGAGATGAGAAAGAAATATCTCCTACGTGGGGGTGTGGCCCTTTTTAGCCATCAAAGAGAGAGAGGGAGAGAGAGAGAACCGTTTCTTGGGGTGTGATCCCTAGAGAGAGAAAGCTCTTATAGAGAAAAGAGATAAGGGGTCTAGCGAATTATAGGGGAGAGAGCTTCTATTTATACTTTTATATGTCTTAGGGTTTGCCAACTTTAGTGAGATCAAATCTAGACTATTGATCTAAAGAGGCTTGCGGGGTGAGAGATTAAATCATCTATTTCTTAGATCCACCATCAATATTCAAAGGAAGGTCTAGATCAAATTTAGACTATTTTTCAAGTGAATTTTTTGTTGTGTTTATGTGGCTATTAAAAGCCTTATAATCTGATCATCTAGACCTTAAGATACATGAACATTAACAAAAAAAAAAAAAACAGACTTCAAGCCTTGGAAGTAGTCCATCTTGTAATGCATTATCTAAACTGCCAATTTTCAATATTTTCAACTGTTCATATATCGGCTTGATCTATACTATTTTGTAGGCTTTAAATTTTTTAAATAGAGATGAAAGTAAATTTTTAGGCCATCATAAAGAATTTTCGGTTCTAAAACAACATATTCAAATAGGTGTGTCGTACTTTGATTGTTTAGGGCCTCAACCTTATACAAACCACACCCTTACCAAGTGTTCCCTACCCTTTTCTATTGGTAACACAATACCTAAGGTCATGAACAGTATTTCAAGAGAAATGGAAACAAATTGATCAAAACATCCATGCCCATTATTTATAAATTTAATATTTAAACTTTTGAGCAATGATCTAATGCAACAGTTGCATCATAGTACAATGCAACAACACTTCTAAAAAACCATATTTGTGGCATTTGTATGTAAATTTTACACACACACTTTCTTCATCTCAATAATCACTCCCAAAAATAAAAAAGTTCAATTTGAACCCTAGATATGGTCAAAATGAGTCCTCTCCAAAAATGAATCTAGACCATTCATTTTGTGTATTTAAAGATCTTAGCCTTTATGAACTCAAAATCATTTTTTTTCTTTTTTAACATTGTTCATCTAATGATAATAAAGTCATCCAAAAAAATTGGAAATGAAAAAGTCCTTCTAAGGCCTAGATCTGAGCATCTGACCAAAATGAACGGCTTTTGTTAATTAGGCTACAAAAATACTTTTCAGGTTATGTTTTCAAATTTTCTTTTTTTTGTGATTGTTCATTAGAATAAAAAGAGTGTATATTTCAAAATTTGGATAAAACAAATGGCCATAAGTTTTATGGTTTTTACATCATATTACTATACAACGATTGCATGAAATCATTGCCCTAAACTTTTATATCCAAAAAATGGTAAATACAATTTTCTTTTTCTTAATACGAATTGCACTTTGTTTTATATAATTAATTATTCTATTTTTATGCAATTCTCATGTGTAGAAGATAGTTACTGACCTAGCCAAAAGAAGAAAGAATGGTTGCTGATTTTGGCCATTTTATTTATGGAGCACTAGTCTTTTAAGGACGTTGACGTCCTAACCTTTTTGGCCACAGGGTTGCTACTTGCAAACGTTTGCCATCATGCCATTTTAAATAAGAAGGGATGATTTCTTTCTATAGTAGTAGTGGGCCACATTTATCTTTCATTGGTGATAGATAAATATAATCTTTGAAAATCAATTTCATTGATATTCACCGCTAATGTCAAGGTAGATGAAATGGAACTTATTCATGCAATAAAGATCATAGTGATAGATAACTATTATCTTTGAAAATCAATGTCATTGATATGCACCACTAATGTCAAGGTCGATGAAATGGAACTTATTTATGCAATAAAGGTCCATAAAGTGAGTATTTTAGTATTTATTTTCTTAGTTCAAAAATACCAAACCACATAAATAGACTATTTACTTTTCATACAAGGAGGACACGACTACTATCTATCACATTTCAATTGGATGATTGTAAAAGTGCCATTAACTATACTAAAGTAGTTTTAAGATTTTTTCTTAAACTTTATGATACATCTCAATCCATCCAATTTAAAATCTAATGGCTTGGAATAATTGTGACCTCCCAATAGCATAGCCTCATAGCATACAATCCTATATGTTTAACATGGGTGCGGTTTGTATAAAGCCAAAGCTCTAAACAATCAAAGTAAAGCCCTTTCAAATAATGTCGAAAAATATGATTTCAATACTAAAAATCTTTGTGATAACCTTAAAATATATTTTAATCTTTAATTAAAAACTTTAAAGCTTCAAAAATAGTGTAGATTGAGAGATCTATGAAAACTTGAAAATCTTGAAAATTGACGGTCCAAAAATGCATTACAAGATGCACTATTTCCAAAACTTCAAATCCGTTTTTTTCTTATGTCCATACATTTTTTGATCTGGATGATCAATTTGAAAATATTTGGGCATCAAAACTAATAGTAATAAAATTCCAAATCTACAATTTTTGGAATGGCCACAATAGACAATATTGCTCTTCCCTTTTTGAAAGGAGAATGTAACAAGATAGGAAAGTGTACATTCCATGAAATAAGATAGGAAAGTGTTTGATCAATTATATTTGTCAGGGTTAAACTGCCATGGATGCATGCTGTTTCTCGAGAAAGAGATGGTGAGTTTCTTGTGTTGCAACCATGGCAATGAGATCATGTGATATCCGTATGGCTTCAAAGGGTGGCCCTGGTTACACTAACGCTCTCCCCATGGATGGGAAACCACTAGATCCGAGGTATATGACAAAAGATAATGATGGTGGCTCTCTTCTTGGTTCTGGCAGCAAGGATGCTTGTGCTGCTGGTTATGGCGGTGGCAAGGGTGGGAAAGAAGTTATTGGATCTGATGCTTACGTCGAGGATGAATCTGGTCCTGAAGTGAAATATGGTTTTGTGATTATCAATGGATCTATTGGATCTAGTTACAGAGGAGAGAACACAATGAATGGATCATATATTGTTAATGGCGATGTCTCTGGTTTGTTCCATGACCATAGATCCACATATTTGGATCATGCCCAAGTTCATAGATCTATGGATTCTTGTGTGGATCTATTAAGAGAGCGTGTTATTGAAGATGGAGAAGATCTCGAACCTCAGAAATATGTTCATGTGCTTAATGAAAGCCATGAGGCTTTGAGGTCTGGTGGATCTGCTGAGGATCTTAGATCTGTGGACTCTCTTGAAGATGTTCCTGATTTGCGCATGGATCTGTTGAGAAAGGTAGAGGCTTTACCTCTTGCAATGTTTCTGCTGATCTTCATCTTCCCAAACCCGATGGCCTTGATGAGGCGGATGGTCTCCGTGATGGGGTGATGCGTGAGCATGATTTTTCTCTCAAAGATCATCATGTTCTTTCTATGAATGACGTTGGCTATTTACATGAGCATGCTAAATCTGATGTGGCTATTATCTTGTCTACTTTGATTAATGAATCTAGTTGTGCACTTAGTATGCTACTCGATGGATTGATTGGTCACAAGAGATCTGTTGATTTAAATGGGGCTGAGATCCATGAGGCTTCTTATGCACATGATATGGGTAAACATGGTGATCGTATGCTTGATCATTCTGTGGGTACTGATGAACATGGTGATCGTATGATTGATCATGGTGTTCTTTCTATGGGTGCTGATGTTTCTTTACGTCGGCTTCTAAAAAAGTTGTTGCTAATGTCTCTTTGATTGTGCATGACGGTAGCTTGACGAAGGGAGCTGTTTGGAGTAGACTTATTGGGGTCAATGGTGCATCTGCTAGCAGGGAGAACTATCAAAATGATAAAGGAAATAATGAACCTTTGGATAAAAATGCCATTAATGCTACAGCTGGTTATCACAAATTGAGTCCCAACCGAGACAAAGGTGTTGCTGCGAATATGATTTACTCTACCCATGATGGTGACAATGTAGCTGGTCACAGAGGTACTGGGTTTTTGTTGGGTGAAGTCTCTAAGAGCCTTGTACGCAAGGAGGTTAGGGAGGATATTGTTGATGATCTTCAATCATATAGTGCAGTTGCAAAACAAAAAGGTAAGGAGATTGATGTAACTGCTGCTATGGGAAAAAAGATGATTGTTTCCTATTGACATGGGGATTTTAATGGAAAGAATTTGGATCTTGGATCTATTTCTGGTATTTGTCATAGTGTAAAAGACATAAAGAGCCATGGGGGTGAGGAATTCCCATCATTGCTATCAAATCCCAAGGTGAATGTGATGAACAATGATGCGAGCAGTAGTTGTTGGAACTCTGGTAAGTCAAAGGACTTATTGCTTGGTGTTAAAGGGATTCAGAACAGAGTTTATCATTTTTTAGATCTTGAGGTTATTCCTATTAAGACAATTAATGGTAGATGCTATGTTCGGATTGAGAAAGAGTTGGTAGACTCGTGTCTTGGGAGATGGGTAATTGCTTAT
Source organism: Amborella trichopoda (assembly GCF_000471905.2). The sequence continues at coordinate 907,643 of NW_006496520.1, read as the reverse complement.
TGGGGAATTTCTTGGGGCGCAGACCTGAGTGGACATACATGAAGGGTATGTTACAAAGGATGTGGAGACTGAAGCACGAACTGGAAATCTTTGTGAATTACAGGTTTCTTATCTTTCGGTTTCATTCAAAAGAGGAGATGGAAATAGCATGCATTGGTGATCCTTGGTTTGTCGATAAAAAATGCCTTGTGTTACAAGAATGGAATCCTTCTGTCTAGCCATCTAGGCATACTCACCAAACAGTATCAGTTTGGATCAAGCTTTCATACTTACCCTTGGGTTTTTTTGGGAGTCCGAAATATTATTTCGAATTGCCTCAAGTGTGGGTAAGCCCATTTTTTAGGACAAATCCACAATACTGAGAACGCGAGATGAACCAAGAATATGTGTGGCAATGGATTTAGATAGCTCTTTCTTAAATGAGGTGAGGTTCGACATCAATAGAAAAGAGTATTTTCAAAAGATCACTTATGAGTTTATTCCGTCAATTTGTTTCAAATGCCATCGGGTAGGATATAAAACTGAATTATGGCTATCCACGTTTTTTCCAAAGGATTAATCAAAGCCTAACATTGTAGTTAAGAACAATGGTGGTTTGGTGGTTATATTGCCTATGAGTGAGGAAGGTTGGAAAGTCATTAAAGGGCGTAAGAAATTTCTTTACAAGAAAAAAGAGGTGGGTAGCAAACCAAATACCTTTCAAGCTTTGGTCGAAGTTGAGGAAGATATTCAGTTGGGTGGGTCTAAAACTCAAATTGCAGCAGAAGATGCTATTGCTACTGCTCATGAGCAGCCAATTGGGCCTAACGGCCAAATTAGAGCAGGTAGTTCGAATGCTACTGACCACTATGCACATGATGAAGGGCCTATGGAAGTTGTTGTACATGACTCTCACAATCAAGTTCATGCTGGGAACGTCAACAAAACTGATTTGAAAGTGGCTAATTTTCCTAGAACTTAACTTAATATAAGTCAAAAGACAAACATTCTTCCCATAGATGAATGTGAACCTAATGGTGGGGTTGGGGTTGAGGTGGGTCCTTCACCCATGTTGAGTCCTAATGATGGAAAGGGCCTAAATCTTAACAACAATGGGACTACTGTTGACGTTCAGATGGGTTGGCTTCCTGTATTGGATTCTGTTAGGTTAGAGAGAGAAAATTCTTTTTTTGATGAATCAAGCATCAGACTGCTTCAAGATGATGACACTATTGTGCTTCAAGACGATAATGCTGCTTCAATAGTGGATATGAGAATGCTCGGGACCTTGCCTTCTGATGGGGATGTTGAAGAGGGTCCTCTCATGCCTTATTGAATAGTTCCTAAGCCTATTGTGGAGGGTGCCGACGCTAAGAAGAAGACTAATACCACTCATATGCAGGCGGGTGCTGCTGGTGATGGGATGTCTAAAGACAAGTTGCGCTCTAAAGCAGTAGCATCTTCGACATCTACTGGTGGAAGGAAAGTGGCATCTCGTAAGGCTCAACGCACCACCTAGGGTGTTTCATCGGCCAATGAAGGTAAGCCTATTTTTGACAAGCCATAAAATTAACAGTTTATATATGTTAGTTTGTTGTAGCATGGAATGTCCGTGGCCTTCAAGGTCGCGGTAGGGTATCTGATATTGGGGATCTTAAAAATCAACACAATGTGGGATTATTATTTCTTCTTGAGACAAAATTGTGTGTGGATTTGACTAATGTGTGGTCAAAGAAATTAGGTTTTTATAATAATGTCGTTGCTAAGAATGTTGATGGTAGATCAATAATTTTGCTTCTTTGGAACCCATCAATTTATTCAATCACTGTTCTTAGTATCAATGTTCAGATGATTGCTATGGAGGCCACTCGTTTATCTAATGGTTGTATGTCAATTATTTCTGAGCTATATGCTTTTAACTTCGTCTCTCAGAGGGCTTTACTTTGGGATCATATGAGATGTCTAGGGGTTGCTACTACAGTACCTTGGTTGGTACTAGGAGATTTCAATACCGTATTGGATAGTTTAGAAAGGATGGGTGGGAGTGGCTATTTACCACCGAATTCAAGGGATTTTGTACAAGTTATGTCAGACTGTGGGTTAACTGACCTTGGGACAACAAGGGGTTAGTTTTCTTGGTCTAACAGTCAGCTTACTAGGAGATGTATTAGAAGAAGATTGAATCGTGCTATGACGACTACAGAATGTATGTTGGCGTATCCAGAGTCCAAAGTAGAGCTGCTTCCAAAGGGAAATACTGACCACTGCCCGCTGATAGTATCCATATCAAATTTGTATCCATTTGGGGCAAAACCCTTTAAATACTTCTCCACTTGGGAAAAAACTCATTATTTTATTTATATAATTTCAGCATCTTGGTAAGGCAGAGTGGGGGGTACACCTATGTTTCGCTTTGTTACAAAGCTGAAAGACAGGGGAGATTTGCGTGCTTGGAATAAGGAAGTATTTGGCCATGTGAGTGATGCTATTTTGGAAGTTCGGCAAAAGATATCTATTCTACATGATAGTCTTTGCCTTGACCCTTCCAATGAAATTTTAATGTTAGAAGAGAAGGAGTGTACTGAAAATTACAGCAGTTATTGGGACATGAAGAGAGAATATGGAGGAAAAAGTCGAGGCAAAAATGGTTGAAGGATGGGGATTCGAATACAAAATTCTTCCATCTATCTACTGTAATTAGGAGAAGGAATGATCGTATTATCTCCCTAAAATATCAGAATGAAATTTCTTTGCCTTCTGAAGTAGATATTGATAATTACATGATAGGTTTTTTCGAAGATCTTTTAGCTCAGGAAAATGATGTTGATACTTATATGGTTGAATACTTTTTGCCACTATCTCTACTTAGCACTCATTAGCAGGAGAAGTTAGTTGAGGATATTTCTATGGAAGAGATAAAGGATTGTATATGGGGAATGAAATGTCACAGTGCTTTGGGCCCTGATGGTTTCTCGGTGGAATTTTATAAATTTGGATAGGAGGTGCTCATGAAGGATATTTTTGTGGCTCTTAATGATTTCCTTAAAAAAGATAAATTTTTTAAACAAATTAATGCCACCTTTATTTGTCTCCTATTATTATGAATGATTTTTGTCCAATTGGTTTATGCAATGTGCTGTATAAAATAATTAGTAAAATCATTTCTAATCGCCTACAGGTAGTGCTAAATGATTTGATTGACCCTAGACAGGTTGCCTTCTTGAAAGGTAGACTTATTACAAATAACATCCTCATGGTTAATGAACTCATATCTATCTGCAATAAGTAATCTAATAGGGCAAAAATGTACTTGCATTTAGATTTGAGCAGTGTGTATGATAAAGTAGCTTGGCCATTTGTTATTACTCCTATGAAGGCTTTGGGCTTTCCAGATACTTTTATATGTTGGGTCCGTTTATGCATATCCACTCCTTCCTTCTCTGTATTGCGTAATGATTCTCCTAAGGGTTATTTTAAGGGGAAAGAGGTTTGAGACAAGAGGATCCCTTAACTCCTTGTCTTTTTCTATTGGTGATTCTTGAGTAGATAATGGGACTATGCTATCAAGCAAGGTATAATTACCAGGGCTTTTCTTTCGGGTTGTGATTATAAAATATCACATCTTTTTTATGCAGATGATGCTGTGATTTTTTGTAATGCTTCAATTAATACTGTTGTTGCTATGAAGTCAGTTCTCTCTATTTTTGAAGCAACCACAGGACAAGAACTTAATATTGCAAAAAGCAAAGCCTTCTTTTTTGAGGCCTTGCAAGGCAATAAATATTTGATTTTGAAGGAACTTGGTTTTGGTGAAGGGTCCCTTCCAGTCCATTACCTAGGGCTACCTTTGTTTCAATGTCAATTGAAGCATAGTCAGTGTCATGCTTTGGTTGAAAAAGTTATTGAAAGGATAGGTTCTTGGCAGGCTTTGACTTTATCTTATGCAAGACGTCTCCAATTGTTGAAATTAGTTTTATACGCTTCTTTATATTCTAGATTCCATCATTTATTTTACCAAAGAGAACTTGTAATATGATTGAATGGTTGCAGAGAAACTTCCTATGGGCAGGCATGGCTGGAAAGAAGGGGGTTCACCTAGTTAAATGGAACACAATCTGTCTACCTCAAGAAGAAGGGGGTTCATGGTTATGTGATATAGTCGGCTTCAATATTGCAGGGATGTTGAAATTAGCATGGAGAATATTGGCAGATCCTTCATCCTTATTTGATCAATTTTTTAAGCATTGTTACTTCAAGAATTCTTCCATATGGGAGACTAAATGCAAAAGATACTCATCTTATGCTTAGAAGGGTATTCGGCTTGGGTTATCTCATTTGAAGGATAACGTCCAATGTGTTATTGATGATGGTCGACTTGTAGACTTCTGGGCAGACTCGTGGTTATCAGAAAAGTCAATATGGGACTCTTATGGTACGATTGTTTATCAGGAACTTGAGGTTGCTATGCCAAAGGTCTCTGATCATATTGGGGGTGTTCCTCAATCTTGGGTCTTACCCCTGCCTACGTCAGGCTTTTTGACATAGATATGAAAGGAGGTTCAGAACAATATCCTTCCACTACAGCCACATAGGGATTTTTTGGTGTGGATTAATTCTGTGAGTGATTTGTTCTCAATTAAAGAAGCCAAGGAGCATATTCATAACAAGGGAATTTCTCAGCCGATATTCAGAACCTTGTGGTCAGCAAAATGTCATCCCCCAAGCGAAATGGTTTTCTTGGTTGGCCCTCCATCATCGGTTACCTACTACTTCTCTCTTGTAGCAGCGTGGGATTGCTATGGCTCCTCCTGTATACCCCTTTTGCAAAAATAGTGATGATAGTTTATGTTATCTATTATTTCTTTGTGACTTTTCGCAGGTTCTATAGAGGTTGATTGCTTGGCGATGCGGTAAGAGCTTTATCTCTGGTAGTTCTATTCCTATGATGTTGAGAAAATGGTTATCATTTAGATTCAAATCAAATGGTTTCTTCAATATCTGAACGTCTTTATTCTTCACAACTATATGGTTCTTATGGGCGGAATGCAATCGGAGAGTTTTCCATGATAGGTTGACTAGAAGGGAACAATTAGTCAGACATATCATTTCTCATGTTCGAGAGTTAGCTGATGTTAAATCCTAGACATTCCATTTGTCAGAAAAGACGATAATTGAAAACTTACAGTTCAAATGGTATCAGCAGAGGGATAAAATTACTAATTCAGTGACATGGTTATTTCCTAGCCCTAATCACTTCAAGATAAACATTGATGGAGCTTCTTTTCATAACCCAGGCTAAGCAGGGAGGGGGGGGGGGGTGTTATTAGGAATTCTGATGGTGCTTTTCTTGCAACATTTATCAAGCCTTTTGGAATCGCCTTTAATAATTATTCGGAATTTTGCGCTTTAGAAGAGGCATTAATCCTAGATGATCAGCTATAGTGCTACCCTATTCAGACTGAAAGTGACTCAGCATTGCTCATTAATGTTATTCATGAACGCTAGCGACCTCCATGAAAGTTACATACGGTGGCAATAAATTTTCGACAACATCTCTCTAAGTGTAGGCGGTCAATTTCTCACATCCTTAGTAAAGCCAATATGGTGGCTGATATTCTTGCCCAGAGGGCTACATCTTATCAAAGAGCTACTGTTTGGCATTCTCGTCCATCAGATTTTATTCGCCTTGCTTTAACTCATGACTTGGCACAAGTGCGTTGTTCTAGGGTTTTATGGTAATGAGTTGTAAACTTTTTATTTCTTACTTATTAATGAAAAACGGGCAAGGGACCTTCTCCCCCACTGACTTACCCAAAAAAATAAAATAAAATAGGAGAGTGTATATTACACCATTGTATTGCCATTATATACTTTCCTAGTTTGTTACATTCTCCTTTCATAAAGGAAAGAGCAAAATTGTCTATTGTGGCTTTTTAAAAAATTGTAGATTTGGAATTTTATTTCTATTAAAAACAACATCTTCTAGATTTTGATGTGGGCTCTAATTTAATTGTTTAGAGCCTCATCTCTATTGTAGCAAATCGCCGGTTATCTTCTAAACCCGAATGATTTTTTATATCTTGACGGAGTCAGCATTGGGTGACCGATTTCCAAGTCGGATCGGGTTATTCCATGCCGACCCAACATTTTTAAAGGGTGCGGTTTGTATAGAGCGTAGGATCTAAACAATCAAATTAGAGCCTACCTTCAAATGGCGTCAAGAAATGTGGTTTTAATACTGGAAATCTTTGTGATAGCCTTAAAATATATTTTCATAATTATTTATAAAGCTTAAAGCTTAAAAAATAGTGCCGATCGACAGATCTATAAAAACTTGAAAATCTTGAAAATTGACGGTCTAAAAATATATTACAAAATATATTATTTTTAAAACTTGAAATCCATTATTTTTTCTGATGTCCATTCATCTTGTGGCCGAGATGATCAATTTGAGGATATCTGGGCATCAAAACAACATCTTCTAGTGAAATTTTTTTGGTAGGCTGAAATTTGCTTGTTTAGACCCTCAGCTCTATATAAGCTTTTCCCTTTTTTAAATCACTTATCCATGAGCTCAAAATTTATGATCCATAGGACCAAAAATTTATGATCCATAGGACCACTGTGCGTCATCTCCATCCCATTAATTGATTTAATTTTGTTTTTTTGAAAAAGAAGGTGATGGAAAGAGGGACGGACCAATCAAACATGACAATAAATTAATGGTGGGTCCCATACAATCTCCAACAAAGTTATACGATTATGACTCTAGACCACATATGTTATGTGGATATTAAGGGAGGCAATGGGATGGGAAAGCCTTGGCCCTTTCGTGGTCCCCATAGGATCCGCCCCTGCCTAGGCCCAACACCGGTTGTGTTAGGGTCGGGCTGGGCCATTAACTAATGAAAAAAATAAAACAAAAATAAAGAAAAAAGAGGTCTCGGCCAGGCTGAACTGGGCCAACACTAGTTCGTGGCGTAGACCTTAATTTTTAGAGCAAAGAAGACACGGTGGGCCGGGCTGTCTAGAGCATTGCCAACTCTAGTGGACATATGGATCATAATAAACATTTTTGCCCATCAAACAATTTGGGTAAGTTAATAGGACTTACATGTGATGCGCCCTTACGCCATAGCAAAAACCCTAAGTCGCTAATAACTCGGCACATGGGAGACGGAGAGGCTCACATATTTTCTCTTTCACATTTTATTTCATGAAATAAGCAAAAGATGATTGATTGCCTATTTTGCCTAGTTCTTATTTATAGGGAGAGCCCTCTCTAAAATAGTATAGTACGTACCATAGGCATATGACAAACAAATGTGTGCTTAATTGTGTTAATATGATGAAGAGACGGAGACGTACATGTTCTTACAACGTTAGGCAGGGGTTCGTACGTCGTTTTAGGCTGAGGGATTAAGAGGCCCCATCACCGTGGAGGCATGAGCACGTCATCCTTTTCTTTATAAATAGTAAGGGCAAAACCTCGTTTTAGGCTGAGGGATTAGGAGGCCCCATCACCGTGGAGGCATGAGCACGTCATCCTTTTTTATATAAATAGTAAGGGCAAATGCACTATGCTCCATATCAGTGATTTAAAAAAAGAATTGGTGACCTGGATCGGGCCTCACAAAAATCGATCTAGAGTGGTGAATCGGCAGTTTGGATAGTCATTTTACTGTACAAAAAAAAATAGTGAATTGGTGATAAAAACACGTGAAAAAACAGTGAATCGACAAAACTCGGGTCAGGTATGTGAATCTACAGTTTTACTATAGCAAAATGCCATTTTACTGTAAAAAATTACCAGTTTTTTTTAGGACTGGACGATTTTCTAATATTGATAAAATCGATACAGGGTGACCAATTCCTGAGTTGGACCGAACGATATCGTGCAGATGGGGTGTTTTTTGAATGACCGTTCCATACACTAAATATTTTATGATCCATATGGCCACTGTGGTCATCCCCGTCCCATTAATTGATTTAATTTTGTTTTATGGAGAAAGAAGGCGATGGAAAGAGGTAGGGACCAGTCAAACATGACAATAAGTTAATGGTCGGCCACGTCAGTCTCCAATATAGTATAAACAATTATGACCGTAGACACAGCAAGTGTTATGTGGACATTAAGGGTGGCAATGGGAGGGGGAAGCCTTGGCCCTGTCCCGGTCCCACAAGGTCGGCCCCAGCCCAGGCCCAACATTGGCTCTGTTAGGGTCACGCTGGGCCATAAATAAATGAAGAAAAATAAAACACTGTCCAATCTCGGCGCGCAGGTCATAGTTCATGGCCTAGAGCGGTGAAGACTGGGGTGGGCTGGGCTGCCTTGCCCATTGCCAACTCTAGTGGCCATACGGATCGGAATAAACATTTTCCCCTGTCAAACAATTTGGGTAAGTTAATTAGGACTATATTTAAAGCTTGATTAAACAGAACACATTCAATAAAACTTTGAATACGGTCAAAATAAAATAAAATAAACATAACACATCCAATAAAATTTAAAATTATAGAAAAAACATATATTCTAAAAAATAGGTTTGTGCCCAGGCATATTTTTAATAGTTTTAAAAAACGATGGGAAATATAAAAATAATGATTCATGGCCAAAACACTTCCAGTCTTTGCCAAAATGATAAAAAAATATTAAAAACAAGTTACAAATAAATTTTTTATTTTTTAAGATTATATATATATATATTTTAAAATACAAGATCCGATCACCAAAATCGGCAAAAACCAGATAGGTAAGTGCCTGGTTCCGATGTGACCAGCCGGTTTTGAGTTGGACCAGCCAATTTTACGAACATTGGTGGTATCGACTTATGAAGCTGAGTTACGATCAATAGTATAGGGGCTAAAAATAAGCATTCTCTGCAATACTATGTAAGTGTTCAAGTCCCCTTATGCATTCCCTTTCTTGATGTTCTTTCGCGGTCTTTTAATTTCGAAATAGGCATGGGATTGTTAAATTATATATGTTTTGTTTCAAAACAAACATGCATTTTCTACCTCTTCTTTTCTGTCGGTCTTCTTTGCTAAGGGTGGTCCTTTGAACCACATTTGCATTCTAATCCTTTTCTATTTAGTTCGTTTAACTCCTACGAGTATTCATGGTTTTTTTTTTTATTCGGGTGAGATGCGGCGCCCTAACTTATCTCTCTCCTTTTTAAATACTTTTGTTATTTGCCTCATTGTTGTGATGAGTTGACATCACAATAGGGTGATCCTCGGTACGGTGATGTCGTTCATTTTAACCATGACCCATCATACTCTTCTCCTTTGTTCAAGTTTGATTTGGGTCTTGAGGAAGGAGAAGAAATGAGATGAAAAAAGGTCAGAGATCGTACGTCCTCTCTCTCCCCTCTCTCTCTCTCTCTCTCTCTCTGTGCATTTTCATTTTACTTTTGGGTGATGCCAAAATTCTATATGACTTATGATGGGTATGCCATGTTTTCATGAGGTCTGTTCACCCATCATAGAACTTGTTACAATACCTTGTTTGCTAAGGGAGTCTCCTGTTAATATAGAGACACCATTTGGACGTTTTTGAATAAGTTTTGTCGAAATATTTTAGTAACAGTGAAGAACGTATCAGTTTGATTTTGTTGTGGTTTTGAGCGAGTCTTTCAACGTGCGACTCAAAGATCCAGGGATTTCTTTCTGATCTGGCTATATCCCGGGAGTGTTTTCATCGGTACCATTTACGTATCGGTTTTCTAACTAAGTCGGGGGCGTTAAACACTTCAAAGAAAGCAAGCTCCTCTAGTGCCTCCCGATCTCGGACATGTGTCGTCACTCTGTAAAACCTTTGAAACCTGCTCTAATTCCTATGGGGAATTCTACTAGTACTAGAAGTGTTTTTCTTACCAGATATAACCTTCGAAACCTTATCCAATTCCTATGGGAATCTGACTAGTACTAGGAGTATTCTGGTATTTTTCTTTTGACACAGATCTCAGATAAGGGGAAGTGATGTTGAATTTTTTGGAAAAAGGGTAATAGCAAAAATTGTATAGAAACTGACAATTTCGAAGTATTTAAGATTATGAGATGGCTACTGAAAGCTCGCTAAAAGCAATGACCAAAGATTTCGTAAGACTGGATTGTTTTGAAGAAATTAATTTCAGAGGATGCCAGTTTTTGTTGAAGTCTTTAAAAGTAGAGTAGGTACTAAGGAAACCACATCCCGTTGATGCAACTACTCCCTCAAAAAATGCTAGTGATCAGACTGCTTCAAATAGGATTGCCGAAGAAAATTGAAGCATGAGATGAAAATGATTACATATGTAATAAGTATATCTTGAATGCTCTAAATGATCATTCGTTTGATCTTTACTTCAAAATGCTAACTGGAAAGGGACTTTGAGAGGCTCTAGAGGCTAATTATAAAGAAGAATATGTTGGTAGAAAGAAGTATCTTATTCGCATATACTTAAATTTTGAAATTACCAAAGAAAGATTGGTATTGGCTCAATTCATGAATTTCAAATCATAGCCTATGAACTAGAGTATAATCGCATTAAATTTGATTAGTTATTCCATTTTGGGTTAATAAACGATAAAATACCCCTCTTAGAAAGACTTCAGGAACACATTGATGCACATGTCCAAAGACTTCAGCCTTGAACAGTTAATGACCCATCTGAGGGTCGAAAAAGAGACCAGACTTCGAGATAAGAAAGAATATGTCTCAAATGGTCATCAGAGCCCATGTAGTTGAAGGTTCGAGAAATAATAAGTTGAGGACTAAAACAGGAATAAAAAATCAAGAACAAAAAGAAGAAAAGGATATGAAAGTATTGGTTCGGCCGATATCTCATCGCAGCTGGGGACCCGGTTTGGGAGCTGGCCTGGGATTGCCCTCTTGAAAAACCTCGAGTCGTGAGGGGTATGCCGTGTTGCGTCGCGTATGCGAGTGTGCGCGTGTGTGAGTGGGTGCGGATAGGTAAACCGCTGTATGAGAGGTATTTTACGTGGCGAAAGGGCTTGTGGGCCTATCTCATTGTGGGTTGGGTTCGTGGATGCGCTCGAGCCCTTGTGTGCCCTCTTAGATCAATCATGTGAAAGCCCCCCGGCCTTCTTGGCACAATTTGGGAGTTACTCCTTTTCTAGTCCGCCACTGCTTCGGGATGTTCGCATGTTGTATGTTCCTGGAGTCGTGTTATCCTTGGCTCATCTTAGGTGGTTTAGGTTATGGATAAGGAAAAGAGTGAAGGCATGGGAGAGGTTTAATGGGGGTGGTTAGGGTTCTAGGCTAGTGAGAAGAGTGCAGAGAGAGAAAGAAGGATGTGGAGGAAGAGGGAGTTAACCACTCGAAATTCAAGCTGCCTTCCGGAGTGACCTCCCCTAGGAGGTATTATTGAAGGCAAAAAGGTACTAGGCACAAGGCCTAAGTACCCCGAAGGATTCAAGAGAGTGACATCTGTGGGTCAAGCCTGTCGATGAGCCACTTCCGAAGAGCCCCACAACGAGTGGTGATAGAAGAGTGTAGGGTGAGAGGAATGAGAATGAAATTTGAAGTGGGAGGAGATGAGTAGAGAGGATCAACAATCGATTGCACGGCCCCAAAGGTCGACTTCCCATAGGATATCTCGCTTGTTCATGTTCAAAAGGTCCTAGCTTTGAAGGCCTCGGCACCACCAAGGAGTCAAGAGAATGAGGGTGTAGGTTAGCCTAGGTCAAATTCCGTCAAAAAACCTCACCCTCGAAGAGCCTCAGAGATGAGTGATCAGAGAGAAGGTAGAGAATTGATAGGGATCAAACTTGAGTAAACATGATGGGTGAGATGATAGAATGGTGTATATGGGTGTTGATGAATTAAAATGAGCTTAATCGAGTGATTAAATAGTGTTAATGAACTTGATAGATGTACGGAATAGTTTTCCTTGCAAAATTTTCTTAATATAAATAATATATTGCATTGGAGGTTACATTGGCTTGTGATATGATGCATTCTATTTGGAAGCATGCTAAAATTGGAAGAGGGACAATTTCTAAGAACTATGGGAGCTTTTGCATCGAACTTTTAAGTGACTAAATGGGGTCCAAATAGGCTCAAATCAGCCTTAAATGAAAGATATGCGTGTCTAGTCTAAGTTTGCTTTCTACGTCATGTTCAAATCTCTGGTGGATCAAAATATATGCCCGAAAATGTCGGGGTATGTCGCTGTCTACAGTCATTGAAATTTCCAGCGACCATAACTTATTTTGCACCGATCTTTCCAAATACTTTCAAACTGCTACCATTTGAAATATCTATGAATGAGATTAAAACTGCATGTTTGGACAATTTTGAAATTTCTTGTAGATTAAAAGTTATGCCCTGAAATACGAGGGTAGGTCACGGTTCACTGTTGCATGAAAACTCCATCAATTATCTCTCTCTGTGTGCCAAGATTTTTACCTATCAAACGATGCCAAAATCCCTTCAAATCACCGCCATTTTAAAGTTTTGTGTGTAAATAAAGTTGCATGTTTAAGGCATTTCGAAATTCTCCCTAGATTGGGAGTTATGCCCCCGAGAAGTGGGGTACGTCACTGTCGAACGTCACAGAAATTTGTGCTATGATTGTCTTCTGTTACCCTTTTTCTGAATTACTCACTAAGCAATTTAAGTAGCAATGTATCGCCTTTGATAAGCGATAAGCGTGAGTGCTTTGTGTTAATTTTTATGTGATGAATACTGAATGCCATAGTGTTAAGTGGACGATGTGATAATTCCATGACGAGTACTATATGATGAGTGCCATAAGGATAATTAATAAGCTTAAATGTCATGTGATAGATCTCATTTAATGGATGCTTTATGCTAAATTGTCATAATGGTACGTGACTGCCGGATAGTTCTGAGTAAGACTCAACTTTTGCATAACGAAAATTGGGTTATCTGTCATAATACACTGATCTAGTATGAGCAAATTCAATGCTTGAGCATGTTATGATACTGTGATACTGGCCACTACGTGATGGGGCACCCATCGGTAGTAGATATTGTTTTACTGGTACTGCCCGCTACACGATGGGACACCCATCGGTAGTGAGGACTGCTATATTGAGAAAAGTGATGCCGGCTATGTCCCCTAACTTGCTAAATGATAGGATGGAGTTAGGGAAATTGAAATAGGAGGGTCGCACCCCCCAAGATTCATGAGACGAGACTAGTAACTGACGCGTTGTAAGGTAAGTGTCTATCGAAACCCCTAATGCGCGCTGGGGACCGTATGTGTGAGTATGAGGGCATTATGAAGTGGATTTCCCCACTTGTCATTGCTCTTCCTCTTGAGAGATGGTAGAGGTTCTAAGCAATGAGATTGGCTTAGCCTAATGAACAGGGCTTCTATTTCGAGAGTAGGTGGACTAAGGAGTGAGTGGGTAATTTCGAATGGTGAATCTGCATGCGGATGATTGTGATGATCGAATGATAACAGATATTTGGATATGATGCCTGAAATTGATGTATTGGCTTGATTTTTAATTTACATGATTGCTGCACTATAACTCCTTATAATTGAATGAGCTGCTTATAATGCATGAATAGAATCATTAATGATGCATAATACTTAGATCTACTTACTGGACTTTAGAGCCCATCCCATTGTTTTCTCTGCTTGTGGACTAATAGTGACAGACCCAGAGTCGAAAGCACGGGCTTGCAGCTGGGGGTCGAAGCCAGTTACTTTTACGGAGAAATCCAGATCTTGTATGTGGTGTGGCGGTTAGCCCTAAATTTTATTTAATTTTGAAACATAGGTATGATTGGGCCCTGGTGCCCCAGACTGAATTGTAATTTTTTGAAGGAATGTTATGAAGTGACTTTTTGGATGAATGGGTTTCCTAAGTTTTTAATTATTCACATGTACTTGAAGTTCTTAATTTAGTTGTTTCCATGGTTTACTTTGATTACCAAGATGAAGGCGTTGAGTCCACTTCGACCTGAGCGACAAACGCTACCTATGGTCACAGACCCACACTCGGCCACCCTCCGTCGTGTATGATAAAGTAGTCGGGGGCGGGGTCATGACAGTTATGGTATCAGAGCAGCCAGAATAGGATTCTTGGCCTAATGAGTTTTAGAGGAAACCTTATAATAGTTTTAGGATGGATTGGTGACTGGGTGCTCCTGTGACTAGGTTGAAGATGTTGAGGACTTGTACCCACAATGCGAGTTCCAGCAATGAGAACACCGAGGCACTCTGTGAGTTCTATAGGACTCCAGGGGCTATTACTCAGATGATGAAGGAGCCAATGCCAGCCCAGTCTACCCTTACCCCGGAGCAGAATGAAAGTGGCCTAATAGAGAGGTTTAGAAGGTTGGCGCCCCAACCTTTTTAGGGCAAGGAGGAGTAGAAAAGGCTGAAAGGTGGAAGAGACAGATAGAAAAGATCCTAGAAGTGTTGCACTGCTTGGATGAGCAGAAAGTTAGGTTGGGAGCCTTCATGCTGGAAGGAGAAGCCGAGCACTGGTGGGACTCGGTGAAGTAATCTTGGAGGGAGTCAGGGATCGAGACCACATGGGAAAATTTCCTGGCAGCCTTCGATGAGAAGTACTTCCCAGATTCAGTCAGGGAGAGAAAAAAGTAGAATTTATTGAGCTCCAGCAAGGGGGTATGACAATAGAGCAATACGCAGCCAGATTTGCAAAACTCTCTAGGTATGCGCCCCACATTATTAACACCGAGGAGTGAAAGGGGGCTAATTCGAGAGGGGCCTTCGGCTGGATAATAGAGGAAGAGTACAGTCAATTTGAAAGTCGTACGCCCCTTTGGTAGACCTCACCCTAAAGATTGAAAGGGATTGCGATGACCACAGATCAAGGAAGGAAGGAAAGATGAAGGCCGTATCATCGAGGAAGTTTGGGAAGAATCAAGAAGAGATGTTAGGGGAAGGCCTTACCAGCTTAACCAGAGGGCTCAGAAGAATCTCCCGGTCAACATGGAGAATGATTGATACCAAATCTATAATCATTGTGGGAGGGATAACCACACTACTGTCGAGTGTTACAGGAAGCCAAACGTATGCCTCCAGAGTGGAAAGCCCTGTCACTGGGTGAGAGATTGTTCTATGGTGAAGGCAGAGGATAACCCGAAGACACAAAGGTGAGTATTTGCCCTCACCGAACAAGAAGCTCAGGCATCTACCTCGGTGATTAGAGGTACGCTCTCGATTTGCGGTATTAAAGTTAAAGCTCTGATTGATCCTGATTCCTCTCATTCTTTTGTTACACCCCATTTCGCTTGCCATTTGAATGTTACACCTGCATGTATTAACTATACTTTAGTGGTATGCACACCTATGGGAGTTTCTATGGAAACTGATAGGGTATATAGACAGAGTAAAACTATAGTTGATGGATGTGACCTACCAGTAGATCTGATTCACCTAGATATTCAGGACTTTGATGTTATTCTGGGCATGGACTGACTGTACATCCACTATGCCACCGTCAATTGCCATGAAAAGACGGTAACCTTTAGACGTCCTAACCATGCAGAGTTATACTTTGTGGGCATTAGGGACACTTCCCCCCTGCACTTTATCTTAGCCCTTCTGGCCTCTCGCCTCCTGGCTAAGAAGTGTGGCGGGTATCTAGACTACATAGTGGAGAATCGGGACATTCAGTCCCAGCTAGAAGAGGTACCCGTGGTAAGAGAGTACCTTGAGATATTCTCAGAAGAGCTGTCATCCCTACCTCCAATGAGGGAAATTGAATTTGAAATAGTTGTTATCCCTGTCATTGTTGCCATCTCCAAAGCCCCGTATAGAAGGTTTCCAACAGAGTTGAAGGAGCAGTTGCAAGAATTATTGGATAAGGGGTTCATCCGACCTAGTGTGTTGCCTTGGGATGCACCGGTTCTGTTTGTGAAAAAGAAGGACAAGTCCCTGAGACTGTGTATTGATTATAGGCAGTTGAACCAAGTAACATTGAAGAATAAGTACCCCTGCCTAGCATCGATGACCTTTTCGAGTAGCTCCAAGGGGCCTAAGTGCATTCAAAGATTGACCTTCGATCAGGTTATCACCAACTGCGGGTCAGGGAGGGAGTACATCCCAAAGACCACTTTTCAAAATCTGTATGGTCATTATGAATTCCTCGTGATGCCGTTGGGGTTAACCAATGCCCCCGCGGTTTTCATGGATTTGATGAATAGAGTGTTCCGCTTTCTGGATGATTTTGTAGTGGTCTTTATTGATGATATTTTGGTATATTTGAAAAGCCAAGAACTACACTAGCAACATCTGAGGACTATATTGCAAACTTTGAAGTCGGAAAGATTATATGCCAAATTAAGCAAGAGCCAATTTTGGCCCCCTAGTGTAGCCTTCCTAGGTCGCATCATTTCTAAGGATGGGATCAAAGTCGACCCCTCTAAGATTGAAGTCGTACTTAAGTGAGAGAGACCAACAAATATGATTGAAATTTGTAGCTTTTTAGGGTTAGCAGGATACTACAGACACTTTGTATAGGGATTCTCAAGGATAGCGCTTCCCCTTACTCAGCTGACCCAAAAGAGCGTGAGATTTGTATGGTCTGAGGACTGTGAGAGAAGCTTCCATGAACTTAAGAAAAGACTTACCACAACGCCAATACTGACCTTGCCCGAAGGGAATGAAGACTTTGTGGTTTATACAGATGCATCCCATAAAGGGCTTGGAGGTGTGCTCATGCAGAGAGGTAAGGTTATTGCTTATGCCTCCAGACAGTAGAAGCCGTATGAGCAAAACTACTCAACTCATGACTTGGAGCTGGCGGCCATAGTATTTGCATTAAAGATCTAGAGACATTACCTCTATGGGGCCCAATTTAAGGTGTTCACAGACCACAAGAGTTTCAAGTACCTATTTTCCTAAAAGGAATTGAATATGAGGTAGAAAAGATGGATGGACCTATTAAATGATTATGGTTGTACAATCGATTACCATCCAGGCAAGACTAACGTAGTAGCTGACGCTTTAACCTGGAAAGTTGTGGTTTCAGTGGCACATCTACTGGTTCGAGAGATGAAACTATTAGAAGATGTGGTGGAGTGGCACCCATCTCGGCCCCTTAGCGATGGGTAGGAATACTTTCATGTTTGAGAATGGAGCCCCAACTCTTTCAATAAATCCGAGTAGCACAAAATGAAGATCCTCAACTTATGAAGATCGGTGAAGAAATGAAAATGGAGGAAAAATAGAACTTCTCTATAGGTGGTGATGAGTTGTTGAGATTTAAGGATCGAGTATGTGTTCCTAATGACGAGAGAGTAAAAAGGGTCGTTCTAGAAGAAGCATACCACTCCCGCTACATGGTACACACAGGAAGTACAAAGATGTACCAGGATCTGAAAAGGGTCTTCTGGTGGAACAACATGAAACAGGATGTGGGGCAATTTGTCGTTAAGTGCTTGATATGTCAGCAAGTGAAGGCAGAACATCTGAAACCAGCCGGACCACTACAACCATTACCCATACCAGAATGGTAATGGGAAAACATCACGATGGATTTTGTCTTTGGATTACCAACGTCAAGTGCGGGGCATGACATTATTTGGGTCGTGGTAGACAGATTAACTAAGGTAGTGCGCTTCTTACAGGTTTGCGTGACTTATAACTTGGACAAGTTGGCCTAATTGTATATCAGAGAAGTTGTGAGATTACACAGGGTGACTATCAACAATGTGTCAGACAGAGATACCAGGTTCACCTCTAGATTTTGGGCAAGTCTGCAATCAGCTTTGGGGACCTGGCTTACCTTTAGCACCGCTTTCACCCCCAAACAGATGGACAATTAGAGAGAACCATTCAGACATTAGAAGACATGCTAAGGACGTGTCTCACTGATTTTGAGGGAAACTGGGAGGAACACTTGCCCCTAATAGAGTTTTCCTACAACAATAGCTTAAAAGCCAGTATTCAAATGGCACCTTTTGAGTGTAGGTCGCCAATCTGTTGGGATGAAGTAGGCGAAAGGAAATTATTGGGGCCCGAAATCGTCGAGATAACTTCTAAGAAAATTACCTTAATTCGAGAGCGGCTCAACGCATCCCAAAGTCGGTAGAAGAGTTACGTCGATAACCGTAGGAGAGACCTCGAATTTGAAATTCTAGAAAGAATTGGAAACATGGCATACCGACTTGCCTTGCCTCCTGAGTTGGCCAGCATTCACAATGCTTTTCATGTATCGCTGCTAAGAAAGTATCAACTTGACCCGTCCCATGTTTTGGAGTACGAACCAATCCCACTCAGGAAAGACTTGACCTATGTTGAATGACCAATTGGGATATTAGACCGGAGAACACAAGTGTTACGCGATAAATAAATTCCCCTATTCTGGGTACAATGGAAACATCACTCAAGAGAAGAATCAACTTGGGAACGGGAGGATGAAATTCAGGAAAAGTACTCCCACCTTTTTGATTGACACGAATATGATTTTGAGGATTTTTGGACAAAATCCTTGTTAAGGTGGGGATGATGTAAGGACCGCAAACGTTTTTCCCAGTCATGAGACGCACATGGCGATGGAGTCAGTAGAGGGACAACGGCATGTGTGTAGTAGAGTAGGCACACGCCAGGCGCTAAGGAAGGTGACTCACCGCCACACATGTAGAGGAAGAACATAACCTCGCACGAAATCAGTAACGCCACGCATGAAATCGAGTGGCACCATTTAAGCATCGCCACGCATCCAAGAGGTAATGCCACGTGTGGAGGACTAATGCCGCGTGATAACTTGAGGTAGTGCCATTTGGGCATCGCCATCCGCGAAGGCAAAGGAGGAGCAACACCATGCATGAATAAAGGGTAGTGTCGTGAGGGTTCGGTCAAACTATACAGTCACCGTATGTATCAACGCCGTGTTGTATTTGTCAACGCTACGCATGGCAGCGTCAGCCACAATGTTTCTCAACCACCGTGGATACTTTAGCCTCCCCCCTCCCAATTGCAACGCGATTTTCCCTCATTCTACCTTATACTCTCTCTCTCTCTCTCTCTCCCTCCCTAAGGAGCTTACCGCCGCCCTTGTAGGAAGCCACCTCGCGAAGCTTGAGGAGGCCCGCGGGAGAAATTTGGGGACACCATAAAGAACCAGGTAAGTGAAGTTAGTCCCATGCATCACTTAGATTGAAAGGGATCAAACTTGAGTAAACATGATAGGTGAGATGATAGAATAGTGTGTATAGGTGTTGATGAATTAAAATGAGCTTAATCGATTGATTGAATATTGTTAATGAACTTGATAAATGTATGGAATAGTTTTCCGTGCAAAATTTGCTTATTATAAATAAGATATTGCATTAGAGTTTACATTGGCTTATGATATGATGCATTTTATTTGGAAACATGCTAAAATTTGAAAAGGGACAATTTCCAGGAACTGTGGAGGGTTTTGCAATGTACTTTTCAGTGACTAAACGGGCTCCAAATGGGCACAAATCATCCTTAAATGAACGATATGCGTGCCAAGTCTAAGTTTTGTTTTTACATCATTTTCAAATCTTAGGTGGACCAAAATATATGCCCCAAAATGTTGGGGTATGTCGCTGTCTACAGTCGTTGAAATTTCCGGCGACTGTAACTTATTTTGCGCCGAGCTTTTGGCCTATCAAGCTATGTCTAGATACTTTCAAACTGCCACCATTTGAAAGATCTTAAGTTTGTATGTTTGGAGGATGTTGAAATTTCTTGTAGATTAAATGTTATTCCCCAAAACATGCGAGCACATCTCGGTTCACTGTTGCTTAAAAAACCCAGCAACTATCTCTCCCCTCTCTGTGTGCCGAGATTTTGACCTACCAAACGAGGCCCAAATCCTTTCAGATCACCGCCATTTTAAAGTTTCATGTGTAAACTTAAAGTTACATGTTTAAGGTATTTTGAATTCTCCCTAGATTGGGAGTTACGGCTCCGAGAACAGGGGTACGTCACTGTCGCACGCCACAGAAATTTGTGCTACGATTGTCTTCTGTTACCCTTTGTCTGAATTACTCACTAGACAATTCAAGTAGCAATTTATCACCTTTGATAAGTGATAAGCATGAGTGCTTTGGGTTAATTTTCATGTGATGAATACTGAATGCCATAGTATTATGTGGACGATGTTATGTCGCTATGAGTTATGTGAAAATCAATAAATTTCATGTTAATGTGATAATTCCATCATGAGGACTCTATGATAAGTGGCATAAGGATAATTACTAAGCGTAAATTCCATGTGATAGCTCTCATTTAATGGATGCTTTATGCTAAATTGTCATAATGGTACGTGACTGCTGGATAGTTCTGAGTAAGACTCAACTTTTGCATAAGAAAAATTGGGCTATCTGTCATAAGGCATTGATCCAGTACGAGAAAATTCAATGCTTTAGCATGTTATGATACTGTAATACTGGCCACTACGTATGGGGCCCCCATCGGTAGTGGATACTGCTTTACTGGTACTGCCCGATATGCGATGGGACACCCATCGGTAGTGGGTGGGGACTGTTATACTGAGAAAAGTGATGTCGACTATGTTCCCTAACTTGCTAATTGATAGGATGGAGTTAGGGGAAGTGAAATAGGAGGGTAGCACCCCCCAAGATTCATGAGATGAGACTAGTAACTGAAGCCTTGCAAGGTATGTGTCTATTAAAACCCCCAATACGTGTTGAGGACCGTATGTGTGAGTATGAGGGAATTACGAAGTGGATTTCCTCACTTGTCATTGCTCTCCTTCCTGAGTGATGGTAGTGGTTCTAAGCGATGGGATTGGCTTAGCCTGATGGATAGGGCTTCTACTTCGGGAGTAGGTGGATAAAAGAGTGAGTGGGTAATTTTCGAAGGGCGAATCTGCATGCTGATGATTGTGATGATCGAATGAAACAAACACTTGGATATGATGTCTGAAATTGATATATTGGCATGATTTCTAATTTACATGATTGCAGTACTATAACTCCTTATAATTGAATGAACTGCTTATAATGCATGAATAGACTCATTAATGATGCATAATACTTAGATCCACTTAGTGGGCTTTAGAGCTCATCCCACTGTTTTCCCTCCTTGTAGACTAATAGCGACAGACCCAGAGTCGGAAGCACGGGCTTGCAGCTGGGTGTCGAAGCCAGTTACTTTTAAGGAAATGTCCAGATCTTATATGTCGTGTGGTGGTGAGCCCTGAATTTTATTTATTTTTGGAATATATATACTATTGGGCCCTGGTGCCCCAAACTTAATTGTAATTTTTTGAAGGAATGTTGTGAAGTGCCTTTTTGGATGAATGGGTTTTCCAAGTTTTTAATTATTCACATGTACTTGAAGTTCTTAATTTAGCTGGTTCCATGGTTTGCTTTGATTACCAAGATAAAGGCGTTGAGTCCACTCTGATCGGAGCGACAAACGCTACCTCTGGGTCACAGACCCACACTCGGGCCACCTCCGTCACGTACGGTAAAGGGGTCGGGGGCGGGGTCATGAAAGGATATGAAGATGAAGAAAGGAATAGTGATAGAGAGAGAAGTGAGGTAGGTTAGGGAAGGAGCAGGCAGAGGAGAGAAAAAAAAAGAGCGAGAGAAAGTGGGGGCAGATAGGTCGCCTCCCTTGTGAGAGAGAAGAGAGAGAGAGAGAGAAAGAAAGAGAGAGTAGGGGCAGCTAGGCTGCCTCCCTTAACCAGGGGGACAGAGAGAGTTAGAGAGAGAAAGAAGGAGAGCAATAAAGAAAGGGGGCGACTAAGCTTCCTCCCTTGAGGGGGAAAAGAGAGAGAGAGAGAGAGAGAGAGAGAGAGGAAGAGAGGAAAGGGACGGCGTAGGTCACTCCCTTGAGGGAGAGAGAGAGTGAAGGGGAGGCGTAGGCCGTCCCTTTCGGGGGAGGAGAGAGAGAGAAGGAAAGGGGTGGCTAGGTCATCTCCTTTGGGGGCAGAGAGAGAGAGCGAGAGAGGTAAAGAGAGAGAGAAAGAAAGGGGGGTTTAGCCCCTCCCTTTGGGGAGCGAGAGAGATAGAGAGAGAGAAGAAAACAGAAGAAGAGAGAAGAAAGGAAGAGGAGGAGAAAAGAAGAAGAAGAGAGATAAGAAGAAAAAGAGAAAGAAGAAGAAGAAAGAGGAGAGAGATAGACATGTTACTTAGGTGGGTGTGAAGAGGGATCGAACCATCAGCTAGGCTTACTCCTTGGGTCCTTTGAATGCTTTTGAGAGAGGCCAGGTCTTGGGGCTTGGGCTTGGGGGTAGAGTCTAGCTTAGGTGGGACGGGGTGAGGGTTGGCTAAGGTGGGTTAGGGTGAGGGTCAACTTGGGTGAGCTAGGGTGAGGTTGGCTAAGGTGGGTTACGGTGAGGGCTATCTTAGGTGGGCTAGGGTGAAGATTAGCTTAGGTGGGCAAGGGTGAGGGCTAGCTTAGGTGGGATAGAGTGCATAATGGATGGATTGAGTATGTATAGGGTGAGGTGTGGTGTAGGGAGTATAGGCGTGGGGTGTAGGGGGTAGGGCATGGTTGGGTGTGGGGAGTACGGTGTGGTGGGATATAGGGAGTATGGGTGTAGTGGAGTGTTGGGGGTATCAATATAGAGTATGGTGTGGTGTATGGTTTGGTGGACTAGGAGTTGTATACTAGGCTGTATGGGTAGGGTAGGGAGTATGGTGTTGAGATTCTAGAGGTATTACTCTCAATGCTAAAATATTCCCTCTCCTCTCTCTTTGAAATGAAGAATGAAGGTTCAACACAAAAACTCAAACAATCAAACACCAGCTTTCAAATTATTCCAACTTAGTTACAATCGGTGAAAAAGAGCTTACATAAAATCTCCCCCAAACATAGGTGAATGATCAAAACAATGCCAAATTGCTAAAAATTATAGTTTTTTTTGTAATTAAAAGTGAATTTCATTTTTTATGTAAAATAACTGTTTTTCCATTTCGAACTTTCATGGAAATGACATCCCTAAAAAGGGGCCTTTTGCCTTCCTTATAGTTCGGGGCTCTTTTCGGCACTTTCCGGTGAGTTTTCGGATGATCCAATGAAAAAATGATGGTGGTGTCGTGACGATCATTTTGATCTGCATTATTGAGCTTGAATTGAAGTTTTGGGGCCCAAAATTCAGCCAAACCTATAAACTTGAATTTTTCTTCACTCGATGTAGCTCATCTTGTCTTCTTTTTTTTATCATTTTCTTGATCACAAATCAAAGGGGAGGTCGTTGTGATTGTTTTGCAATGGAGACCCCTCGATTTGGTGGTCATTTAATCACTTTTGCAATTTTGGAGGTTGTCAAAAAATGGGATTCCGACGAAACTAAAATGTGCATTCTTTTGATAAAACAACGAGTATCTTCCCAACCCATCCTATTTGAATATGACCTCAAATTGAAGCTCTTCAAAATATGGTCGTAACGGACCCATATTTGAAGCTATCCGATGTCAAGGCATCGAGATATGGCTGCTCGAATGGGAGGATGTTTCGCTTCAAAAATTCAGCAATACATGAGTTTTCGAGTTCATCTTCTCTCTATGATTTCTCTTATTTGGAGTTTTGTCTCGAGCCATACCTTATATTAAAACGTGCTGCTTGGCGAGATCTACCACATACCAAAATTTGAGCTTGATTGACCTCGTGATGAGAGAATTATGGTCATTACAAATCAATCCCAAAATTGAAAAGCAGTTTCCAAAAATGGAAACTGGTCATTGGGGCAGCATGTGAATAGTGTGAAACCCTTCCATTTTGGGTAAGTTAGCGCTAGAACAATCCAGCAGTTTCCAAATGAGCTGAAATTGGTATCAGGAGACCTTAGGGACACAACTCTAATTATGAGGTAGCTTTCGACATGTTAGAGAGCGGGTTTGCAAACTTTAAATTCCATCATGATTGGCTTTATCTTGATTGGATTGGGATGAAACATGACAGGCACTCTTTGAACAACATATGCCTCCCTTTTCATGCTTTTTGGGTCAAGGGGACACCTTATAAAAATTGCTAAAAAATTAGGCTTATTGGTGCAAGCTTCTGTAGTCCATAGGTGTGACTAGTACCTATGGGCTTGGGTCGTAACCACCTCATCTATTATATGACCCGGGGTGTTAGTGCGTAAAAAATATGCTAAAAAAGGTATATGCCATTTTTTTGGCAAAGCCGGCCAAATGAATAAATTTTTTAGAATTAGAAGGAGATAACAAGCTCATGCTAATGTGGCCGATGAAAGATTTCTCAATATGTTCTTAGAAGTTAATGTAGTAAGGGGCACTACAGATTGGTGGGTGGACTCTGAAGCTATCATACATGTTTGTAATATTAAATTCTTGTTTAGAACTGTGTGATCTATTTGTACAATCAAAGATCACAAGAAAACCCTTTCTTAAAGCAGAAAGGAGTTCCAGGTTATTGGAGTTGATACATAGTGATGTCTACAAACTCGTGGTGGGAAGAAATACTTTGTCACTTTCATAGATGATTACTCAAGATACGCCTATGTTTATTTGATTAGAAATAAAGATGAAGTATTTGAGAAATTCAAGGTTTACAAAACCGAAATTGAAAACCAGCTGAATTTAAGAATTAAGGTTTTTAGAAGTGAAAGAGGTGATAAATATTGTTCCGCTGACTTCACTAATTAATGGGAAGAAAATATAATAATTCACCAGGTTACTGCCCCATATACACCACAACAGAATGATTCAGCTAAAAGAAAAAGTCACACACTTATGGATATGGTTATATGGTGAATGCGATGCTTATCAGTTCTAACCTCCCTGCTAGTCTTTAGGGAGAGGCTATAATGTCTAATTGTTGCTTTTTAAGTCGAATAACGTATTCAAAATCTATTGCTACACTATAAAAACTTTGGAAAGGAAGGAAACCTCATTTAGGATTCCTCAAGGTTTGGGGTTGTTCAGCCTTGATAAGTCTCCTTAACCTTAAGAAGCACAAACTTAGACCTAATTATATAAAGTGTGTTTTTGTGGGCTGTGTTGAACACAACAAAGCATATAGATTTATGGACCTGGAATGTAATGTGATTATAGAGTCCAAGGATGCAGAATTTTTTGAACACACATTTATTAGTGAGCTGGATAATAAATAAGAAGAACACCGCACTAAACATAAACCTGCTAAGCATGAGAACCCTGAGCATTTAGAACCCAGGAGAAGTAAGAGAATCAAGAAACCAACTATTTTTGGTTCTGATTTCCAAATGTATCTTGTGGAAGAAGATCCTAAAAATTTCAAGGATGCCATGTCCGAAAGTTGGACTATGAGATCAAGCATGGTGTATATAAATTAATTTTTTTTTTTTTTTCTTATTCTTATGCCGGTAAGACCATTCACAATGTCCAATTACAAACAAATAACTCTTGAAACAAATAAATAAAAGAAAATAAACAATGTTCTCACTTGCTATCACTATTGAATACAATTCCTCAAATTAAAACTTTAACTCATTGGTTTATGAGAAGAGAAGGTCAAATCACAAATAAAGATTTAAAGAAGTAAAATTGTCGAAGATTACGTCAATTGAGCTTAGTACACGCCACACCAAGTCTCCTCCTAACAATGGTGCTCGAGATCTATGATCGATCTCTTGATTATCTAACATATGGCAAATACCCTCTCAATGGCATATGGATCTCGATCTAAAACCAACTTCCTAAGGCATCAATGTCTTAGTCTTACTCAAGCCCATTTGGCTTAATCTTTGGAGGCATGGATCTAAAACTAGCGAAGACCTCAATGCCTTAGTCTTGCTCAAGCCCCTTTGATTTGATCGTTGGAAAGATGAGAGAAAGATCAAAGAGAGAGGGAGAGATCTACGAGCAAGGGGATCCTCCCCTTTGTTACTTAAAACTCAAACCAATACAAACTAACCTTAACTTGAGTGTGCCACCTAGAAACAAGAGAGAGAGAGATGACATGGGCATGCTTCTCTTGGCTTGAGAGAGATTTTGGTTGGGATGTGACCCCCTTAGAAAAACTTGGGAGAGATCTTGAAGCCTTAAGTAGGGCGTGCCACCTATAGAGAGATCTTTGAGAGGGAGAGAGATAAACCCTTAGAGAGAGAAGTGAATAAGTATCGATATTTTATGATGTGGGAGAGCCTCTTTATATAGATTTTCTATGCCTTGGGGTTTGCCTCCATTCGTTGGGTTAAGTCTTGACCGTTGATCTAAGGAAATTTGTGGGTGAGAGATTTGAGCCATCCATCTCTTTGATCCACCATCAAGATTCAAAGAAATGAGCTAGAGCCTTATCCTCCCTTTTCGAGATCTATTTCCATCAAATATTTAAATAAAGAAAGTATATATCATACTTTCTATTTTAATATATCAAATCCTTATTTATTGAATCAAGTAATCTTGATTAAAAAATTTACTAAATATTCAATCTTATCATGCAAGTTGGCTATACCCAAAAGATAAGCCAGCAAACAAGGGGAAAACTATCACCCAATATTGAAGAACAAGTTAGTCCCTATGAGTGGGGCGTGCCACCCTTTGGTGGCCACACTTGAGCCCCACCCAATCCCACATGTTCTAAATAGGGCCCCCATATTTATGGAGGGTCCTATATAATTTTAAAAAATATTTTGTTTTGTATGTAGAATTTTTAAATCTTATATTTTATTTAAAATATTGAAAAATTAATTTTTCTTAATTTTTAAATCGAAATAACAAAAATAAAATATAACAAGATTCACAAAAATTCAAATAAACATTCTAAAAATCATATATCGCAAAATTAATTAAAACTAATTAATTTTGATGGGAATCACAACCCTTATATGGGAGCACTCCACCTTCAAATATGGACCACGATCCACTTAGCTTTTTCAAACTGACCCTGCAGTTCCCATGACCCACAATCTAATGTAGGGGCTCATGATTGGACCACCAAAATTAGCTAATAAATTAGATGATGCAATACCAATTTATGAATTTCAGGTGCTCCTCTAGAGACAAAAAAATCATGGTTCTCCAAACCGGACTCTATGACACATATGGATAATCTCTCGTACTTGTGCACGCTTCAACGTCATTAGGAAATATCAAAAGGCTTATCTATGTACATGTCGTGTAACCATGTAATGATAAGGTTTCAGCCTTATCTCTAAAGGCTAGTCATCACACGCAAGGGTTGCATAGTCTCTCAGCTATCATTCGCTCATACTTCGACCTCATCAAGGGCTAACCCACTATACCCTTTGGTTAAGTACCTCGATCTCGTCCTTTGGATCAGGATGATCTGACGGCACGTATCTCGGGTTTCTAGGGAGACCCAGGACTTTGAGGTCGCTCTCTCGGGAACCTCGTTCGAGAACAAGGGCAGGTATTACCATCCAATGAGAGAGAAATTTAAGGTGGGTTCGAGACTTACTCAGGATGGCTCACATGGGCGCACTCTTAGATCACAAAGAAAGCCCCCCAATAGTAAAACTGGTTCGAAATCGCCTTCCTTGGCCTGTATTCTCATGTTTTCTGCAATCACACACATTTGGCAAATGTTATAGGACAGGTGGGTCAACAGACCTCACCTTGCTTCTTTGGTGAACGTACAAAAGCATGCACATTCATAAGAAGAAGAGAAGAATAAGAGAAGTAAGATGGGAGAGAGAAAAATTTAACTAGGCACGAAGATCGGCACAGTGACTAAGCTGGTGGGAAATTGGCTTAATGTGGTAGTAAAATGGGCTCAATAATTCAAACCGGCTCAATAGAATTACTACTAGATGTCAATACCAATACTGACTAGCTAGACACGATGGTTAGTCTATCATGGTAATAAAATAGGTACAATAATTCTGACACAACAACATTAGGCTAGACGACAGGACTACCATGATAGGCTAATCTCAAACCCTCTTAATCAAACGAAAGAATAACAGAAAGAATGGATATCATAAAGAAAGAATAAGAGGTAAGAAAAGAGAAGAAGAAGAGAATAGAAAGAAGGAGAGGAAGAGAAAGAAAGGAGGAGAAGAGTGTGAGAGAAGAGAGAAGAACACAGACGACGCTAGGTGTTACCAGCTGTATTAAGTAATGACGAGGTAGAGGACACAGTCAGCGCTGAGAGTTGCCGGCTGTGGTAGATAAAGATGAGGAAGAGGACACAGCCAACGCTAAGTGTTTTCGGCTGTGGTAGACAAAGATGAGGAAGAGGACACAGTCGACATTGAACGTCGCTGGCTCTGTTAGACAAAGAAGAGAGAGAGAACACAGTCGGCGCTGAGCTTCGCCGGTTGTGTTAGACAAAGAAAAGGGAAAAAGCACAATCGACGCTAAGCTTAGTCGGTTGTGCTAGACAGAGAAAAGAGGGAAAATGCAGTCGACGATGAACTTCACCGAATGTGCTAGAGAGAAAAGAGAGAGATGAAACAATCGATGCTGAGCTTTGCCTACTGTACTAGACATAGGAGAGAGAGAGGACACAATCGACATTGAGCTTTAACGACTATACTGGACAGAGGAGAGAGTGGACACAATTGGCGTTGAGCTTTATCGACTATACTAGAAAGAGGAGAGAGAGAGGACACAATTGGCGTTGAGCTTCACCAACTGTATTGGATAGAGGAGAGAGAGAGGACACAATCGATGCTGAGCTTTGTCGATTATACTGGACAGAGGAGAGAGAGAGATAAATATGAGAAGAAGAGAGAGATAGAGATGGGAAGAAGAGAGAGAAAGAGAGATAAAGATGAGAAGAAGAGAGAAAGAGAGATAGGGACAAGAAGAAGAGAGAGAAAGAGAGATAAAGATGAGAAAAGAGGGGAGGAGAGTGAAAGAGAAAGAAGAGGAGAGAGAAAGTTACCGTATCGAAGGGTACGAGCCCTTTTCTTCTCTCTCCTCTCTCTCTCTCTCTCCAAGACACTCCCACGACCACAAGAAGAAATTGAAACGTTATTGATGCTTATGTAAAATGAACCGAAGGTCCTTTACAATTTGGCTTTGCATGTTTATATAGAAATGGGCCCAAACATGGGTGGACGCCCAAAAACTACCTAAAATTGAAGATAATTACAATTTAATTGAATTAAAATAAATTCTAAAAATGGGTGCAAAAATATCATTTTGCCCCTGCATAATAATGTGTGGAATTTCAGAATAGTCACTACTGCTGCTCGAAAACTTGCGTGATCTTCCATGACTGATCCGGGGTTGTTCTGATAGTCGTTTGATCGAAATATTATTTTTTTCTTGTAGGGGTCGACGTGGCGATCGATTTGATACCAACTTCGAGCTATGAATCATGTTTTTGAGGCATGATCATGAGACTTGAATTTTGGATGAATCTTGAAAACTTCGGATCGATAGTGCACTCGTTCCTTAATGTTTTTCTTCTTTTTCTTGACTGAATCACACTGAGCATGCGGTCACAATTACATTGTAACAAATGCATTTCGATTTTGTGTCTGGATTAAGATTTTTTCTTCTTAAGTTTTGGCTGGAATCTTGAAATCTGTTGGCCATAATTTACAGTAGCTCGAACGCCTTTGTGTGTGAAATCCAACCTTCATCTTACACGAGGTTCGGACCAAAGATAGCCACGGACCTTATGCACATGAAGCAATTGGTTTCGTGTCGATCGGGTACGCGAGCGTCGTGATTTCACCATCAGAGTGCGGTGTGCTGCTGCGAAATTTTTTCAACTTTCTTCACGAATCCGCAACTTCTCTCTAGTTTTTCTCCCAGCTCGAGCATCGTCACAGGGCGTACCACCTATCTAAATGCTCGTCTCGATGAGACGAACACGCCCATCAAATTTGAGTGCGATCATACTTGGATCGAGTGAGATATAAGCCCTAAAAGTTACTTCTTATGACTGTGAAAACAACCACCTTTAATGGTGTTTTGGTGCAGGGTGGCCACACGGGAAGTGTACAGCCTCCCCCTTTTCGGTATTTTTCCCATAACTTTGTCATAGAGTGCTCGATTAAGCTCAAACTTGGGTTTTCAACCATTCCGGATCCAATGGTTCTGGTCCCACAACTGTTTGAAGCACCGAAATTATAGTTATAGTTACAGGGTCTATTTTAGGAAGACCAATTTTTCTAAAACTATTTCTTTGTGTTCACAACCTTAGACATATCTGATCATGATAAAACTTGGCAAGTGGCCTTTTGAAGTGTTGATGAAGATCTTGATAAATTTTGGTACCATTATGAGACTGTCGAAATTTCCATTATTTTTGTAGGCTTTATTAACTTGCTTCCTCTATATTCCGCATCAGTGATCAAGGTGATGAAAAACGTGTTCAAACAGCTTGCCCTGTCGAATGTTGTGCCTTGAGAGAAGCGAGAAGAACAACATTCAAAAAAATTTCTTCCACTTTATTACTTTTTTATTACTAGCCACAGGACCACGTGAACGTCGAGGAGATTTACACAATGGTGCAACTAGGATGCTCAGATGTAGGGACGCATTTTTTGTGGGTCTGTCCATGGAGACTTTAGGAGGAGAAGAGACCTTTTTGAGGGATCTTATCAAAGTCCTCACCCTCGTGTGGATTATTTATAATTCTGAAGCTGAGGATTTTTTACGAACCTTGTCAGTCAAAATCAGGCCCGTCTAGCAATTGAGTGCCATGTCGAAGGGCGTTGTTCCCATTTGGTCTGTGTTTGTTTGTTTTTGGATAGACAACCAAAGGTCCTTTGGTTGGCGCTGTTTGTTGCTACACCAGGTTTGCTTTTGATATGCTGGGTACCTCTCTGGGTCTCATCATGCTGGATCCAGTTGGGGGCATTTTGTTAGCCGGTTCCTAAAGTCTGGGCCTGTCGGTTAGGGAGGGTTTTTGACGAGGCAGCCTCATGGTGAGGCGTCACCCTGAAATCTCTGGCAGATTTGGTCCTGGCTTTGTCAGTTTCTTGCCTTCGTGGGCGTCTTTGGTTTGTCGAAATGACTTTCTTGTTTGTTTGTTCTGCTGAAGAGCCTTTTGTCAGCGCTCTTCTGCATTGTGCATCAGTTGTTCCTTGGCGGGTAGCGTACCTTAGTTTATCAAGGTGACTATCTCTAGGTATAACCCTTACCCACTGCTGTGCAGGTCATTACATAGTAGGCCCAAAGTATGGCTTAGCCTTCTTAAGGCGTCTCCAAAATCTTGGAGTATATTTGTAACCTCCAGAGAATGATGCTCTTCTTCATGAGACTTGTCTTGCTTTCTTGGCGAATCTTTTGTCCTTCGAGTCCTTTTTGCAACTGGGCTCAGGTTGTCAAAATTTTTTCCTTGAGCCTCGTATTGTTGGGGCCTTGGTATTGTGACACCAGGGATTTTTCTCTTTTTTGAATGTGGGTTGAAGCTACCTGTTGAGGCGAACGTTGTATCAACTTGTTTATTGGTCCAAGTGTCCTTTACGAATTTCACTTGAACTTAGGAAGCGGTGCTGTAGAGATGGTTTTCACTAACTTCCTTTTATTTGGGGTTCTTTTACCTATGACTCTTCAGCCATGTCCACCCTTATTTTTCCATTTTTACTCACGGTGCCCTTTCAGTTTTTCACCGTGCCCATTTTTTTGTTCATGGAACTCTTTTACTCATGGTTTCATGATCATGCCCGTCCGGCATTTTTACTCATGGAGTTCCCTTATTAAGGTATACACCATGCTCGTTATTGCATTTTTTTTTGAAGGCGTCTTTTTAAGGTCATGCCTTCGGGACATGTGCGAAGCCTTTTAACATCAAGCAGCCAGAATGTGCACTATAGTTGAAGGTCATACAGGTGACCCATGATGGTGATGAATGGAAGTCTATAGAGGCCATGGAGTGAGTATGGTAGTGGTTTGACTTACTTGGGGATAATGGCACGAGGCTACTTATGAAAGATGGATGATGTATGAAAAGTGGGTGAAATATGGTGACCCACTAGCTTACGACGAGTATGGGTGGCGAGAAGGTTCGCTGCTTTGTGAGCTTAGGTGAGACTCACTGGGGAAAGATGAAGGACGATAGAATGAATGGACTCACTGGGGAGGTAGTGAAGGTAGTGCGCGCACACGAACGGTTTGGTTAGGAATGACGTGCTTGAAAATGCATGTAAAAGGTGTGTGCGCGTATTTGTGGGCAAGTTTTTAAGGTCATACCTCCGGGACCTGTGCAAACTAGTTTATTTTCATGTGGTCAAGACATGCACTATGGTTTAGGGTCATATAGTTTGGATCGTGGTTATGCATTTTAAAGTCATGCAACTAGGACCATGCAAATTAAGGTCGTGCAACTAGACCTCTGCTACAGTTTATGGTCATATAGTTTGGACCATGGTGCTGAGCCTTTTAACGTGATGCGACTAGGATGTGTATTATAGTTTTAAAGTCATATACCTTGGACCTTACAGTTTAGGGTCATGCAGTTAGACCTCCACTATAGTACATGGTCGTATAATTTGAACTGTGCTATTTAAGGTCATGCACTTAGACCAAAGCTATGCAGTTTAAGGTCATGCAGCATGGACCAAGGCTGTGAAGTTTAAGGTCATGCAATACAGACCACGGCTGTGCAGTTTAAGGTTAAGTAGCACGGACTAAGGCTGTACAGTTTAAGGTCATGTAACACAGACCAAGGCTGTGCAGTTTAAGTCATGCAGCAAGGACCAAGACTGTGCAGTTTAAGGTCATGTAGCATGGACCAAGACTGTGCAGTTTAAGGTCATGCAGCACAGACCAAGGCTGTGCAGTTTAAGGTCATACAACACGGACCAAGGCTGTGTAGTTTAAGGTCATGCAGCACAGACCAAGGCTGTGCAGTTTAAGGTCATGCAACACAGACCAAGGCTGTGCAGTTTAAGGTCATGCAGCACAGACCAAGACTGTGCAATTTAAGATCATGTAGCACGGACCAAGGCTGTGCAGTTTACGGTCATACAGCATGGACCATTGTGTGGGTCGCCATGTATGTGAAGCTCCATAGGGGTAGGTCTATGGATAACAATCTGACTCCTTAGGGATAAAACACAAGCAGAGAGCTTTAGATGAAAATCATGGCCCTATGAGGAGTGGCAAATCTTACTGGGGATTAAGAGGGTGATAAAGAGACTAGATAGGAAGGCCAACTTCATTCGGGAAAGGGGGACAAATGTGGGTCCTTTATATTCTTAAGGACAGAATAACTAGATGTGAGAGAGACCCACTAGGGGTTGCAGCAGTAAAAATGACCCCAACTCCACTGGCGATAATAAGGTGTAGTACGAGTATGACTCTCCTACAAGGGATGAGAAGTCATGACCTGAGTTTGAATGATCTGGGTTCCACTTTGCTGGGGATAATAGGTTAGAGTCAAGCTGCCACTTCACTGGCAGTAATAATAATAATAAGACACACACGAATTCAGAATGGGGTGTGTGACAATGGACTGTTTAGAACACAGTCGGCACTGAGCGCAACGACCATTATTTCTTTTGAGTGCTCAGCCGGCGATGAGTCTTCAAAAATGTAACCGGCAATGAAAACTACCAACACTGCTTCTTAACGACTCAGTCGGTATTGAACACAATAGGCACTGAACACAGCAAGCGCTAAGGACGGCACGTCATATCGTGTGAACACTGTTGGTGCTCAGTTGTCGAGCACTCAGCTGACGTTAGGGATGTTGAAAAGCAGTCGGCACTACGTTACTTCGACCATATGGCCGAGCCCGACCCTGTCCTGGTCTATGTCGCATGGCATTTGGTGAGGCGTCAATGAAACTTTACCTTGGCCACCGGTCAAAGCTCGACCCAGTCTGGCCCGTTTGTCTCTTGGCTTTCTATGACACAGCTGGAATTCCCAATTTGCAAGGGACATTTAAGAGTAGTGTTGGCTATATAAAGGGGGTAAAACCCCATTTCCCTACTTTTCACTGAAGGTAAAAAAGGACTTAAGAAAAAAAAAAATTAATGGTGAGAAGAGGGTTCCCTGGTGGAAGCTCCGGCAAGCAGTTGGATTCCAGCAAGAGTTAGCGGGAGATTTGCTAGCAAACAGGGAAAGTTTCAACGGGCAAAAGACGACACTTAGCAGAGAAGTGACGAAGGATCCGTTGAAGTTGCAGGAGTTTCGCGGCCGGCGCAGGGGGTTTTTCCAAGGAAACTCCAACTATGGTTTTTAGGACTCTGGCAAAGGAAAAGGAGACGGGAGTTGCAGCAATGGGCTGCCCAAGCATCTCCACTAGTTCTTCAAAAAATTTTTGGGGACATAAGTGGTTTCCATGTAACTTGGTGGCATTGTAGAGATTTTCCAGCAACGGCAGGGGAGTTCAAGTGGGAAACCAAAGAGTCAGGGAAACGAATGGCCAGGGGAGACCGTCGTAGGTGGTGACAGTTGCATCAGAAATCATGCAACCCTTAGGGAGGTGAAACATCTTAGGCCTTGAAAACGAGAAGTCATCGAGAGGCGAATAGCTGCAGTGAAGCATATGGCCGACACTGACTTAGGACAGGTAGCCGGCGCTGACACAATTGGCGTTGACATAGCCAGTGCTGACCCTCAAAAGACAACTGGCACTAGGGGTTAGAAGCATAGTCGGCGCTGACACGGTCGGCGTTGATCCTCAAAAAAGGTTGTTGGTGCTAGGAGTTGGGAGCACAACCGGTGCTGGCCTTTGGAGGGCACAGCCAGCGCTGGCCTTAGATGGTGCTTATTAGTGCATGGTGAGCATCATGATGCGCACAGTGTTACTCGCATGTGGCAGTGCGTTGTATGTAAGAATTGTTGTGCACGTCGATGAGCTATGTGCGGCGGTGTTCATGGGCGGCGCTGACCTTAGTCGGCAATGGATTGTGATGAGGCTTGGCTTATGATGCCTATTGGAAGCCAGTCCTCTAGCTCAACAGTGAAGTCCATGTTGTTTTGTGAAAGGGAATCCATTGTGAACATGGTGTGTTCTCCATCATAGGCCAGTTCCTTGTCAGAGAAGTCTACTTTGTATGTTTGATATACTCGTCAAATGAATTGAAGCTGACTTGGAAATGGTTGGCTTATTTTTTTGGTCTGTAACCGTCCTCTTATGGTGGCACTCGTTAAATGAAATGAAGCTGACTCTTCAAGTTGTTTTGCTTCTTCTTCATGATGAGGGTGCTTCTTTGGTGGGTTTGCTTCTCCTAGAAGAGCAATTTTTTCGTGGGTTTGCTTCTTCTGGGAGAGCAATTCTTTGGTGGGTTTGCTTCTTCTGGGAGAGCAATTTTTTTGTGGGTTGTAACCGTCCTCTTACCGCAGATTTTGGTTTGTAACTGTCCTCTTATCCTTCGATGCAAGATCAGCACTGCAGATTTTGGTTTGTAACCGTCCTCTTATCCTCAGATGTAAGAGACTTGTAACCTCCTTAATAATGGGCTTTTTAGCTTGTAACTTATAACTTGTTTTTACTGCAATAAAAAGAGTTAGAATTTGTTTGGACTGTCTCCTTGCTTTGCGTTAAGTCTCTTTTTCTTGAATATGCATCACGGATAATACTTCTTTAGGTATCGCTCTTTGATAGGGGGCATTGCCTCCTCTCCATCAGGATGTGCTAGTATGCAAGCTCCATTTGGCGAGACTTTTTTGACTATAAAAGGACCTTCCCACTTGGGTTCAAACTTCCCTTTACGACATCCATGCATAACGATCTGCCTCTTGATGGCCAAAACTAGATCCCCACGGGCGAATGAGCGGACTTTGACTGACTTGTCAAAAGCCCTCTTCATTCTCACTTGGTTGAGTTCGAGGTTCTATTGAGCATCTAGCCTCTTTTCATCGGGTGCATCCAATTCTTGATATCAAAGTGTGACTCTCTCATCTTCGGTTACTCCTTGATGTATCGCAACATGTAACGAAGGGATTTGGATTTCGAGAGGTAAAACTGCTTCACCCCCATAGATTAGAGAGTAAGGAGTGGAATCAGTAGCATTTCGTGCAGTAGTACGATAAGCCCATAATGCTTCGGGAAGCTTCTCATGCCAGTTCTTATTCGTCTTTGATACCGATTTTCATAAAACATTACACAGAGTCTTATTAAAGGCCTCCGCCAAGCCTTTCGCCCGAGGGTGGTACATAGTCGAGTACCTCCATTCGAAACCAAACTGGTTACTCAAGCGATCAATATGATGACTTTGAAATTGAGGGCCATTTTTCGAGATAATCTGATCAGGAACCCCAAATCGGTATATAATGTGAAATCGATCGAAGTTGGCCACTGTCGTCCCAAGAACTTGTTTAAGGGGGACCGTTTCAGTCCACTTGGAGAAATAATCTGGTGTGGCTAGAATAATTACATGGCCCATTGCTGAAGGAGGGTCAATAGGCCCTACAATGTCCATACGCCATTGTAAAAAGGGCCATGATGCCACTGTAGGGTGTAAGGGCTATGGAGGTTGGTGAACGAGGCCTAAATGTATTTAGAATACCTGACACGTTTTAGCATAGTTTAAGGAATCAGTGATCATAGAAGGCCAATAATACCCCAATCTGCGTATCTATTCATAGAGCTTAGGACCAGATTGGTGTAGTCCACAATTCTTGAGTGTACTTCTTCTAACACCTTGTTTGCTTCTTGCACATCCACACATCTAAGAAGAATATCATCAAATGACCGTCTAAAGAGAACATCTCCTGCAAGGAGAGTATACCTGGTAGACATTCGACGTATACTGTTGCGTTGGCACGATCTTCCAAGAGCCTGCCATATTTTAGGAAACTAGTGATGGGCTCTCTCCAATCTTCTACCTGCTCGATTTCTGTGCATATTGGGTTGAAGAACTCTGGTTGCTAGTTTTGAACCTTAGTTTCTTGAGGCTGTGTCATTTCTTCTTCAGTCTTGATTATCTCTTTAGCTGATAAAAGTGCTCCAAATGGGTAAAGGGGGCACTCTGAGAAGATATTTCTCTCATCAACGTCATCTACTTCGGTTCTGAGTTCAATGTGTCTCCATTCTGCCACCCAGACAAGCATGGGTCCTGATGAGGATAATGGAATTGTAGCACCAAGTTTTGCAAGTGTGTCAGCTTGCGAGTTTAGCCTTCTGAGGATGTGACTCAAGGATAAATCCTCAAACTGGGCCATATATGATTTTGCAGTAACATGATAAGGCTTAAGAGTGTCTTTCCTCACGTCATAGATCCCTTTGAGCAGTCGGATAATTAACTCAGAGTCACCATAGATCTTGAGCTGCTCCAAGTCGAGGTCGAAGGCTCTCTCCAACCCGATTATAAGGGCCTGATATTCTACCTCATTATGAGAACCGGCCTGAGCTAGAGAGAAAGAAAGTGGCAATACTCCTCCTCTTGGAGTCAGAAATACTACTCTGGTGCCTCCTCGATCTGATTGGAAGGTGCAGTCGAAGCATAATTCCCATGCACGAGCATGGTCAGCACAGAACCCTTATTCGTCAGGGAGGTTGCTCAACAACGGAGATTCCGCCGGTACGGGGTGTGCTGCAAGAAAATCTGCTAAGGCTTGGCCCTTGATGGCCTTCTGTGAGACATACATGATGTCGAATTCCATCAGCAGTAATACCCACTTAGCAAGGTGCCCTGACAAGCAGGGACGTGTGATGAGAAGTTTTACAGGATTTTCTTTTGATATGAGTTTCACTTTGTGACCAAGTAGATAATGACGAAGCTTTTGTACCGTGAAGATCAGAGCAAGGCACATCTTTTTTATAGGGGGATAATTCCTCTCGGCCCCTTGCATCCGACGATTGAGATAATACAGTGTCGTTTCTTTTCCCTCGTCATTGTTATGTGCCAATAATGCCCCAAGTGACTCTTCTAGAGTGGTCACATATCGGTGTAAAGAGTACTGGAGGGTCTAAGCCTCATTGTAATGCCAAGAAAATATGTCTCAGTTTGCTCGCAAGAAGGTAGCGAAATCTTCTTTCTATTATGGAGACATATTCGCTGAAATGAAAGTGGGTCTGGGGTTGACTTCGTCTCCAAGATTTATCTCCTCGAGCTCGTCAGTTGTGGCTTGACCGCATTCTTCCCACTCTTCTGGGACCTCTTGCAACTCTTCCTCATTGTTTCCATAGGTCTTTTAATCAACCTCAAGTGTAGAGACCCATGACCCTGACATCTCTGCCTCCAACAGGGCTTGAAAGTAGGTCATGATTTTTGTGCCTTTCTAAAACTGAGGGACATGTCGACCTCAAACGTGGAAGGCCTATCAGGCTGTAGGGACTCTTTTTGAAAGTTAGGGGGGATTTGAGGTTCAATGATTGTAACGCAAGAAGTATCCTCGTATGAATCACACAGTATTTGCAATGGTTCCTACAGTCTTTGCCCCGTGCTAGCTGGTGGTCCATAGACTTTTACCATGTGGCAAACCTCCTGAGAATAGAAGCTTTGTCCTCTTGATTCCTTCAACCTCTATTCAAAGTCGGGCTTAGGGGGCCACTGGGGTTTCTTTGGCCTCGACTTTTTGTGCTTCATTGAAGAAGGTGGCTCTGCTTTGGCTTTAGCAGTTAGGGCATCAACAACTGCCAAGAAACCAACTGCCTGTGCCAGGGTCTTTCTCAATCGTTTCCATTGCGTCCTGCTTAGGTTGATTCCTTCGAATTCTCTATCGAGAGCCTCGAAGTAGACATAGGAGAAGAAAGATGAGAAGTAGAAGAAGAAGAAGAAGAAGGGCTAGAAAGTGGGGCACTTTTAAGGTCATCCCCCTCATCGGACCGATCTGGGCAGCTTTTCACTTCATCACCAAGGTTGGACGTGTGCAGGGGGTCTTTTAGGTCTTTCCCTTATTTAGACCGTTGGAGAGTGCTTTTAACGTCGTCACCCTCATTAGACGTGCTCTGATGAGAAGATGGCTTGGGGACGTCTTCTTGATGGGATGAAGAAGGAAGAAGGATTGTGCCAGGGATGAAGTTCAGTAAAGTTGGCAGTAGGGGAAGGGGCCTGAGAAATTCCTACTTAACTAGAGGTTGAGCCGTCTTGTTTCTCCAGCGAGCAGCCTTGGTGCCCGTCTTCTTCTGGTTTTTTGAGGTGGTGCTTGATTCATCTCACTAGGCTTGTGAACAACCCTAGCTTGGCGAACTGCTACTCATCTTAAGGACTTGACTGAACTTCGCCTGTGATGGGCTATCCATGGCTGGGAAGTCGAGGGTTTAGCAGAATTTGAATCATTATTAGGAAGGTCTTGTGTTGGGAGATCCTCTAATGTCAGTGGAACAATGGCTTGGGGATCACTTACTGGGATGTTATAAAACTCCTGACATTCCGCATTTTCTTTACGAATATACCATGAACATAGGTAGTGGCCCCATATCTGGTGATACGGGCACCAACGGTCCTCAGTCCCCTGAGCAAGGCGTCGAGGCTGCCTGGCCTATTTCGGTGTGATTAGGCCTTCTTGAAGCATTATAACAAAGAAGGTGTGAAGGATACTAGGGGCTTGGTCTTCCTTTTGGACAGTTACTACATAGGAGGCTTCTGTTGCCCCGAATGCTTTCTTTAAGTCTTCAAGCTTTATCTGACCCTTTTGGATCAGGGCCTTGATAATATCTTTTAGCGTGTAGCAGTCATCTGTAGGATGATTGATCCTTCAATGATAAGCACAATAATTTGCTTGAGTATCGAGTTCAACTTGCTTAGCGAACTTTGTTTTTGGAAGCTCGATCATATTCTGTTCCAATAATAATCGAAATAGTGCAGGGACCCATTCTTTCTCAATGGGGTAGACCTTGTTCCTATGCCTGGTGAAATAATCATCCCGATTACGATTCGCCAGTGGGGGTACTTGGTTGTAAGACTGTTGTTGCTTGCCTACCTGGGGCGTTGTCTTTGCTGTGCTCACCCCTTTAGAGAGGTCTAAAGTTTGGGAGGGAGCTTTCTTTGGATCAGTGGCCGCGACGGCTGCACTGATCACTCCCTTTTGTTGGACGTTCCGGGTGTTAGTCCGAGAGCTACCATTGCCCCAGTTGTTCGCTGGGTTTGCAGACAGTTGTCATGACCCATCGTGGTGGCGTGATAGACCTTCTATACAGACTGATTTAGAAATCCGTTCTGACATGCAAGTTGGATTAGAGGCCTCGACGTGTAGAGAAATTTCAGGTCGCATGTTCTGCAAGCATGTTTGGATTGCTTCCTTCTCAAGCATGGGATTAAGATAGCGAGCCGCTAAATTTCTTCATCTTGATTTGAATTGGTCCACGTGTTCAACGGGGTCTTGAGTCAGGGTGAGAAGCTCGATGGTTTGAACCTCTCTCTCGACCTCAGAGAAAAACTGGTGGAATAACTTCTCCATTTCCTCCCAAGTATGTATTGAGTTTGTAGGGAGTCGAGCATACCACTAAAAAGCTGAGCCATCAAGGGTTTCAACAAACTAACGGAGAAGGATACTCCCATCAGCCGTTGTTTCTCGACATGCTGCTTGGAAGTGGGTGATATGCTGGTTGGGGGACGTGGTCCCTTTGAATAAGGGAAACTTCCCTTTCTTGTGATCTGAGGGAAACAGGACCTGGTCAATATATGAAGGGTACAACCTGTGATAAGGTGTTGCACCCTGTAGGCCTGGAATTTTCTTGTTCATTAAGCTATGGGTCACCATAGCGTTGATGTCTGCCTATGAGATGGGGTAAGGGACAGAGTTGTCCTGTGAGGTAGAGGGAAGGGGCTGCCTAGGAGGTGCACCATCTGAGTGGTGGGAATTGACCTCATGGTTAGCTGATTGTTGTGTGTCATCTATACGATCAATCTTCTCCATCATCACGCCCACCATGTCTTCAAACTCATTCATGCGGTCTTCTAACGAATCAAGTTCGTCTATGACCATCACGCTGACTATTTCTTCAGGGGGTTCAGCCTTAGCTGCGATTGAGGGCTTGCAAGCTTGATGGGTCACACTCGGTAGATTGTTCAGCATGCCTCGACTGAACTCGGCTTTTGTATGTCAATACTGTGAGGGCCGGTTCTCGACGGTCTTAGGACCGTGGCCGCTAAGTGGCTGGGTCATTTTTTACAATGTTTGCCACAATACAGGGATGATGAAGCTCTTCTTCAGGCTTCGTCATCTAAAGAGGGTAGAAGGGATTCAGACGCAAAGGATTATTAGAGCTGGTTGCTCCGACCTCCTTGGTCATTTCCTTTATCAGAATTCGCAGACCTCTAATACGCTTAGCTCTGAGGATTTGATTGACCTCGTGCCAAAACTGTGATCGGGACTGCGTCTGGTTGACTCTTCTTGAACGAGAGAGAGATGTCTCAATCATGTGCGGCAAAGGATGAGGGCCAGGTATTGGAGTCATCTTGTGCCGAGGAGGATGAAGGATGCGATCTTCAATCAGTTCTTTGCCCAAAGCTCTCTTGTGGGCTCCAGAGACATGACCGAATTGACGGGGCAGGTTCAGGATGGTACTCTTAGGGAAGGTCTTCGAGTACCATGGTTGGAGGTGCTTTCCTGAAGAAGGGGGAGCGAGCGCGAGCATGGTTGACTCATGAGAACGCTTGAGTCGAGGGCGAGGGGCTGTCTGTGACAGCGGCGCATGTGCGCCCCGCGAAGAAGGATCATGGTTGATTTGGGGGTTAGCCCAGGCTCAAGCAAGTGGTCTGGCCTTAAGAGGCCTAGAAATGCAAGCAAGTGTCTGCAAGAGAACAGGTGGGGGCCTACCTTTTACAGGTGCGCTTGTGTGTACTGGGTAGGAGGATGAGAAGATCGTCTCCTATGTACTCGGGTCTGCCGATGATAGCAAGATGCATATGAGCAGTGTATGCAGGACCCGGCCTTGGGAGATCTGATCCTGGATGCTGCCTCAGGGTGACTTGAAGGTTGTCTCGAGGTGTGGCTCACGTGGGTGACCCACGAGCCTTGTGGTGTGTGTGAGGGGTGGAGGCCGCAGGGTCTCTGCCTTGATGTGTTGAGCCTCTAGGGATAGAGACTCGTGGTGGTGCAAGAATGTGGGGGCTAGCCTTACGGCAATCCATAGGAGCAATAACAACTTGTTTGCCTTTTTTAGAGAGGGACTAGGCAGCCTTCCAGCATACCTCAGCAATACGATTGACAAGTGGTTTGCTGGTGGCAGGGTGGATGCTGTGTGCAAACACAGATGTGCTGCTGATGTAAGGCGCCTAGGTGGATGTTACACCAGAGAGAGGAGATGGGGAGTTAGGGACTTTTAGGTCCCTCCTCATGCCAATCCAGACCTGGCAGCTAGACCTAGGGTCTTTGCCCAAAAGAAGGGTTGGGAACGAAGTTCGAGGAAATGTTTCTTTCTGCTCTTATTTCTATGGGATTTGAGTTGTTCAACCCATTCATCAGAGTCGGGGATTTCCTTATCCACTTACTCATGCCTGTTCTAGGTAAGCGAGCCACTCAAGCCTCCTTCCTCACTCTCCTTTTGACTTAGGACTCACCGTCCGGCTGCCACGTTCTCACCTAGATCGATGTGAGAGGGGACTTAAAGGTCCCTGCCTCCCTGCTTTCTCGCCCTAATGGACTCTCCACCAAGGCCCCTTGTATGGGTAGCACATCTACTACCGCACACCATACTACTGGCAAACCTACTGTCAGTCATATTGCTGAGGTACGCCGAAAGGCTGCCCTATCCATTCTTGTGAAAGGCAAGAGAGTTGCCATCGCTCCTGAGGTTCGCCGCTAGGTAAACCCCCATATCCTTTCACCTCTCCGAACCTCTGGACCTAGAGTCTCGGCACACCGATGCGGAGACCCTGTGACCTCCACCCTCTGCACAAACCTAAGGGCTCGTGGTCCATCCACTTGAGCCACACCTCAGGCCAACCCTCACGTTGCCTTGAGCTTGCATCCAAAGTTAAGCCTTCTCAAGCCGAACCCTTCATGCACCATGCATTTGCTTTCCACAGCTCGGGGCAGCGTAAGCTCTACACCACCTCAAGCACATGAGGGTCGACCACTTTGTCCTCCCTCCTCCCTCCTAGCACACACAGTTTCACCCTGTGAGAGACGGGCTTCCACCTCGTCCCTCACAGACACAAGCTCGTAGGTCTTGGCCTCCTCTAGGCGAACCCATTGACCGAGCCCGAGTCGACCCCCAAGTCACCCGGATGGTTAACTCTAAAGGTGCACACACACCATCTTTGCCTGTCGCTCTTGGATCCAGACTCAGACAGAATCATGGACCGGCTCCTTTCCCTGCTGCTCTTTCGACGCCAGGCAAGCATCTTGAGCCTTGGTACTCAGAGGTCTTCCCTAAGAGTACCATCTTGAGCTAGCTTCAGGTCAGCTGTATACTAGGGCCCCACAAAGGAATTCGGGGCAATGGCTTGATGTCAGACAGAGGCCACCAGCCACCAAAGTAGAAATCCAGCTTGTCTGCTATCCTGAGACCCCATTCTTTTCTCTAGTCCCTTGCATGTTCAAAGAAGGCGGGGCAG
Organism: Amborella trichopoda; assembly: GCF_000471905.2. The sequence continues at coordinate 864,434 of NW_006496520.1, read as the reverse complement.
TCCAGGTCTTAGGCTCGGTTTTGGAATGAAGTCCACAGCCGCCTCAGGGTTAAGCAGAAGAGCGGTCTTCAGATCCTGACCAAAGAAGCCCCCAAGGCAATCGAGGTCACCACCTTGGATGACCTCCTGTTCGTAACCCCTTTTTTCATCTTCAAACTCCAAGACCTGAGCGAGTCCAAGAGTATTGCTGGGTCATCATTGCCCGGAAACCACGGTCCCAAGACTGTCGAGAACCGGTCCTCACGAGATCAGCATACAAGGCTCGAGTCCAGTCGGGGCAAGCTGAGCCCCTGCAGACTGACTTGCCACCCATGACTCGCTGACCTCGGCAGTCCGCTCCTCCTCCCGGCTCTAACCCTCTAGAAGAGATGATCAGTGTCATGGTAATCAATGACCTGGCCGACGCTCAGGAGGAGCGGATGAACAAGTTCGAGGAAATGATGCAAGCCATCCTTGGAAAAATGGAACGCCTAGAGGCCTTTAAGTCTCCTTCTTCGACCGACCCTTCTTTGACTGATTCTCCAACTGGTGAGGACACAGATCCCAGGCAAACTCCTCCACCGGCCTCCCAAGACAGTGCTACCCCCCCCGGGTCTCCCAAACCGACATAGATGCTATGGTGGCCATAGCCTCAAGAACAAGGTCCTAGGCATGCAGGAGACGCCATTCTATCAAAATCCGTACCCTTCAAGCATCTACCAGGTGTTGTTTCCCCCAAACTATCAAAAGGGGAAGTTACCCATGTTCAACGGTACCATGTCTCTTCTCCAGCATACTGCCCACTTCCAGGTGGCCTTTCGAGAGACAGCAACTAACGGACAACTACTGATCCTCTAGTTCATCGAGACTCTCGAAGGGCTAGCCTTCCAGTGGTATGCTCAGTTGTCTCCAAACTCGATACAAACGTGGCTAGAAAAAGAGTAACTGTTCTACCAATGCTTCTATGAGGTTCAAAGGAATGTGGAAACCATCGAGCTCCTGACTCTGACGCAAGACCCTGGTGAGTCGGTGGACAAGTTCATCACTCGATGGAGAGAATTTTCAACCTTCCATGCCACTCCCATGACTGAAAACGAAGCGGTCCAGACCAGTATACAAGACATGCTCCCCGAGATCGCCCTGCATGCCGAGGCATCCAATCCACCCTCCATGTTAGAGCTCATTTCTAAGGAAGTTCGCATCGAGGGATTGTTCAAGCACCATGGAAGTCCCCGTTAACAAACCTCCACCTCAAATTTTCGCTCCAACAGTCAGAGCAATCAAAAGGCAGTAATCAGCATGACCGTCACTACGACTAACACCAAGGGCACGGTTCCTCAAACCCTAGACCTTTCCAAGACACAGACGCCTCAGGCCGTGGGTAAATAGTAGTCTTACAACAGTGTCCCGGCTCCTAAAAATTCTATGCAAAATGACTATTGGGTCTAGCACCAGAATAAAGTTTCCCCCTTCGACAAGGAGTGGGCTCCTGCACTGCTCCGGTTGCTTCTTGACAGAATATGATCCAGCTGCCGGAGGCTAATATTGCAGAGTCGGTTGTGCAGGAGGCAAATGAGAGGTACTGCGCCTATCACAAGAGGGTATGCCACCCCACTTACGACTACTATAAGCTCAACAACACTATCGAAGCCCTTATCAACAAGGGTCAAATAAAGCTCGAAGTGTTGAAGAAGGCATTCGGGTCAACTGAGGCTTCTCACATAGTAACGATCCAAGGGGATGAGGAGGCACCCGCTGTCCTCCATGTTTTTTCTCCATAATGCTTGAAGAAGGCTCGTCACTCCTAAGCCGACAAGGCAACCTAGGCTCCTTCCCCTAGGGACTGACAACCTCTGTTTCGCTTACCATTAGATACAAGGTCATGATAGTAGCGTGCGCATTGCCTTCCATAAGTTCTTAGGAGAAAAGATGCAGCAATGTCAGGAAGTTCAAGGCAGCCCAGGAGGACGCCCTCAAGTCCCTCTACTGCCTATGCAAGAAATCCTCCAGACTCAGAGGAAGACCATTTGTAGACCCTCTTTGAGGCAATGCTCCAACAAAGCCTTGTCATTCCCAAGCCTGCCAGGTAGCTGAGGCATCTTGCTCAGGGCACAAAGAAGCTTTAGTGCCCGTATCACCAAGTATGGGGCCACGATCTCAACGAGTGCTCTGGGTTCCAAACTATAGTCAAGAAGAAAGTCCAGCAGGGCCACATCGTTTGTGCAGTTCTCCAGAAATACGTCCAAGCCATCGCTCTCGTTCCAAAGGAAGCCACACTACTAGCTCCTCTTGAGTATACACGGGACCCTTCAGAGCCTTCGACCTCTCAGTCCTGGAAAGTCCACCATGGGCGGAGTAGGCTCAAATCCTTGAAACATGAGGCAGTCTACCAAGCTAGGGCTACTCACCAGCTTGATGGGGTGGTTCAGACACCCCCTCAAGAATCCCAAAGGAGACGGCAGGCACCTAGGTCAGCCCGCCGAAGGAATCATCTTCCTCAGCTACCAGTCGAGGAAGAATTTCTTTGGGCTACTTCCCCCACTGCCAACTTTGCAAGACTTCATCCCAAGTGCAGCTCGCCTCATCCTTTTGTCCAATCCGGCAGACATCCCCGAGTCACCAACAGCTCGGGATTCCTCTAATATGGGTGATGACACTAAAAGCACCTCACGACGGTCAAAGCCGGGGCAAGACCTAAAATATCCCTTACAAACGTCCAAGTCCGGCGACAACATAAAATGCTGTCTGAAATGTTCTAATTCTTCTCCTCGCTCCTCTTCTATTTTCTCCATAGGTGCAGCTCGACAATGCCCAGACTTTGACACTGTAAACAAAGAGTTCGGAGACACCAGACTCACCATGTCGCAGTAAGAGCACCTTGGAGAGATGCTGGCCCAGGCGACTGGATTCTCGACAACCGCTGATGCTCTATCAGCTCGAGCAAAGATTGAGTCATCTTCAGGTGCCTGTTCCAATGAGGCCCGCCACATTGTCCAGGTGCATGAAGTGTAACCCAGCTCGAGGCAAGCACCAACTGATCCTAGTTATGAGGTCATGGACTCCCCGTTTGAAACAGACCCTTCCATCGCTTGGACTAGCCAGAGACCTATACTCTACCACACTGTGCCCCTCCTAGAAGCCGAGATGTTGAGATCATGGGTTTCTACACTCGAGGTCAATTAGACTCCTAGTGAGTCCCCTGACGAGGAACTCCAAGAAGCTCCAGAAGAGTGGGAAGTAGATGGTCAGGCCACGGCTGATGAGCTTGAAGATCTCAACCTAGGGGATGAGGCCGACCTGAGGCCAACTTTCATCATAGCAAAAATGTCCCTATAAGAGAAAGAAAGTTACAATTCCTTCCTCCGAGAAAATTGGGACGTCTTTTCATGGAATTATCATGAGATGTGCGGCCTAGACCCTCCGATTGTTGTCCATCGCCTTGATATTGATCCAACCATCAAACCCATGAAGCAGAAATCAAGAAGGTTTAGACCCAACCTCGAGATACAGATTGATGCCTAGGCACACAAGCTCAAGCAAGCTGGATTCGTAAGTGAGGTCAAATACCCAAGATGGCTAGCAAATGTCGTCCTAGTAAACAAGAAGAATGACCAGATCCATGTCTGTATCGACTTTCACCACTTGAACACCCCTTGCCCTAAGGACGACTTCCCCCTGCCATTCACTGAGATGCTGGTTGACTCCACGGCTCATTACTAAATCTTCTCCTTTATGGACGGATATTATGGTTACAATCAATTCAGGATGACGCCAGAAGATGAGGAGGCCACGATGTTTTTTACCCCAAGAGGTGTCTTTTGCTACATTGTGATGCCTTTCTGATTGAAGAATACCAGTGCCACGTACCGGCGAGGCATGACGACCATCTTCAACTACACGATTCACAAGGAAATCGAGTGCTATGTAGATGACTTGGTGGTAAAGTCTGAAACAAAAGCCACTCACATACAAGACCTTAAAAAGGTGTTTGAGCGGTTGTGGCGTCGCCAGCTTAAGATGAACCCCTTGAAATGCTCCTTTAGCGTACGCTCGAGAAAATTCTTAGGGTTTATCGTGGGGTACCGAGGACTGAAAATCGAGCCGGTCAAAATCAAGGCAATTCAGGACATGTCGTCGCCTACAACCCTTTATGAATTGCGGTCTCTTCAAGGATAGCTCACCTACATTCGAAGGTTCATCTCGAAACTTTCAGGGTGATGCAGGCCCTTTTCACACCACCTGAAGAAAGACACTCCTTTTATATGGGATGAGGCGTGCCAAGCTTCGTTAGATGCCATCAAGCAGTACTTGTTGAATCCACCTGTACTCTCTATGCCAGTGTTAGGAAGGCCTGTCATCCTATACGTGACCCCCCTTGATGAGTCACTCAGGGCACTCCTGACACAGAACAATGATGGAGGGAAAGAGACAACACTCTATTATCTCAGTCGCAGAATGCAAGGAGCCGAGAAGAATTACCCTCCCATCGAAAAGGTGTGCCTAGCCTTCATATTTACGCTACAGAAGCTCCGCCATTACCTACTCGGTCACGAGGTCAAGGTAATCTCCAAGCAAGACCCGGTCCTGTTCCTTATGACTCGACCATGCTTGTCAGGATATTGGGCCAAGTGGGCATTATTGTTGATGGAGTTCGACATCATGCATGTACCTCAGAAGGCAGTCAAAGGTCAAGCCCTAGCAGACTTCCTCGCGGCTCATCCAGTTCCTTCAGAATCTCCCCTGTCGAATGACCTCCCAGATGAAGAAGTTTTCTATATGGCGTTAACTCAGTCAAGGGAAATGTACTTTAACAGAACATTCCAATTTGATAGAGGGGGCGCTGGAGTTGTGTTCTTAACCCCTAATGGTAAAATGATCCTTCTATCCTTCTCACTTGAAGAGGTGTTTTCCTATAACAAAGCTGAGTATCAAGCCCTCATAATCGGACTAGCAATCGCTCAGGAGCGAGACCTGGAAGACTTGAACATCTTTGATGACTCTGAGCTGGTCATCCGACAGCTTAGGGGATTTATGACGTAAGGAAAGATACCCTCAAGCCTTATCATGACATGGCCAAATCCTACATGGCCTAATTTGATGATTTCTCCCTGAGTCATATCCCTAAAAGGCTAAACTTGTAGGTTGATGCACTCTCGAAGCTCGACGCCACCATTCAAATGTCTTCATTGGGGCCCAATCCAGTCTGGGTAACCAAATGGAGACATGTCGACTTGAGAGCCGAAGTTGACCCAGATGATGAGAGAGATGTCTTCCCTGAATGCTCGCCTTACCCATTCGAGGCACTCCTCGCAGCGAGGGATGTTATTAAGGTAGAGAAGGAAAAATCCCAAGATAAAGAATCCAAGGTCAGGGAGCAGGAGCCCGAATTCTTCTACCCGATGTGTGCAGAGGTTGAACAAGTAGAAGACTGGAGGGAGCCTATCAGGGACTTCATAAAGCATGGAAGGCTACCTCAGGATTGGGTGAAACGCAATGGCATACGACAAATGTCCACCAAGTACACCCTTCTCGACGGGGATGTTCTCTTTTGTCGGTCATTTGATGGAATTCTCCTTAGATGCATTGACACACAAGAAGCACATAAAGTTCTTGAGCAAGTGCAATACAGAATCTGTGGGTTACACAAGTCTGGCCCTAAGTTCTACGAGCGTGTACGCATACTCGGCTATTACTGGCCTTCCATTGTTGCTAACGCCCAAAACTATGCCAAAAGATGCTAGGTGTGTCAGATCACCTCAAGTCTCATTCATCAACCCCCGGAGCCTCTCCACCCTACAGTGACATCGTGGCCCTTTTACCAGTGGGGTATGGACATTGTAGGACCCATCGATCCCCCTTCTGCCTTGGACCATGCCTTCATTCTGGTGACGACGGACTACTTTTCCAAGTGGGCTGAAGCGATCCCTCTCAAATAGGTTTCAGGGACCGTGGTAGCCAACTTCGTGCGTCATCACATCATCTACCGATTCGGTGTTCCATATCGAATAATCTCTGATAATGGCCAGTTCAGAAGCCATCATGTTGATCGCCTGGCCAACCAGTTCGGCTTCGTGGAAGTACTCGACTATGTACTACCCTCTAGCCAACGGTTTGACCGAGGTGTTCAACAAAAATTTGTGTAGGGTTCCCCGGAAGTCAGTTTCGAAGTTAAAGAAGAATTGGCACAAGAAGCTGCTTGAAGCTCTGTGGACTTATCACACCACAACTCGGAATGCTACAAACTCCAATTCTTATTCCCTGATCTATGGAGGTGAGTTGGTCTTACCCCTCAAGATTTGGATGCCCTTGATGAAAAGAGACTAGAGGCCCAGTAGAACCTCTAGCTCAATCAAGAAAGAATGAAGAGAACCTTTGACAAGTATATCAAGGTTCACTCATTCGCTCGTGGGGATCTAGTCTTAGCAGTCAAGAGACCGATTGACATGCATGGGCGCTGCAAAGGAAAATTCAAGCCCAAATGGGAAGGTAAGTTCATAGTAAAAAGGTCATGCTTAATGGGGCCTATGTACTGGCAAACTCAGATGGAGGAGAGGCAAAGCCCACTACCAATGGATGATACCTAAAGAAGTATTATCCTTGATGTATCCCTAAATGCTGTATGTGTAGTAAGAGAAGAAGGAAATCGAAAAGAAGAACATCAAGTCAGTTAAAAAGAACTTCATTTATTTCATTGCGTTAAAAGAGTTACAAGTTACAATCAAAAGCTTATTACTAGGGAAGTTACACAGGTCTTGCATTTGATGATAAGAGGGAGGCTACTGGCCAAAAAGAAACACTCTCCCCATGAAGAAGAAGCAAACCCACCAAAAAAATTCTCTCCTCATAAAGAAGAAGCAAAACCACATGGATAATTTAGTTCCAATGCCACCAAAAACGAGGGTTACAGGACAAAATAAGGAGCCAACCATTTTCGAGTCAGCTTCAATTCATCTGAAGAGGCATGGCTGGCTTCCAAGGGACCCACCCATGACGAAACAACATGGACTTCACGGCTGTGCTAGAGGACTTGGCTATCAACAGACCGCAGCAGCACAACCTTCTCGCTTGCCATCACTCTTGACCCCTGCGAGACAGCGCCGTCCATGATCATCTCCCCGCGTAACTGAACACCATGTGCCTGATCGCCGTGCACAACACCATGCCACGTTCTACCATCACCATGGGAAAGCCAACGCTGCGCGAGACAATTGCCACGACTAGCATGATCCTGAGCATGGCTATCGCCGTATGTGGTCTAGGGACGTGCAAAGGTGGCACCGCATAAGACTTAATGTCATGCATGCTCTTATTATACCTTGGTTCCCACCGCCCCTAATTCCAAGAGGGGATTAACCCTTGTGCTTCCTCGGTTTTCCCAGCTACCTTCCCGCGATGACCGTCCACCTTCTCACAACCTTTCATCTTCCTTACAACCCTTCTGTTTTAATCGAGAACACTTCTCCGAAGGCTGGAAAACTCCATCTGACCCTGTTCTTTTCCCATCGATGTCTCCCCTCCTCTCCGGGAATCGACTCCCGCTCACCAGGAAAACCCTGCTCCCCTTCAGCAGCAGAACGACCGGAGGAGAATTGAAACTCTGGCAGGGAACCTTTGCAAATCCTGTTAGGGCCTAGAGAAACCTTGTTCCTTGCTCAGGAAGCCTCGGCACTTCCCGAAAAGATTCGCAACCATGACACAAAGTTGTGCGACCTCCTGAAGCTAGCCAGAAAGAGCTCCTAACCGCCTGTCTCCACAAATTTTGGCCGGAAGGTTCTCGCCAGAAAACCTTCACCAAAAGCATTGGCTCTCTCTCTTTAAAAACCCTTCTACTGTTTTACCTTTCGCTAAAATAGTAAAGCGGGGTTTTTCCCCCTTTTATACCTAGCATTGCCACGATTTGCCCTCGACAAGCATGAAATGACAATCCGGTTCCCAGTCCCGAAAGGGCTATCACCGCTTGCTTCATTCTAGAGGATATCATCGCACGTATCAGTAGGGGGCCATCGTCGCATGCCATATCAAGACTTGCACCAAGCGCCTCGACAAAGGAGTTCTCACCGCACTTTTTGCCAAGGGCTACTGTTGCACGCGTCATCAAGGGGCGTAACATCCCGTGTGCCATCCAACACTTAGTGCCACGCCCATGCCATGACACTCCCATTCAGACCATGGTCCTATAGTCCCAAGAAGTTAATTTCCTACACTACAACCTCACTCTTAAGGGAGTCTAGCTTCCGGGGATGGCTCTATTCCCCAAGGAGTCACATTCCCTCACCTGACCATGGTCCAGATGAACAACCCTAAACTGCCCGATCCGAACTATATGACCCTAAACTATAGCAGTGGTCTAGTTGCAGGACCTTAAACTGCATAGTCCTTGTCGAATGACTCAAAACTGTACGATCATGGTCCTGGCTACATGACGTTAAAAGGCTTGGAACCATGGTCCAAACTATACGACCTTAAACTGTAGCGAAGGTCAGATTGCACTACCTTAAACCGGACGGTCCAGGTGCACGATCCTAAACTGCATGGTCCAAACTATATGACCTTAAAATGTAGCGGTGGTCTAGTTGCACGACCTTAAACTACATAGTCCTTATCTCATGACTCAAAATTGTACGACCACGGTCCGTGCCGCATGAGCTTAAACTGCACCGCTATGGTTCCAACTATATGACCCTAAACTGTAGCGGTGGTCTAGTTGCATGACCTTAACTGCATAGTCCTCGTCACACAACTCAAAACTGTACGATCATGGTGTAGCTGTGTAACCTTAAACCATAGTGCACATCCTGGCTGCATGATGTTAAAAGGCTTGGCACCATGGTTCAAACTATATGACCTTAAACCATAGCGAAGGTCTGATTGCATGACCTTAAAATCGCACGGTCCCAGCCACAGGACTTTAAACTACACAACTATGGTCCGAGCTACAAGACCTTAAAACTGTAATGCACAACATGACAAATGGTCCATACGCACAACTCCGAGGGTATTTCGTCAACATTCCTAGTAGAGTTAGATTTATGCACTAGTCATACTTACCCCTTTAACCCCTAACGGGCTTGTTTCACACCAACATCCTAGTGAGAGTCACGTCTTACCGCAACCCACTATCCCCAGGAAGTTTAGGGCCATTCTTATCCTCTCAACCCTCATGAGCTTCCTCTGCTCTGGCCTATCATCCTCAGTAGAGTCATATGCATGCCATTTCTCCTTATCGCCAAGAGGTCACACTGGCCCTCCTAACCTCCAGCGAAGTCACGACCATTTTCCACTCCTTGAGTGTCGCCATCTCTATATAAACCTCTCTCTTGTGTATAGCCTTAACTATCTTTATCCCTAGGGTGTCAGATTTCTATCCACAACCCATCCCCCATGTAACTTTACCTACATGACGACCCACACACTCGTCTATGCTGCATGACCTTAAATTGTACAGCCATGGTCCAAACTATATGACCTTAAACTATAAAGGATGTATCAGTGCATGACCTTAAACTGCACTGTCCTAGTTGCATGACTTTAAACTGCATAACCATGGTCCAAGCTATCTTACCGTAAACCATAGCTCATGTACTAGCCTCATGATGCTAAAACTACTTTTCCCAAGTCCAGGAGGCATGACCTTAAAGACGCCCTCGCATACACGCACACGCCCTTTACATGCATCTTCACGCATGTCCTTGGTTAGGTGCCTTGATCTCGCCCTTTGGATTTGGATGATCTGGCGGCACGTATCTTGGGTTTTTGGTTAACCCAATATTTGAGATCGCTCTCTCAGAACCTTGCTCAAGAGTAAGGGTAGGTATACCAGTCTATGAGAGTGGAATTGAAGGTGGTATCGGGACTTACTTGGGCTAGCTCGCGTGGGTGCCCTCTTAGATCATGAATAAAGCCCTCAGCTGCTTTAGCAGATTCAGAATTGCCTCCCTTGACCTAGAGTCCTCTTGTTTTCTGCACAACACTTCTATTCTATGGTTAATTTGTAAGACAAGTGGGTTAAACAGACCCACCCATGTCTTAGGGCAACGTACGTTCATGCGAGAGGGCGATGAAGCATAAGGTTCAAATAAAGATAGAAAATGGAAGAAAACTTGATGAAGAGGCGAGACTAGCATTGCAGCAGGGAAGTCATCGACACGGAGTGGTAGCAAGATAGGCATGATTCTTAGAACCAACACGACGATAATGCTACTCAAAACCGAGACCGATATAGCGGTGTTAGGCTAAGTCTACCTTCAATCAAGAGAGAAGAGACAAGAGAATGAAAAGAAGAGACGAGATGTCAGAGTTATGATATGCCGATGGCACTAGGGGTTGCCGCTCATGACCGAGGAGTAGCAGTTTTGTGGCCCTTGGGCGGCGCTCGACACTACTGCTCATGGCTAGAGAGTGAGGAATGAAATACGGACGGTGCCAGGCAATACCATTGGCGAATGCCCCCTCGCAGGCGGCGATAGTTTTTTCTGAAGCGCGTGGCGATGGTCATTCATGAAGCACGCGATGGTAATCCTCACGAGGTGCACGACGATAGGGACGCAGGAAGGATGATGATGAACGCCAAACACATGAAGGAACTGCGTGGATGATGGTAGATGTTACCAAGGCTTATAGCGGGCGGTGATGGGTATCGCCGTCTACTATAGATGCCCTACAGGGAAGGACCCCTATGAGAGGCAATGGGTTTCGTCGTCTGGGTTCTTCACTAAGACGTCCAAGCTACGTCTGTGGATGGCGTTGAGCAGCACCATCTACAGGCCCCACTAGACGAAAGTGATAGAAGAAAAGAAGGAGAATGAGGCTCGCACATGGCACTGTTATCGCCATGCGCGACCTGTGTAACCTCAAGGGAGGCATGCACGACACTGCCACTGCTGTGCATGACCCCTGCGAGGAACTCAGACAGAGAAGGAGGGGGGAAGAGAGGAAAGAAGAGAGTGAGCAGAAGAAAAAGAAAAGAAGAGAGAGAACATTTACCTCGAACCTAGAGGTACAGGTCAAAAGTTTTTATCACCTCATTCTCTCTCTCAAATGTGACCCAACAATGAGAAGAAAGAAAAACTTGTATTAAGTAAAAACTCTCTCTTTTATGAATGGTTGAGTCCTCTGGGGCGTACAATGTTGATATGCATATATAGAATTTTCTCAAAACATCGGGTGCATGATCAAAAGTAACCCTAATTGCTGAAAATTAAGATTAAATTGAATTAGAAGAATTCAGAAAATAGGGTGCAAAATTACAGATTTGCCCATTCCTAACAATTTGTGGAATTTTAGAATAGTCCTTGTGTTGCCTTAGAACTTGCGTGATCTTGCATGGCTGATCCAACGTCGTTCTGATGCTCGGTTGATCGTAAGATGATTGTTTTCTTGTAGGGCTCGACATGGTAATCGATTTGATACCAACTTCGAGCCATGGATCGTGTTTTTAGTGTACGATCATGTGACTTGAAATTTGAATGGATCTTGAAACTTTGGATCGATAGTATACTCGTTCCTTGATGTTTTACGGTGATTTCTTCGATAAATTACACTAAGCATGCTGTTACGATCATGGTGCAACAAATGCAGCTCTATTCTGTGCCCGAACGAAGATTTTGCAACTTTGGAATTTTGGCAGAAATCTAGAATTTCGACGACAGAATTTGCAGTCTCGTCGGTTTTGTGTATAAAATCCGACTGTTCATCACGTACGAGGTTCAGATCAGTGATAGCCTGAGACCTTACGCCCACAATGAAATTAGTCTCACGTCATTAGGGCTCGAGAGTGGCGTGATCTGGCTGCTCGAGCGAGGTACAACGCTGCTGAATTTCTTGCAGTATTTTCACAGATCAGCAACTTCTCCCTAGCTTTTCTTTGCACTGAGGTGTCGTCACGGGAAGTGCCACATATCGAATCGCTCGTCTTGACTAAACGAACATGTTCACCAAATTTGAGCATGATCTAACTTAGGACAAGTTAGATATTAGTGTCAAAAATCACTGGTCGTGACTGTCCCTTCCATGACGTTGAGTTGCAGGGTGCCCACGTGGAATAGTGTGCGACCCCTCCTGTTTCACTCTTTTGCCTATAACGTCTTTTTGGAGTGTTCGTTTGGGTTTAAATTTGACTCCTGGGGGTCCCACAATAATTTGAGATACCAAAAATATAGCTCTAGTTATAGGGGCCATTTCAGGGTGCTAGAGGTTGATTCTACCGAAACTGTTTCTCAGTCTGAACTACCTTAGACCTATCAGAATGCAATGAAACTTGGTAGGATAATTTTGAGAGACCTCCTGAAGTTCTTGGCTAATTCTAGGGGCGTTCTGAGACTGTTGAAATTTTCATTCTTTGCTAGGCTTTATTGAGCGGGGGCCCCATGTTGATGAGAACTACCTTCCTACAGCATGCCCTGCCGAATGTTATGCTTCGAGAGAATCAAGAACTGCAATCATTCAGAAATTTTGAGGGATCTTGTCGAAGTCCTCACCCTCAAGGAACTACCAGGCCATTTCTGAAGGTCGAATGCTACGAACCTTTGGTCGACATTTTCGCTGTTACACCATGTTTGCTTTTGATGCTCAGGGTATCTCTGTAGGTCCCATCTAGTGAGCTCCAATCGGGGGCTTCTGACCCTTCCCGAAAGTCTGGTCCCATGTAGGCTCGGGGGTTTTGGCGAGACGTACCCTGAGGCCATGGCAGGTTAGACCCTGGCTTCGTCAGTTTCTTGCCTTTGTGATGGTCCTTAGCAGTTTCGAAGGGATATTTTAGTCATCGTCCACACCCTCAAGGAGTCTAGTTGTTGTTGAACTGGGGAGATCATATGCAGGTCTCACCCCCTGACGAGTCATGATTGTTGGGAGATATTATGCGGCTCTCACTCCCTGATGAGCCATGTTGAAATGTGGGGGATCTTATGCTGCTCTTACCCCCTGACGAGCCATGATTGTTAGGAGATCTTATGCAGCTCTCACTCCCTGATGTGCCATGTTGAAACGTGGGGGATCTTATGTGGCTCTCACCCCTTAATAACCCATGATTGTTGGGAAATCTTATGCCGCTCTCACTCCTTGATGAGCCATCTGGTGTTGCGATTGCATGCTGGCTTTCGAGGATTTTAGGCAGACCTCATTAGCCATGATTGTGACTGTTTGGAGATTGAATGTCGGCTGAGGTGATGGTCGTGCATTAGCCTATCATGTTGGTCCAAGCGCCCTTTTGTGGGTTTTCACTTAAACAAGGGAAGTGGCGTCATGAAGACAGTTTTCACCCACTTTTAATATTTCTAGGCTCTTTTACCCATGATTTGCGGTCATGTCCACCCTTTTCATCCATTTTTACTCACAATGCCCTTTTGGGGTTTTCACCATGCCTGGATTTTGTTTTCCATATAACTCTCTAACTCATGGTTTCGTGGCCGTGACCGTGACCGTGCTCGTCTGTCATTTTTACTCATGGCGTTGCCTTGTTAGGTGTACACCATGCCCGATTTTTTCATGTGAAGGTGTATTTGGATTCGTGCCATCGAGACCTGCGTGAAGCCTTTTAACGTCATGCGGCACTGACCTTCACTATAGTTTAGGGTCACACAGCTGAACCGAAGTGATGGTGAATGCTGAACCGAAGTGATGGTGAACCGAAGTGGAAGGGTTCTCCGTTTAGTGAGCATGGGTAAGACTCACTGGAGGAAAAGATGGTAATTATGGTGAAGGTGGTGTGCGCACCTGAATGGGCAGGCTAGGGAAGGCGTGCGTGAAGATGCACATAAATGGCGTGTGCGCCTATGTAGGCTCACAGGGGAGGAAATGGAGGTGGTTTGCTCACCGGAACGGGTCAGTTAGGGAAGACATGCGCAAAGATGTATGTAAAAGGTGTGTGCACGTATGTGAGGTCATCTTTAAGGTCATTCCTCCTAGACCTGGGCAAAACAGTTTAACATCATGCAGCAAGGATGTGCACTATAGTTTACGGTCATACAGCTAGACCATGGTTATACAGTTTAAAGTTATGCAACTAGGACCATGCAGTTTAAGGTCGTGTAATGAGACCTCAGCTACAGTTTAAGGTCATATAGTTTGGACCATGGCTATGCAGTTTAAGGTCATGCAGCATGGACTAGGGCTGTGCAGTTTAAGATCATGCAATACTGACCAATGTGTGGGTCGTCATGTAGGTAAAGCTACATGAGGGATGGGTTGTGGATAGCAATCTAACTCCCTAGGGATAGAGATAGTTAGGGTTATACACAAGTGAGAGGTTTAGATAGAGGTGGTGACACTCGAGGATTGGCAGACGGACTTGACTTCACTAGAGATTAGGAGGTCCAATGTGACCTCTTAGGGATAATGAGAAATGGCATGCATGTAACTCTACAGAGGATGTTAGGTCAGAGCACAGATGAACCTCATAAGGGTTGAGAGGATAAGAGAGGCCCTAAACTCCCTGGGGATGGTGGGTCGTAGTAAGACGTGACTCTTACTAGGATGTTGGTGTGAAACAAACCCATTAGGGGTAGGTATGACTCTTACACACATCTAACTCCACTGAGAATGTTGATGAAATACCCTTTCAGCGAAGAGGTGCTCTATCTCCTGATTGGAGTTGTGTCTTTGTTGTGCCGTGCATTACAGTTTTAGGGTCTTATAGCTTGGACCATGGCTATGCTGTTTAAAGTCATACGATTAGGACCGTGCAGTTTAAGTTCATGCAACTAGACCTTTGCTATAGTTGAAGGTCGTATAGTTTTGACCATGGTTGTGCAGTTTAAGGTCATGAAGCATGGACCGTGGTTGTACAGTTTTGAGTCATGGGAGAAGGACTATGCAGTTTAAGGTCATGCAACTAGACCTTCACTACAATTTAAGGTCATATAGTTCGGACGATGGTCTAAAGTTTTGAGTCGTGCAACAAGGACTATGCAATTTAAGGTCGTACAACTTGACCACCACTATAGTTTAAGGTCATATAGTTCGGACCGTGCAATTTAGGGTCGTGCATCTGGACCACCGCTTCAGTTTAAGGTCATGTAGTTCAGATCGTGCAGTTTAGGGTCATGCATCTGGACCACCGCTTCAGTTTAAGGTCATGTAGTTCAGACCTTGCAGTTTAGGATAGTGCATATGGACCGTCGCTATAGTTTAAGGTCATATAGTTCGGACCATGCAGTTTAGGGTCGTGCATCTAGACCTCCGCTACAGTTTAAGGTCATATACTTCAGACCGTACAGTTTAGGGTTGTGCATATGGACCGCCGCTATAGCTTAAGGTGATATAGTTCAGACTGTGCAGTTTAGGGTCGTGCATCTGGACCGTTGCTACAGTTTAAAGTCATATAGTTTGGACTGTGTAGTTTAGGGTCGTGCATCTGGACTGCTACTACAGTTTAAGGTCATATAGTTCAGATCGTGCAGTTTAAGGTCGTGCATCTGGACCGCTGCTACAGTTTAAGGTCATATAATTCAGATCGTGAAGTTTAGGGTCGTGCATCTGGACCGTCGCTACAGTTTAAGGTCATATAGTTCGGATCGTGCAGTTTAAGGTCGTGCATCTAGACTATCGCTACAGTTTAAGGTAATATAATTTGGACTGTGCAGTTTATAGTCATGCATCTGGACCGTGGCGTGGTGAGGTAATTTGACTCCATGGGGAATAGAGCCGTCACCAGTGGCTAGACTCCCTGAGGGGAGTGGCTGTAGTGTAGGGAATGAACTTCTTGGGAATATAAGACAATGGTCCGGTTGAGAGTGCCATGGTTTGTGTGTGCCACTAAGTGTCAGATGGCGCACGTGGCATTAGGCCCCTTAGTGGACGTGCGGCATTGGCCCTTGGCAAAATCCAAGGCGAGAACTCCATTGGACGAGGCACGCGACGATGGCCCTTGATGCCTTTGATGAGGGTGCTTGGAGATGGCCCTTTGATGAGGGCGAACGGTGATGGCCCTTGACGAGGCGCGTAGTGATAGCCCTCTGGGTGAAGGGTGCGGCGATAAGCCTTTCTGGTCTAGGGCTAGACTCGCCTTGGCCTGGTCTTATTGCCACCAAGAACTAGGGACTGGAGCATCATTTCATCTTTTTCGAGGGCAGTTTATGGCACTGCTTGGTATATATGGGGGAAAAACTCCACTTTATTGTTTTATCGAAGGGTAAATACGTAAAAGGGTTTTTAGAGAGGGAGGGCCAAAGCTTTCAGTGAAGGTTTTTCGGCGAGAACTTCCCGGCCAAAATTTGCAGAGACAGGCAGTTAGGAGCTTTTCTGGCGAGCTTCAAGAGGTCGCGAAGCTTCGTGCTATGATTGCGAGCCTTTTCGAGAAGTATAGAGACTTTTTTAGCAAGGAACATGGCTTCTCGTGGCGTTAGCAGGATTTGCAGAGGTACCCTACCAGGGTTTGAACTCTTCTCCGGTCGTTCTGCTTCTGAAGGGAAGGTTGCAGCGAGTTCAGAGGGCTCAGTAGGTCCTTTAGTTATCGGAGGAGAAGAAGGGAGAACAACAGTTGGCTCATCGAGAACTCAACGAAATTCTGGTGAGTTTGTGATGAACTCGCTGAAGTGGGAAGAGTAGGGAGAAGGGAGATCTGCAGAGTCTCAGGGAAGCCGTCTTGGGATTCTGATGGTTTTCCACCAATTCTGGCAGTGAGTGGAAGGCAGGGAAGGGGTTTCTCGGTTGATGGGGGTGGATTCTCGACGAGTAGGGGAAACGCCGATGGGAACCCGAAGGGTTAGGGAATGAGAAGGTGGACGGTAGCTGGGGAAACCGAAGAAAAACATGAGTTAATGCCCTCTGGGAATTGGGGATGGTGGGAACCGAGGTACGTCAAAGTCATGCTCGAGATTAAGTCGTATGCTGCGCCGCCTTTGCATGTCTCGAAGCCACATATGGTGATAGCTGCGTTCAGGAGCATGCTAGTCACAGCAATGGTCTCGCACGGCGTTGGTTTTCCCGTGGTGATGGTAGAACACGACATTGAGTTGGGCACGTCGATGGCTACGCATGGTATTGAGTCACGCGTGGTAATGATCATGGACGATGATGTCTCGTGGGGATCAAGAGTGATGGAAAACGAGAAGGTTGTGTCACCGCAGTTTGTTGGAAGCCATATCTACAGGCACAGTCGTGAAGCCCATGTTGTTCCGTCGTGGGCCAAATCCTTGGAAACCAGCCATGCCTCTTCAGATGAATTGAAGCTGACTCGGAAATGGTTAGCTCCTTCCTTTGGCCTGTAACCCTCCTCTTTTGGTGGGACTGAAGCTAACTTCTCTTAGTGGTTTTTCTTCTTCTTCAGGAGGAGAGCATTTATTTGGTTGGTTTGCTTCTTCTTCATTTGGGGGACATTTCTTTTGTGGGTTTGCTTCTTCTTCATGAGGAGAGTGTTTCTTTTTGGCCTATAGCCGCCCTCTCATCCTCAAATGCAAGAGCTTTGTAACCTCCCTAGTAATGGGCCTTTGATTGTAACTTGTAACTCTTTTTAATGCAATGAAAGAAACGAACTTCTTTTGAACTGGCTTGATGTTCTTCTTTTCCATTTCCTTCTTTTCTTACTGCACATACCACCTTTTAGGGATACCTCAAGGATGGTACTTCTTTAGGTATCGTCCATTGATTGGGGGCATCACTTCTCTTCCATCCGAGTTTGTCAGTACATGGGCCACGTTTGGCGTGACCTTTTTTACTATGAAAGGACCTTCCCATTTGGGCTCGAATTTTCCTATGCGGCACTCATACATAAGAATCAGTCTCTTGAATGCTAAAACTAGATCCCCACGAGCGAATGAGCAAACCTTGACAAAATTATTGAAGGCTCTCTTTATTCTTCCTTGATTGAGCTCGAGCTTTTGCTGGGCCTCTAGTCTCTTTTCATCAAGGGCATCCAAATCATGGTAACAGCTTGACCCTCTCGTTTTTAGTCAATCCTTGATGTATAGCGACACGGAGTGAGGGTATTTGAACCTCGAGGGGCAAGACTGCCTCATCTCCATAGACCAAGGAATAAGGAGTGGAGTTTGTAGCATTCATAGTGGTGGTGCGATAAGCCCATAGAGCTTCAAACAGCTTCTCGTGCCAATTCTTCTTTGCTTTCGAAACTGAATTCCGAAGCACCCCGCACTGAGTTTTGTTTAATGCCTCAGACAATCCATTGGCTCGAGGGTAGTACATAGTCGAGTACTTCCACTCAAAGCCAAACTGGTTGACCAGGCGATCAATATGATGGCTTCTGAACTGGGGGCCATTATTAGATATTATCTAGTCCAAAACTCCGAATCGGTAGATGATGTGGTGACACACTTATTTGGCTACGACGGTCCTTGGAACTAGCTTGACAGGGATGGCTTCGCCCACTTGGAAAAGTACTAAGTTTTCGTTAGAACGAAGGCATGGCCTAAGGCAAAAGGGGGATCGATGGGTCCTACAATGTCCATACCCCAATGGGAAAAGGGCCACAATGTCACTATAGGGTGGAGAGGCTTCGGGGGTTGATGAATGAGGCTTGAGGGGATCTGGCACACCTGGTATCTTCTAGCATAGTTTTGGGCATCAGCCACCATGGAAGGCCAGTAATAGCCGATTCTGTGTAAGCGCTCGTAAAGCTTAGGGCCGGGCTGATGCAGCCCACAGATACCCGAGTGCACTTCTTCGAGTACTTTGCTTACCTCTTGTGTATCGACGCATCTGAGGAGAATTTGTTCAAATGACCAATGAAAGAGGACATCTACATCGAGAAGGGTGTACTTGGTGGATATCCATCGTATGCCATTGCATTTTGCCCCATCCTGAGGTAGCCTTCCGTGCTTTATGAAGTCCATGATAGGCTCCCTCTAGCCCTCTACTTGTTCAACCTCTGCACACATTAGGTCGAAGAATTCGAGCTCCTGATCCTTGACCTTGGATCCTTTTCCTTAGGGCATTTCTTGCTCTGCCTCAACAACATCCTTAGTAGTCAAGAGTGCCCCTATGAAGATAGATGAATGGTGGCATCGAGCTTCGAGAGTGCATCAGCCTGTGAGTTTAGATTTCTAGGGATATGACTCAGGGAGAAATCATCGAACTAGGCTATGTAGGATTTGGCCGTGTCATGATAAGGCATGAGGGTATCTTTCCTTACGTCATAAATCCCCTTAAGCTGACCAGCTTAGAGTCATCGAAGATATTTAGGTGTTTCAGATCTAGCTCTTGGGCAATTTTCAGTCCGATTATGAGGGCTTGATACTTGACTTCATTATGAGAAAACACCTCTGCACGAGAAAAGGATAGAGGGATCATTCCGCCATCAGGAGTTAAGAACACAACTTCATCGCCCCCTCTATCAAACTGGAATACTCCATCAAAGTACATTTCCCACAGCTGAGTTTGTGACGTACTGAAAACTTCTTCAATTGGGAGGACGCTCGATAGGGGAGATTCTGAAGGAACTAGGTTAGTCGCGAGGAAGTCTACTAGGGCTTGACCTTTGACTGCCTTCTGTGGTACATATATGATGTCGAACTCCATCAGCAATAATTCCTACTTAGCCAAACATCCTGACAAGCATGGTCGGGTCACAAGCAACTTGACCGGGTCTGCCTTGAAGATTAACTTGACCTCGTGACCAAGCAAGTAATGATGGAGCTTCTATACTGCAAAGATCAAGGCTAGGCACATCTTCTCGATGGGAGGGTAATTCTTCTCGGACCCTTGCATTCTTAGGATGAGATAGTAGAGCGTTGTCTCTTTTCCTCCATCATTGTTTTGCGCTAGGAGTGTCTCGAGTGACTCATCAAGAATGGTCACGTACAAGATGAGAGGCCTTCCCAACACTGGTGTAGAGAAAACTGGACGATTTAATAAGTATTTCTTGATGTCATCGAGTGTAGCTTGGCACGCCTCATCCCATATGAAGAGAGTGTCCTTCTTTAGGAGATGTGAAAAGGGCCTACATCGCCTTGAAAGGTTCAAGATTAACGTTCGAATGTAGGCGAGCTATCCTTGAAGAGACTGCAGTTCATGGAGGGTTGCAGGCGGTGGCATGTCCTGAATTGCCATGATTTTGACTGGCTCGATCTCCAGTCCTCGGTACCTCATGAAGAACCCTAAGAACTTTCCTAAGCATACATCGAAGGTGCATTTCAAGGGGTTCATCTTGAGTTAGTGATCCTGCAGTCGTTCGAATACCTTTTTTAGGTCTTGTATGTGGGCATCCTTTGTTTCAGATTTCACCACAGGTCATCCACGTAGCACTTGATCTCCTTGTGGATCATGTCCTTGAAGATGGTCGTCATGGCCGGCTGGTATGTGGCACCGACATTCTTTAACCCAAAAGGCATCACAGTACGGCAAAAGATGCCTCTTGGGGTCAAGAACGCAGTGGCCTCCATATCTTCTAGTGCCATCTTGATTTGATTATAACCGCAATACCCATCCATAAAGGAGAAGATTTAGCAATGAGCTGTGGAGTCGACTAGCATCTCGGTGAATGGGAGGGGAAAGTCATCCTTGGAAAGGCAGTTTTCAAACCGCTGAAGTTAATACAGACCTTGATTTGGCCATTCTTCTTCTTGACTGGGACAATAATTTCCAACCATTTTGGGTATTTGATTTCATGTATGAATCCTGCTTGCCTGAGCTTTCCACCTCAACATCGATCTGCATCTCAAGGTGGGGTCTAAACCTTCTTGATTTCTGCTTCATGGCTTTGATGGCTGGATCAATACTAAAGTGATGGACAATAATATGAGGGTCTAGATCGGGCATCTCATGATAGTGTTAGGCAAAGATGTCTCAATTTGCTTAGAGGAGGGAGATATAACTTTCTTTCTCCTCTGGGGACATTTTTGCTGACATAAAAGTTGGCCTTAGGTCGGCCTTATCCCCTAGGTTGATCTCTTCGAGCTCATCAGCCGTGAACTGATCGCCTTCTTGCCACTCTTCTGGACTTCCTTGAGTTCCTCGTCAGGGGACTCACTAGGATTTTCATTGACCTCGAATGTAGAAGCCCATGATCTGGACATCTTGGCTTCTAAGAGGGGCACAGTGTGGGAGAGTACCAATCTCTGGCTAGTCCAGGCGATGGAAGGGTCAGCTTTGAACAGGGAGTCCATGACCTCGTGACTGGGATCACTTGGTGCTTGCCCAGAGCTAGGTGACACTTCATGCACCTGGATCATGTGGCAGGCCTTGTGGGAGTAGGAACCTGAAGATGACTCGGTTTTTGCTCGGGTTGACAAGGTGTCGACGACTGTCGAGAATCCAACCACCTGGGCCAGCATCCCTTTATGGCACTCTTGCTGTGGCTGGGTGAGGCTGGTGCCTCCGAACTCTCTGTTTAGAGTGTCAAAGTCTGAGCACCATCGAGCTGCACCTGTGGAAAAAATAGAAGAGGAGGGAGGAGAAGAAGAGTTAGAACATTTCGGGCAGCTTTTTACGTCGTCGCAGGAATTGGACGTGCCCAGGGGTTATTTTAAGTCTTGCCCCAGGTTTGATCGTCGTGGGGTTCTTTTAGCATCGACACCCATATTGGGGGAATCCTAAGCTATTGGTGACTCATGGATGTCTGCCTGATTGGACGAAAGGATGAGGCAAGATGTGCTTGGGATAAAGTCTTGCAAGGTCAGCATTGGAGGATGGGCCTGAGGAATTCTTCCTCGACTGGTGGCTGAGGAGGATGATTCCTTCGGTGGATTGACTTAGGTACCTCTCGTCTCCTTTGGGATCCTTGAGGGGG
This sequence comes from Amborella trichopoda, assembly GCF_000471905.2. Next base: position 842,779 of record NW_006496520.1, on the reverse strand, counting down.
TGTCTGGACCGCCCTATCAAGCTGGTGAGTAGCCCTTGCTTGGTAGACTCCCTCACATTTCAAGGATTTGAGCCTACTCGGCCCATGGTAGACTGAGAGGTCAAAGGCTCTCAAGGGTCTAGTGTATACTCAAGAGGGGCTGGTAGTGTGGCTTCCTTTGTAATAGGAGCGACGGCCTAGACATGTTCTAGGAGAACCTCACAAACGATGTGGCCTTGTTGGACTTTCTCTGCCACTATAGTTTCGAACCCAGAGCATTCGTTGATTTTGTGGCCCCATACTTGGTGATATAGGCACCAAAGTTTTTCCATACCTTGGGCAAGACGCCTCGGCTGCTTGGTGGGCTTGGGACTGACAAGGCCTTGTTGGAGCATTGCCTTGAAGAGGGCCAACAGTGCGTCTATCTTAGCGCTTCCTTGGGCTTGCATCAAGAGGTCTTCTTGCTCATGCGGAAGAGGGCGAGGGTGTCCTTCTGGGTTTCCTTGAACTTCCTATCAGTGCTGCATCTTCTCCGCCAAGAGCTTGTGGAAGCCAGTGCATTCGCTGATGTTTTGGCCTCATATGTGGTGATACATGCACCAGAGGTTCTCGGTTCCTGGAGGCAGGAACTTGGGCTACCTTGCCAACTTGGGAGTGACGAGCCCTTCTTCAAGCATTATGGAGAAAAATGCAGGAAGGATAGCATGTGCCCGATCTTCCTCTTGGATCGTGACTTATGTGAGAAACCTCAGTTGCCCCAAATGCTTTCTTCAACTCTTCAAGCTTTATCTGACACTTGTTGATAAGGGCTTCGATCACGTCATTGAGCTTATAGCAGTCATAAGTGGGGTGGCATACCCTCCTATGATAAGTGCAGTACTTCTCATTTACCTCCTGCCCAGCTGACTTCGCAGTATTGACCTTTGACAATTGTATCATGTTCTATTCTAGCTGCAGCCGATGTAGTGCAGGCGTCCACTCAGTGCCGAAAGGGTAAACCTTATTCTGGTGCTTGGCCCAGTAGTCATCTCGCATAGAATTTTTAGGAGGCAGGATGCTGTTGTAAGACTGCTGCTTTCCCCCGGCCGGAGATGCCTGTGCCTTGGAAAGGTCTAGGATTTAAGGAACCATGCCTTTGTCGTTAGCCACGGTGACAACCACTATGATTACTGGCTTTTGGCTGCCCCAACTATTGGAGCGAGAGTTTGAGTTGGAAGGTTGCTGACGAGGGTTGCCATGATGCTTGAATAATCCCTCAAATGGAACTGCCTTGGAGATGAGCTTTGACATGGAGGGTGGATTGGATGCCTCGACATGTAAAGCGATCTCGAGAAGCATGTTCCGTATACAGGTCTGGACCGCTTCCTTCTTGGTCATGGGAGTGGCATGGAAGGTTGCCAACTCTCTCCAGTGGGTGATGAACTTGTCAACCGTCTCACCAGGGTCTAGCATCAGGGTGAGGAGTTCGATGGTCTCCACATTCCTTTGGACTTCGTAGAAGCATTGGTAGAACAATTGGTCCATCTCTTGCCATGTGTGTACCGAGTTGGGAGGCAACCAAGCATACCATTGGAAGGCTGGCCCTTCAAGAGTTTCAACGAACTGGCCGAGGAGGAGTCGTTCGTCAGTTGCCGTCTCTTGATAGGCCACCTAGAAGTGAGCAGTATGCTGGTGTGGAGAAGTAGTACCGTTGAACCAGGGGAGCTTCTCCTTTTGATAGTTCAGAGGGAAGGGTACTTGGTCTATGTATGAAGGGTACATCTTTTAATAGAGCGGCATCTCCTGCATGCCTGGGACATTGTTCTTGATGCTATGGGCTACCATAGCATCTATGTCGGTTTGGGAGACCCTGCGGGAGGTAGAACTATCTTGGTAGGTTGATAGAGGAGTTTGCCTGGGAACTGTCCTCACCGGTCAGGGAATCGGTCGAAGAAGGGGACCTGGAGGCTCTAGACATTCCATCTTTCCATGGATGGCTTACATCATTTCCTCAAACTTGATCATTCGCTCCTCGTGAGCGTCGTCCAAATCATTGATCATCATAACACTGACCGTTTCTTTTAGAGGGTCAGAGCCTGGTGGGATAGTGGACTGCTGAGGTCGGCAAGTGGTGCGTGGTATGTCAGTTTGGAGGGGTTGGGCCTGCCTCGACTGGACTCGAGCCTTGTATTCCGATCTTGTGAGGACCGATTCTTAACAGTCTTAGGACCGTGGTTTCTGAGTACTGACAACCCAACAATACTCTTGACTCGGTCAGGCTCTGGAGTTTGGAGAGGAAAAAAGGGGTTACGAGGCAAGAGGTCATTAAAGGTGGTGGCCTTGACTGCCTTGGAGGCTTCTTTGGTCAGGATTTGAAGACCTCTCTCCTGCTTAACCCTGAGACGGCTGTGGACTTCACTCCAGAATCGAGCCAAAGACCTGGACTGCACCGCCTTCTATGAACATGCAAAGGCCGTGTCTATGAGCTGGAGCAGGGAGTGGGGTCTAAGGACCAAAGGAAGCCTGGGTTTCTGCCTTGGAGGCTGGACGCCACTGTCTGACATCAGGTCATTGCCCCGAGTTCCTTGTGGGGCCCATGTGCACGGCTGACCTGAGGCTGGCTCAAGATGGTACTCTTAGGGAAGACCTTTGAGTATCAGGGCTCGAGGTGTTTACCAGGTGTCTGGAGAGTGACAGAGGAAGGAGCTGGTTCATGACTCCATCTGAGTTGAGGTCGGAAAGGAATCTGGTAAGACGGTGTGTGTGCAACTTTAGAGTTAGCCGTCTGGGTGACTTGGGGATCGACCCTGGCCCCGATCAATGGGTTCAACATGAGGAGGTCGACACCCACGAGCTTGTGTCTGTGAGGGGTGAGCCAAAAGTCCATCTCTCATAGGGTGAAACTATGTGTGTTGAGAGGGAGGACGGAGTGGTCGACCCTCATGTGCTCGAGGTGGCATAGAGCTAGTGCTACCCCAGGTTGTGGAAAGAAAATGCATGGCACATGTAGGGTTCGGCCCAAGAAGGCCTAGCCCTAGATGTGAGCCCAAGGCAATGTGAGGGTTGCCCCGAGGTGCATCTCGATTGGATGGACTACAAGCCCTTGGATGTGTGCGAGGGGTCAAGATCTCAAGACCTCCGCCTCTATGTGCGGACCCTCCAAGTGTGAAGTTCGGGGTGGTGAAGGAGCATAAGGGGTTGCCTTTCGGCGAACCTCAGGAGTGACGACAACTCGCTTGCCTTTCGCGGGAGTCATGGGGGAAGCCTTCCGGTGTGCCTCAACAATATGACCACAAAAAGACATGCCAGTGGCAGGGTGTGTCTTATGTGTGGTGGCAGATGTGCCACCTTTGCAAGAGGCATTGATGGAGGGTCCATCAGGGCAAGGCAGTGGGGAGGTGGGGACTTTTAAGTTCCCTCTCACACCAATCCAGGTAAGAACCTGGGAACTGGACCGTGAGTCCTGACTCAGAAGGAGAGTAGGGAAGGAAGCTTGAGCAGCTCGCTTCCCTGGGACAGTCACGAGTGCTGGGATAAGGAAGTCCCCACTCGAATGATTGGTTAAACAACCCAGGTGCCATAGAAATTAATGAAGAAAGTAAAAGAGAATACTGGTCAAACAAGAGCGAGGCAACTAAGGGGTAGTAAGTCCCCAGTGGAGTATCCAAGCTGGTTAGGTGCCTCGATCTCGCCCTTCAGATCAGAATGATCTGGCGGCACATATCTTGGGTTTTTGGCGAACCTAGGATTAGAGATCGCTCTCTCATAAACTTGCTCGAGAGCAAGGGCAAGAATACCAAATGATGAGAGAGGAATTGAAGGTGGGTTCGGGACTTACTTGGGCTGGCTCGTGTGGGCGCCCTCTTAGATCATGAAGAAAGCCCCTCAGTTGCTTTAGCTGGTTCGGAATCGCTTCCATTAACCTGCAATCCTCTTGTTTTCTGAACAACACTTCTATGGTTAATTTGTAAGGCAAGTGGGTCAAAGAGACCCACCCTTGTCTTAGGGCAACGTACGTTCATGCGAGAGGGCGATGAAGCATAAGGTTCAAATAAAGATAGAAAAGGCAAGAAAACTTGACGAAGAGGTGAGACTAGCATTGCAACCAATAAGTCATCGACTCGGAGTAGTAGCAAGACAGGCATGATTCTTAGAACCAGCACGGTTGCAATGCTACTAGAAACTGAGACCGATATGGCGGTGCTAGGCTAAGTCTACCCTCAATCAAGCGAGAAGAGACAAGAGTTGAAAAGAAGAGACGAAATGACAGAGATATGAGATCCCGACGGTGCTAGGTGTTGCCGCTCATGACCATGGAGTAGCAGCGTTGTGGCCCTTAGGCTGCGTTCGCCACTACTGCTCATGGCTAGAGAGTGAGGAATGAACTACGAAGGACACTAGGCATCACCGTTGGCAACATAAGAAAACAACACGCCCCTACGCGGGCGACGATAGTTACTGATGAAGCACACGACTATGGTCATTCGTGAACTGTGCAACGGTAATCCTCACAAGGTGCATGACGATAGGCGTGGGACACAGGAAGGATGACGATGAATGCCAAACACACGAAGAAAGTGCGCAGACGGTGGTAGACGTTGCCGAGGCCTATAGAGGGTGGATATGGGTATCGCCGTCTACTCTAGACGTGTAATAGGGAAGGAACCCTACGAGCGGCAACGAGTTTCACCATTTGGGTTCTTCATTAGGACGTCCAAGCTATGTCTGTGGATGGCGACGTGCAGCACCATCTATAGGCCTCACTAGACGAAAGAAATAAAAGAAAAGAATGAGAAGGAGGCTCGTGCATGGCGCTGCTATCGCCATGCGTGACCAGTTTAACCTCAAGGGAGGCATGCACGGCACTGCCACTGCCGTGCATGACGCCTACGAGGAACATAAAACAAAGAAGGAGGGGGGAAGAGAGGAAAGAAGAAAGAGAGAGAGAGAAGAATAAAAAGAAAAGAAGAGAGAGAAGATTTACCTCGAACGTAAGGGTACCGGTCAAAAGTTTTTCTCACCTCACTCTCTCTCTCAAACGTGACTCAACAATGAGAAGAAAGAGAAATATGTATTAAGTAAAAACTCTCTCTTTTGTGAAAGGTTGAGTCCTCTGATGCGTATAATGATGGTATGTATATATAAAATTTGCCCCAAACATGGGTGGATGATCAAAAGTAACCCTAATTGCTAGAAATTAAGATTAAATTGGATTAAAAGAATTTAGAAAATAGGCTGCAAAATGATAGATTTGCCCCTTCCTAACAATTCGTGGAATTCTAAAACAGTCCTTATGTTGCCCTAGAACTTGCGTAATCTTACATGGTTGATTTGGGGTCATTCTGATGCCCGGTTGATTGTAAGATGATTGTTTTTTTGTAGGGCTCGGCATGACGATCGATTTGACACCAACTTCGAGCGATGGATCATGTTTTTAGTGCACGATCATGTGACTTGAAATTTTAATGGATCTTAAAACTTCGGATTGATACTGTACTCGTTTCTTGATGTTTTTAGGTGATTTCTTCACTGAATTACACTGAGCATGCCGTCACGATCACGACGTAACAAACACAGCTCGATTCTGTGGGTGAACGGAGATTTTGCAACTTTCAAATTTTGACCGAAATTTGGAATTTTTGCACCGAAATTTTCAGGCGCTTCTTCATCTTTGTGTGCAGAATCCAACCGTTCATCAAGTATGGGGTGTTTGGGTCAGTGATAGCCCGAGAACTTACGCCGCCAACAGAATTGGTCTCACATCAATCGGGCTTGCGAGCGACGTGATCTAGTCGCTCAATCAAGGTATGACGCTGCTGAATTTCCTGCACTTTTTTCACGGATCAGCAACTTCTTTCTAGCTTTTCTTTGCGCTCGGGTGTCGTCACGGGGCGTGCCACATTTTGAATCGCTCGTCTTGACTAGAAGAACACGCTCACAATATTTGAGTGCAATCTGACTTAGGATGGGTGAGATATGAGCATTGAAAGTCATTGGTCGTGACTGTCCCTTCCATGGCATGGAGTTGCAGGGTGGCCGCATGGGAATAGCTTGAGGCCCCTCCTGTTTCACTCTTTTGCTTATAACGTTTTCTTGAAGTGTTCGTTCGGGCTGAAATTTGACCCCTAAAGGTTTTCAACCATGCTGGATCCAATGGTAGTGGTCCCATAGTAATTTGAGACACCGAAAATATAGCTCTAGTTATAGGGGTCGTTTCAGGGTGCAAGAGATTGATTCTGCTGATACAGTTTTTGAATATGTACTGCCTTAAACATGTCGGAATGCAACAAAACTTGGTAGGAGTCTTTTGAGAGACCTTATGAAGATCTTGGCCTATTTTAGGGCTATTCAGAGACTGCCAGAGTTTCCATTGTTCCCTAAGCTTTATTGAGCGAGGGCCTCATGTTGATGAAAATGACCTTCCAACAGTTCTCCCTAATCGACCCATTCATGTGTGCACAACAACTCCATATCCTCTCCAATGGGTTTACATATCACACATGCCCTTTACGTGAATCTTCAGGCACGCCTTCCCTGGCCGGCCCATTCATGTGCGTTCACGACCTTCACTATCATTACCGTCTTTTCCCCTAGTGAGTCTTACCCATGCTCACCAAACGGCGAATGCTTCCGTAAGCCATACTTGCCATCAGCTAGTCGGTCACCATTATTCACCCACCATCCACTAATCATCAACTCTTCACAAGGCAACTTCATGCCATCTTCCCAAGTAGGCTAGAGTCATCACCAAGCTCACTCTATCGCCTCCACAAACTCTCATCCATTACCAGTATAGTCCAGCCGTATGACCCTAAACTATAGTGACGTTCTGGCTGCATCACGCTAAAAGGCTATGCACAAGTCTCGAAAGAACGACTCTAAATAAGCCTTCACATGGAAAAATGGGCATGGTATACACTTAGACAAGGGAACGCCATGAGTAAAAATAACGGACAGGTATGGTCACGAAACCATGAGTAAGAGAGTTCTGTGGAAAAGAAAATCCAGGCATGGTGAAAACCCCAAAAGGGCATCGTGAGAAAAAATGGATGAAAAGGGTGGACATGACAGCAGGTCATGGGTAAAAGAGCCCAAAAATAATAGAAGTTGGTGAAACCCGTCTTCACGGTGCCACTTCCCCTGTTCAAGTGAAAACCCACAAAAGGGCGCTTGAACTGACAAGACAGGCTGACGCACGGCCACCGCCTCAACCAACATTCATTTTCCAAACAGTCACAATCCTGTCTAATGGGGCCTGCGTAAAATCCTCAAAAGCCAGCATTCAATTACAACACCAGATGACTCATCAAGGAGTGAGAGCCGCATAAGATCTCCCACACTTCAACATGGCTCATCAGGGCGTGAGAGCAGCATAAGATCCCCCGAGACATGCCTCTTCAGGTGGTGAGAGCCGCATAAGATCTCTCGCACTTCAACATGGCTCATCAGGAGGTGAGAGCCGCCAAAGATCCCCTGCGAGATGGCTCATCAGGAAGTGAGAGCCCCATAAGTACTCCCAACGATATGGCTCATCAGGGAGTGAGAGCTGCATAAGATCTCCCAATGACATGACTCATCAAGGAGTGAAAGCCACATAAGATCTCTTCAGTTTAACAAGAACTAGAGTCCTTGAGGGTGAGGATGATGACTAAAAGATCCTTCTGGAAATTCTAAGGACCACCACGAAGGCAAGAAACTGACAAAGCCAGGGTCTAACCTGCCACAGGCTTCAGGGTACGTCTCGCCAAACCCCCTAGCCTACATGAGACTAGACTTTCGAAACGGGTCAGAAGTCCCCCGATTGGACCCCATTAGATGGGACCTACAGAGATAACCTGAGCATCAAAAGAAAATCTAGTGTAGCAGCGAACAATGCCGACAAAAGGTTCATAGCATTCGGCCTTCAGAAAAGGCCTGGTAGTCCCTTGAGGGTGAGGACTTCGACAAGATCCCTCAAAAATTTCTGAATGATTGCACTTCTCGATTCTCTCGAAGCACAAAATTGGGCAGGACATGCTGTTAGAAGGTACTTTCATCAACATGGGGCCCCCGCTCAATAAAGCCTAGCAAACAGTAGAAATTCTAGCAGTCTCAAAATAGCCCTGAAATCGGCCAAAATCTTCATGAGGTCTCTCAAAAGTCTCTTGTCAAGTTTCATAGCATTCCGACATATCTAAGGCAGTGCAGACTGAGAAACAGCTCCGGCACAATGACCCTCTAGCACCCCAAAATGGCCTTTATAACTAGAGCTACATTTTTCGATGTCTCAAACTGCTATGAGACTATTACCATTAGATCCAGCAGGGTTGAAAACCCTCGAAAGTGAAATTTCAGCCTGAATGGACACTTTAGGAAGAAGTTATAGGCAAAAGAGTGAAACAAGAGGGGCCACATGCTATTCTCATGCGGCCACCTTGTAACTCCATGCCATGGAAAGGGCAGTCACGAATAGTGACTATTGACGCTTATATCTCGCCTGTCCTAAGTCGGAGTGCACTCAAATTTGGTGAGCAAGTTCGTCTAGTCAAGACAAACGATTCGATATGTGGCGTGCCCCATGACGATACTCGAGCATAAAGAAAAGCTAGAGAGAAGTTGTTGATCCACGAAGAAAAGTGCAGAAAATTCGGCAGCATCTTGCCTCGCTTAAGCGGCCAGATCACGCCACTCGCGAGCCTGATCAATGTGAGACCAATTCCATTATGGGCATAAGGTCTCGGGCTATCATTGACTCAAACCCCGTACATGATGAATGGTCGGATTCTGCACACAAAGTCAATGAAGCGACTGCAAATTTCGTTACAGAAATTCTAGATTCTGACCAAAATTCCATATTTGCACGGAATCGAGTTGCGTTTGTTACCCCACGATTGTTGAGGCATGCTCAGTGTAGTTCAGCGAAGAAAACATCTAAAAACATCAAGGAATGAGTACACTATCGATTTGAAATTTCAAGATCCACTCATAATTCAAGTTATATGATCGTGCACTAAAAAATGATCTATGGCTCGAAGTTGGTATCAAATCGATTTCCATGCCAAGCCCTATAAGAAAACAATCATCTTATGATCAACCGGGCATCAGAACGACCCTGGATCATCCATGCAAGATCACGCAAGTTCTAAGGCAACATAGGGACTGTTTTGGAATTTCACATTTGTTAGGAAGGGGCAATTAGGGTTACTTTTGATCATCTACCCTTGTTTGGGGCAAATTTTAAATATACGTACCATCATTGTACACACCAAAGGACTCAACCTTTCACAAAAGAGAGAGTTTTTACTTGATACAAGTTTCTCTTTCTTCTCATTGTTGGGTCATGTTTGAGAGAGAGTAAAGTGAGAGAAACTTTTGATCGATACCCCTAGGTTCGAGGTAAATCTTATCTATCTTCTTTTCTTTTATTTCTGCCCTCTCTATTCTTTCCTCTCTTCTCTATACTCTCGGTCTGAGTTCCTTGTAAGGGTCATGCATGGCAGTGGCAGTGTCGTGCATGCCTCCCCTGAGGTCACATATGTCGCGTATGGCGATGGAAGCGCCATGCGCGAGTCTCCTTCTCCTTCTTTTCTTCTTTCTCTTTCGTCGACGGAGGCCTGTAGACGACGCTGTCCATCGCTGTCCATAGACATAGCTTTGACATCTCAATGAAGAACCCAGACGGTGAAACCCGTTACCGCATGCTAGGGCCTTTCCCTGTTGCACATCTATAGTAGACAATGATACCCCTCGTTGCCTGCTAGAGGCCTCAGCAATGCCTATCACCGTACGCGAAGTGTCGTTCGCATATTTGGTGTTCAACACTGTCCTTCCTGCTTCCCACACCTATCGTTGTGTGTCTCGTGAGGATTATCGTCACGCGCTTCACGAATGACCATCACTGCGTGCTTCATCAGAGGTTATCGCCGCCCATGAAGGGGCATGTTGTCTTCTTATGTTTCCAACGACGATACCTAGCACCGTCTGTAGTTCATTTCTCACTCTCTAACCATGAGCAATAGCGTTGAGCACTGCCAAAGGGCCACGACGCTGCTACTCCATGATCATGAGTGGCGACACCTAGCGCTGTCGGGACCTCATCTCTCTGCCATCTCGTGTCTTCTTTTCACTCTCTCTTCTCTTTTCACTTGATTGAGGGTAGACTTAGCCTAGCAGAGCCATAGCGGTCTCAGTTTTGAGTAGTATTGCTTACGTGCTAGTCTTGACAACCATGCCCGTCTTGCAACCACTCCAAGTCGATAACTTCTCGACTGTCATGCTAGTCTCGCCTTTGCATCAAGGTTTCTTCTCTTTTCTATTTTAATTTAAGCGTTACGCTTCATCATCCTCTCACATGAACGTATGTTGCTCTAAGACAAGGGCGGGTCTCTTTGACCAACTTGTCTTACAAATTAACCATAGAAGTGTTGCGTAAAAAACAAGATGATTGCAGGTCAAGGGAGGCGAATCTAAACTAGGTAAAGCAGCTAGAAGGACTTTCTTCATGATCTAAGAGAGTGCCTACACGAGCCAACCTGAGTAAGTCCCAAACCACCCACCTTCAATTCCTCTCTCATTGGTTGGTATACCTGCCCTTGCTCTCAAGAAAGGTTATGAGGGAGCAATCTCAAATCCCGGGTTCGTTAGAAACCCGAGATACGTGCCCCCAGATTATCTAGATCGAAAAGCGAGATCGAGGCACCTAACCAGTAGGTAATTGGCGGATATGGTAGTAAAATGGCTCGATAACTCAGACTGGCTCAACAGAATTACTACTAGACGTTAATATCAATACTGACTAGCTAGACACGATGTGGCAATAAAGAAGGCACAGTTCTGACACAACAACATTACTACTAGACAACAGGACTATTATGATAGGCTAATCTCAACCCCTCTTAATCAAATGAAAGTATAATAGAAAGAATGGAGATAATAAAGAAAGAATAATAAGTAAGATAAGAGAAGAAGAAGAGAATAGAAAGAAGGAGAGGAAGAGAAAGAAAGGAGGAGAAGAGTGTGAGAGAAAAGTGAAGAACACAGACGACACTAAGCATCACTAGCTGTATTAGGCAACGATGAGAGAGAGGACACAGTCGGTGCTGGGCGTCGCAAGCTATCGTAGATAAAGATGAGGAAGAGGACACAGTCGGTGCAGAGTGTGGTAGATAAAGATGAGGAAGAGGACACAATCGGTGTTGAACGTCGTTGGCAGTGTTAGATAAAGAACAGAGAGAGAGAGAGAACAATCACCGCTGAGCTTCACCAGCTGTGTTAGATAAAGAAGAGGGAGAAAATACAGTCAGCGTTGAGCTTCGCCAGCTATGCTAGACAAAGAAAAGAGAGAAGACGCAGTCGGCACTGAGCTTCACCGATTGTGCTAGACAGAGAAGAGAGAGAGGACACAATCGGTGCTGAGCTTTACCAACTGTACTGGATAGAGGAGAGAGAGAGGACACAATCAGTGTTGAGCTTTGTTAATTATATTGGACAAAGGAAAGAGAGAGGACACAATCGGCGTTGAGCTTTGACGGTTGTACTAGACAGAGGAGAGAGAGAGGACACAATTGACACTGAGCTTCACCGACTGTACTGGACAAAGGAGAGAGAGATAATGATGAGAAGAAGAGAGAAAGAGAGAGATAGAGATGAGAAGAAGAGAGAGAAAGAGAGATAGAGGTGAGAAGAAGAGAGAAAGAGAGAGATATGAGAGAGAGAAAGAGATGAAAAGAAGAGAGAGAAAGAGAGATAAGAATGAGAAGAAGAGAGAGATAGAGATGAGAAAAGAGGGGAGGAGAGAGAAAGAAAAAGAAGGTGAGAGAGAAAGAGGGGAGGAGAGAGAAAGTTACCTTATCAAAAGGTACCAACCCTTTTCTTCTCTCTCCTCTCTCTCTGTCTCTCCAAGGTGCACTCATGAACTCAAGAAGAAATTGAAACTTTATTGATGCTTTTGTTAAATGAACCGAAGGTCCTTTACAATTTAGCTTTGCATGTTTATATAGAATTGGGCCCAAACATAGGTGGACGCTCAAAAACTACCTAAAATTGAAGATAATTACAATTTAATTGAATTAAAAGAAATTTCAAAAATTGGGCAAAAAGAATTTTTTGCCCCTGCCTAACAATGTGCAGAATTCCATAACAATCCATGTTGCTGCATCAGAACTTGTGTGATCTTCCATGACTAATCTGGGGTTGTTCTGATGCCCGTTTGATGGAAAGATTATTATTTTTTTATAGGACTCAGCATGGGGATCGATTTAATACCATCTTTCAGCTATGAATCATGTTTTTGAGCTATGATCATGAGACTTGAATTTTTGATGAATCCTGAAAACTTCGAATCAAAAGTTCGCTCGTTCGTTGATGTTTTTCTTCTGTTTCTTTACTGAATCACATTGAGCATGCCTTCATGATCAAGTTCAACAAACACAACTCGATTTTGTGTCCGGATAAAGATTTTGTCGTCTTGAGTTTAGTGCCAGAATCTTGAAATTCCATGGCCAAAATTTATAGCAGTTTCGATGCCTTCATGTGTGAAATTCAACAGTTCATCGTACACGACGTTCATACCAGAGATAGGCACAAACCTTATGCACATAATGTAATTGGTTTCGGGTCGATCGGGTAGGCGAGCATCGTGATTTGGCCGCCGGAGTGCAGCATGCTGTTGCTTAATTTTCTACAACATTCTTCACGGATCAGCAATTTCTCTCCAGTTTTTCTCCTTGCTCAAGCATTGTTAGAGGAAGTACCACCTATCAAAACGCTCGTCTCAATGAGACGAACATGCTCACCAAATTTGAGAGTGATCCGACTAGGATCGAGTGAGATATAGGCCCCAAAATTCACTGCCCATGACTGTGAAAACAACCACCATTAATGGTGTTTTGATGCAAGGTGGCCACACAGGAATAGTGTGCGGCCTACCCCTTTTCGGTATTTTACCCATAACTTTGTCTTGGAGTGTCCGATTAAGTCGACCTATGGGGATTTTTTACCGTACCGGATCCAATAGTAGTGGTCCCACAACTGTTTGACGCATTAAAAATATAGTTTTATTTATAGGGTCCATTTGAAGGTGCAAGAGGCCAATTTTTCTGAAATTGTTTTTTTGTGTTAACTGCCTTAGACATATCTGATCGTGATAAAACTTGGCAGGTGGCCTTTTGGATTATGGACAACAAGAGGACAACACTCCCACTGAGTTTATGTTTCACTAAATAAAATGCTCATACAAGCCCTCATAAGGCCTTTAAAGACTATATAAACCCAACACTCCCACTTGGCCTTTGAACGCCTTACAATTTCTTTTTCTCACATTCTCATCCTCCCAATTACATTCTCTCTCTCAAGCTTTTTTCACTTATTATCTCTTATTACATTAATTATAGCTTTCGGCATCAATCATTTCACAAGGGATTTATAGAGGTAGTGCCTCTTTCTCTTTGATGCTCGGATCTTATTTCGAATGTGGATGTATTTTATCTTTCATATCGCATCATAAATCATGGACCTGTTGTCGCACAAGATCATCATGTACCCTCATCGCATGAGGTCGTATCTTCATTGACTTAAAGCAATTCTTCAATGAAGCTGCTGCCTTCTGTAGCCATACAACTAACACCACGCATCCGAGTTCCATGCGTGAACAACGATATGTTGTTCCAGCTGGCCCGTCAAACACATGCTGGTGCTCCCACTTGAATATTGAGTTTATCTAAATCTTTTCATAACATGATACCTGCATAACTGAATGTCCTAGCAACTAAAAATAATTATGGGATTGTTAATAGCTCTGACTTAAATATAACACATAAGAAATATTATCTCAGCATTTTCATGTATGTGTCATGAGATAGTATACAAGTCTCAAACTAAACAATAACTCAATGCCCGTTTGGTTTCGTAAAACCAATTTTTGAACCACAAAGTTTCAAGAACACTAGTCATTTAATTGTAAACCCATACAAACCAAAACTAGGTAATCGAGGATTTTGAGGAACTCAAAATTAGGTCACATAATTGGTACTATGAAAACATGAGTCCAGACATGTGGGTATTTGACAACAGTGCATAGATTAATGACACCTTTTCACTTGTGCAAAAATACTTTCAAGATCCAATGTTTTTCCATATATAAAAAACTCTTAACTTGGTATACTTTCACAAATAGTTAGAAAATAACATAGTGGTTTTAAAATGATTTTTCCTAAATACTTAGTGGATCTCGCAAGAATACGGGGTTTTCTCAAAACCATATACATAGATTTTAGGTTTTCACAGATGATCCAATTTAATTTTAAAAATACATGTTTAGTCTTCATAAATCGTTTGTACCACATTCACTATTAATTACTTACCAAGTCATGTTTATAGCCACAAAACAAATCATAATGTCCATTTTATAATTTTATCCAAACTAAAGCATGACTAAAAAATTGTTATCAAAACCTGACAGAAGCACTTTTTATTGGCAAATATAGAGACTTTATCATGAGATCATCATCACATGCAACACATCATATTACTGGACATTATTAGAAGGATGGTCACTAAGACCGAGTTCCATCGGAACACTCCCTTCGTGCTTACATATTTGAATGAGCCATACCCATCTCTCTTGTTTCATACTTAGGCTCGTAGTCATTGATCAAACCACATCTCCATGTGTATCATTTCCTTAAGTAGTTCATACTCAAGCACATGGAGGCACAAAAAAAACTCAGGGTATTAAAAAATGGCTCTTTCAAATTTGTTAGCACCTATAACTTAATATCCTTACACTCTATACATATTCATAAACAAATAGCCAAAATATAATCATAAAATAAAAGGTTATTGAATCATCTTTCCCTATATGACCTTACCATGTAATGTGGGATAGATTTCACACCTCAAAACCATATAGTGTGGTACCTAGATTTTCTTGATTCTTTGCTTTTACTTGCTGATGAGATTTGGTAAACTGGGAAGAGTACACAACTAATGAAGAAATACTTGGTGATCATCTTTTATATGTTGATGAAGCATCCACCTCTTTTGCCTTTGGATTCTCCCATACATATATAAAAAATATTTTTCTTCATTCCATCATTCCAAAGATCACAAATTTAATTCTCCCACTGATCTTTAAAGTTTCTATGCTGCCATCATGTATTTCTACATATCCCTTCATTGCGATGAAACCAAAGTACTTTCACAAGCATTGTGTTTCTTCTACATTATGTAAGTCCTAGATTCAGATCTTCACATAGAGTTTCATATCTTATCAACCTTGTATTACCTGTCTCTGAAGTTTTACTGTTATAAATCATACTCATGTCACATTATAAAACCTTTGAACGACCCCTAAAAGAGCTTCAATTATGAAGAATACGAAGATGTGCCTCAACATGCCATATCTTTTTAATTTACTGCAAAACAAAAGATGAGCATCTTATGATACAAATACGACATCTTTCAACTCATGAGGAGTTCATCTCTAAGACCTTTTTAGTATTGAAATAGATTAAAAATGTAAATTAATGCTTAGTTACATCCCTAAATCACATCATTTAGTGAGAATTCAATTTAGTGACATTCACATCACAATATAGTTTTCACAACAGAAAATTAGTTTTGCACCTCTAAATAAAATAATTGTTCCTCTCAATCCACAAAGGATTTCTTCTTGAAATATGTTTTATTGAAAATTAGACTTAAAATAAAATCATAGAATCATGGTGTGAATCTCAAATAAATATTTTTCTTCAAAGAAATAAATAAGTGACATTCACATCACAAAATATATCATACTACAAAATTTTAAGACGAACACCATCTAGTAAAATTGTTTTTTCTCTCTACCTTCATAAAGTTTCCATTTCAAATCTTTTTTTTTTTTTAAGTAGACACAAAATGATAACATATATATTTTCACAAGCCTCATATCACTCTATTAAGTAGGCTTGATACATAGAGTTATTCATGTCTCAATGAAGAACACACATTCATGTTTCAATGAAGAACACACCAAACTGCTGAAAAATTGGGATGACCTCTCTTCAATCCAAAATTTTTATTCCTCTCTTCCCAAAGATATTTCTCTCTCAGAAAATGTTTATTAGAAACTAGACTCAAAATAGAAGTTTAAAAACTTGTTTTAGGCCTTAAAACATTCCACTAATAATTAAAATAAAATTATGACTTCCAAATCATTGAGATAGTTTTCATTGCAAAAAATAACACTTGCGCACGCTTCCATAAATTGATTGTATCTTTCAAACCACAAGGGTTTTCTACACAAAACTGTTTTTTTTTTTTATAGTAGACTCAATTTGATGATCACAGTAAAATTTTAGCAAAAAATAAAATCATATGATTGGTGAAAACAATTCACGGAATCCAATGGACAGTTCTTAGATTTTGCAAGGTCAAAAATGATGCCCTTCATTGATGAATCCATAACTATCAATTCCCATAAGATCTCCTACTAATATTTTTTAGGTAGATCCTACAATCCAAAATACATAATATCCCTGATTTATGCATCGAAGAAATGCCTCATTGTCTTGTTCATATCGGTGCTCCAAAAACAGCAAGAATACCCTATTCTGCAAAGTGCCTTCTCAACATTTGGACGTGTAAATAATCCTTCTGAAGTGTATCACTTGACGACAAAAGTCATTGGCTTTCTTATATCTCATTCTCAACTTATTGAAAATAGTAAAATAAAATAAATAGGGAAGCAAGTAGATCTAACACTAATACCAATGAAAGTTCAAGCATGGTGTATATAAATTAAAGTTTTTCTTAATTTTGTTATTCTTACACCAACAAGACCACTCACAATGTCCAATTACAAACAAATAACTCTTAAAACAAATAATTAAAAGAAAATAAACACGATTCTCACTTTTTACCACTATTGAATACAATTCCTTAAATCAAAATATTAACTCATTAGTTTAAAAGAATAGAATATCAAATCACAAAGAAAGATTTAAAGAAGTAAAATTTTCGAAGATTACTTCAACTGTGCTTAGTACACCCTACACTGAGTCTCGTCCTTCCGATGGTACTCAGGATCTATGATCGATCTCTTAATTTTCCTATATATGATAAAAGCTCTTTCAATGGCATATGGATCTCGATATAAAACCAACTACCAAAGGCCTCAAAGCATAGTCTTGTTCAAGCCCCTTTGGCTAAATCTTTGGAGTCATGGATCAATCTAAAACCAACTACCTAAGACCTCAATGCCTTAGTCTTGCTCAGGCCCCTTTGTCTTGATCATTAGAAAGATGAGAGATAAATCAAAGCGAGAGAGAGAGATCTACTAGCAAGAGGATCCTCCCCTTTGCTACCCAAAAATAAAACCACCACAAGCTAACCTTAATTTGGACGTACCACCTCGAAACGAGAGAGAGAGAGAGTGAGAGAGAGAGAGAAAGAGGGAGGGAGAGGGAGAGATGACTTGGGCATCCCCTCTTGGCTTGAGAGAGATTTTGGTTGGGGCGTGCCCTCATTAGAAAAACTTGGGAGAGATCTTGAAGCCCTAGGTAGGGTGTGCCACTTATAAAGAGATCTTTGAGAGAGAGAGATAAACCCTTAGAGAGAGAAGAGAATAAGTATCAAGACTTTATGAGGTGGGAGAGCCTCATTATATAAATTTTCTATGCCTTGGGGTTTTTCTCAATTCGTGGGGTCAAATCTTAATCGTCGATCTAAGGAGACTTGTGGGATGAGAGATTTGAGCCATCCATCTCTTTGACCAACCATCAAGATTCAAAGAGATGAGTTAGAGCCTTATCTTCTCTTTCCTAGATCTATTTCTATCAACTATTTAAATAAAGAAAATATATATCTTACTTTCTATTTTAATATATCAAATCATTATTTCTTGGATCAAGCAATCTTGATTCAAAGATTCTCTGAATATTTCAAATATTTAATCTTTTCATACAAGTTGGCTTTACCCCAAAAGATAAGTCAACAAACAAGGGGATAACTATCACCCACCCTTTGGTGGCCACACGTGGGCCTCACTCAGTCCCACGTATTCTAAATTGGGACCCCATATTTATGGACAGTCTCATATAATTTTAGAAAATATTTTATTTTGTATTTAGAGTATTTAAATATTATATTTTATTTAAAACATTAAAAAATTAATTTATCTTAATTTATAAATCCAAATGACAAAAAGAAAATATCAGAAGATTTACAAAAGTTCATATAAACATTATAAAAATCATATATCATAAAATTAATTAAAAGTAATTAATTTTGATGGGAATTAGATCCACATGATCTAGGAATTTATCAATATACAGGTGTATTTCACCTTCAACTTCGGACCACGATCCACCTACCTTTCTCAAACTGGCCCAGCAATTCCTATGACCAACAATCCACTACAGAGGCTTATAATTGGACCACCAAAGTCAGCCAATAAACTAGGAGGCGCAATCTCAGTTTATAGATTTCAAGTTCTTCCCTAGGGACAAAAAAATTATTGCATTCCAGATCATGATGCAACCATGAATCTATTGTGCATAGGGGTAATCTCTCGCACATGGTCACACTTCACCCTCATTTGCAAATCTCAAAACGGCTATCTATATATATGTAGTGTGATGATATAATGATGAGGTTTTAGTGCTATCTCTAAAGATTACTCATCACATGCAAGGGTCGAACGGTCCCTTTGCTCTCAGTTGGGCATACTTCGACCACATCAAGTGCTAACTCACTTAACCCTTTTCGATAGATCCCTATGCTCAGGTATCTTGGGTTTTTCCAAACGACTGGCTTAGCACGTCAAGCTTAGTTGAGTATTTAGTATGGTCCACAAGAGGACCACAATCCCACTGAGTTTATGTTTCAATATAAAATGCTCATACAATCTCTCATAAGGACTCTAAAGGCCACACAAACCCAACATTGTCCTCATGTGATGCTCTTTTTGGAGGGAGCCAGTTAATAATGAGATGAAATTGATCCTGGAGAATGACACTTAGAGATTAGTGGATTTACCTCCTGGTGCTAAACCCTTAGGATGTAAATCCATTTTCAAAAAGGAAATTAAGGAGGATGATACTACTGAAAAATATAAATCAAGACTGGTTGCAAAAGAATTTAAATAAATGGAAGGTGTTGATTTCTTTGACACTTATACTCTAATCGCTCGAATAGCTACCATTTGAGTACTTTTTGCCTTAACTTCTATATACCTCTAAAGATTCACCAAATTGATATCAAAATAGCTTTTCTATATAGTGAACTAGATGAAGAAATTTATGGTGAGGAACCTGATGGATTTGTTCTTAAGCGACAAGAGCACAAAGTTTGTAAACTTGTGAAATCCCGATATGGTTTGAAGCAAGCACCCAAACAATAGCACAAAAAATTTAATAGAATTAGTTTGTCACATGGATTTCAGATCAGTGACACTGATATGTGTGTATCATCATAGTTTATGATAGTGCAATTATTATAATTTTTTTGTATATAGATGATATGCTTATAGTAGGCAGCAATATTGCATCCATAAAGTAATAATTTGTTGTCTTCTTAAATTTAATATGAATGACATGGGGAGAGTTAAAGTGATACTTGAAATTAAAAATAGTGAGGAATCCAATTGGGTATGTTTTAACCCAGAGCCATTATATAGAAAAAGTGCTCAAAATATTTGGTCACTTTGATTACAAGCCAATTTCGACTCCTTATGATGCTCACATTACGATTTTGTTTCCCAATTTTATTATGTAAGAGTCATTAGATGTGTAATGTATGTAATGTGATGCACTTGACCTAATATAACTTTGTTGTGGGCAAATTGAGTAGATGCATCAATAACCCAAGTCAAAAGCACTAGAGTGTAGTGTATAGGGTACTGAGATGTCTCAAAGGAACGATAGACTATGATCTACATTATATGGGTGAGTCTGCTGTATTTGAAAAATACAACGATGCAAACTAGATTACAGATGTCTACTGGTGGATGGATCTTCACCTACGGTGGGGGTGCCGTTGCTTGGGGATCTAAGAAACAAACTTGTGTCTCCAAATCCACGATGGAAAAGTGCTTGATAGCCTTGGAAGTCGCTAGTAAAGAGACCGAGTGGCTAAGGAACTTGTTGATAGACGTACCACTTGTCTCTGAGCCCATGCCTATAGTCTCAATGTGGTGTGATGGTGAAGCTGCAATATACCGAGTAAAAAGTAAGTTTGAAAAATCCAGATATATTCTCTTGAAGCACAGTCAATCGAGACTTCCGTTGGAAGATGAAATAATCGCAGTACTCCATGTTCAATCTAACTAGAACTTGGTGGATCCATTAACTAAAGGCCTTGCAAGGGACCAACTCTGAAAGACAACTAGAAAGATGGGATTGAAGCCTATTTGTAATATGCCACAAAGTGATGGGAATCCTACCTAAGGACAAGAAAATCCCAATTCTAAGATTCAAAAGGAAAAACAAGTCACTCGTGTGATGTCTGATGTAAGTTTGTACACCAAAAATATTATATTATGAAAATTTATAAAATATTTGCCCCATCCCAGCTGTGTGGTGCAATTACGACAATGAATGGAGAGGTTGAGCATTGCTCTTAATGATTCTATTTACTTAGATGATGTGAGGCTTAGGTTTGGGTGTCTCATTGCAGGGCATCATCCATAGAGTCACCTATATGAGTGTGGAAGTGGAAGTTGCTTCCTATAGGAATTGGGCATTTTCTAGAGCGCTCATGAAAATCAAGAATAGCACAGGGCCTTAAATGCATAAGCCTTTTTAAAAAACAAATCTTTTAGAAAGAGAATGTGTGGTATTTTGGAGGCTTATCGTTTATGAACGTAGTTCAAGGTCTGTCTACTCAGTGTTCTTATAAGTGTGTTGTATAACACTATGTAAAGGTTCAAGTCTATAGGATGCCTTCCCTTATGCATGCCCTTTCTTGATGTTCTTTGACAGTCTTTTTATTTCGAAATAGGTGTTGGATTGTTAAATTATATATGTTTTGTTTCAAAACAAACATACCTTTTCTACCTCTTCTTTCTTGTACGTCTTCTTTGCTAAGAGTGGTACTTGGGATCACATTTGCTTTTCTAATATTTTTCCCTCTTTAGTCTATTAACTATTACAAGTTTCCATGTCTTTTCTTTTGTGTTTAGGAGAAATGTAGCACCCTCTCTTATCTCTCTCCTTTTTAACACTTTTGTTATTTTCCATATGCTTTTGATGTGTTGACATCACAATAGAGTCGTCCTTTGTATGATGATGTGGTTCATTTTACCATGGTTCATTTTACCATGCCCATACTCTTCTGCTTGTTTATGTTCGATTCGGGTCCCGAGGAGAGATAAGAAGTGAGATGAAAAAATAACAGATCGTATGTCCTCTCTCCCCCTCTAAGTGCATTTTCATTTTTTCTTTTAGTTGATGTCAAAATTCTATAGTGACTTATGATGAGTATTGTGAGAGAAAAACCTTTCTCTGAATTCAATTGAATGAATATTATTACAATACAATGATATTTTTAT
Source organism: Amborella trichopoda (assembly GCF_000471905.2). The sequence goes on along the minus strand of NW_006496520.1, from coordinate 821,313 downwards.
AGAGATTGTACAATCAACACTTATTAAAACTGTAAGATACAGTTTCTATGTAGACAAAGCCTAGAATTATTGTGACAATAAGAGGCTTTGCCACTCTAAAAATCCAGAATTTCATGAGCGCTCTTATTGTCACAATAAAGTGGAGCAAGTGTTATACAACACAATAAAGTTGGTTGGTTGCTCGCAGACATGGGTGTCACTATCTCCACTCTTGCTCCACTTTATTGTGACAATAAGAGTGCCATTGAGACAAAGCCTACAATAAAGTGGAGCAAGAGTGGAGATAGTGACACCCATGTCTGCGAGCAACCAACGTAGCCAAACAATCTTGGTGGTGGTCAGTGCCATAGCTCGGTATCCAGCTTCCCTAGTTGATTGAACAATTCATTTATGTTTCTTGCTTTTCCAAGATATGAGAGAATCACCGAGAAAAATGCAAAATCCTGTGGTAGATTTGCGATCACTTAGATTTCCTATAAAATCGGATTCTTTATATGCCCGAAGCTCAAGTGAGGTAGAAGAGGAGAAGATTAAGGCGTAGTGACGGGTATCCATAACATAATGAATGATGTGCAAATTAGCAGTGAGATGTACAGAACGCGGGGCACTCAAAAACTGACTAACCATATGTACTGCATAGGCAATATCGGGGCATGAAATGGTTAGATATATTAGTTTCCCAACCAGTTTCCTATAAAAGCTTGGGTCAGGAAGAGCTTCACCATCGGTAGCTCGAAATTTGGCATTCACCTCAAGAGGGGTATCAACCTTTTTTGTATCATTCTGAAGCTGAGCTTTAGAAACAATATCTGAAGCATATTTTAGCTGTGACAACAGATAACCACGAGGAGAATAAGCAGCTTCGAGTCTAAGGAAATACAACAAGAAACCCAAATCTTTCATTTCAAAGGCACTATTCAGCTTCTGTTTGATTTTATGAATTGTGCCCATATCATTACCAGAGATGACCATGTCGTCGATGTATAGTAACAAGAGAACCCATCCTACAGAAGTTTCAGACACAAAGAGCGCTAGATTATGATGACTTTGTTGAAATCCAATCGAAAGAACTTCATTTATGAAATTTCTCAACCAAGCACGAGGTGCTTATTTGAGTCCATATAAGGCCCATCGAAGTTTACACACACGGTTGTGAGGATCCACAACACTAGGAGGTAGCTTTAATTATACGTATGTAGCAAGATCTATCAAGATCACCATTGAGAAAAGCATTTTTTACATCCAATTGATAAAGAGGCCATTGATGAATAGAAGCCACTGAGATCAGTGTACGAACTGTCATCATATGAGCAACTGGAGAAAAAGTTTCCTCAAAGTCAATGCCATATTGATGATTGTAACCTTTTACCACCAGGCGGGCTTTGTCACATTCTAGACTGCCATCTGCATTGGTTTTAATTTTATATACCCGTCAACAACTTATGATAGTTTTTCCTTTCGGGAGTGGGGCCAAGTCCCAAGCATGCATATGCTCGAGAGCATTCCACTCATCAGTCATTGCTTGTTACCACTCAGGTTGACTTGTAGCTTCTTTTTAAGTCTGAGGTTTAGAAAAAGAATGAACAGAGGCAAAGAAAGCTTGGTGTTGAGGTAAGAAGGTTTCATAGTCAGCAAGTCGGGAAGGTGGAACTGATATCCGGGTACTCCGTCTAAGAGCAGGGAGCAGCAGAGGATTAGTAGGTGTAGGGTTCTGATCAGGACTTTCAGCATGAGAAGACGGAGTTTCTTCCTAGACTTCCGAAGGAGCGACATGGGTGGAGTGACTAGAGGAATGAGGCACAGAATCAGAGAAGAGAACCAAGAACAAAAGGTGAGAAGATGAGGGATTATTGTTATTACCAAAGAATGGAATGTGCTCAACAAACACCGCATATCAAGATACCCAGAGTCTCTTGGTCACAGGGTGATAACACTTATGTCCTTTTTGATGATAAGGGTAACCAATAACGCAACATTGATCGACTTTGGAGAGAACTTATCTCGCTCAATTGGAGGTAATAAAACAAAGAAAGTACAACTAAATACACATAGGAGGGAATAATTGAGTGTACGTGTAAACAATTTTTGGAAAGGTGTTTCACCAGATGAAATAGATGATGGCATGATGTTGATGAGGAAGACTAAGGTACAAATAGCTTCGGCCCAAAATTCTTTTGGAACAGATGTAGAAAAAAGAAAGGATCTTGTGGTTTCCAAGATATGAAGATTTTTACGTTTAACAACACCATTTTGTTCTGGTATATAAGGACAGATTTTGTGGTGTTGAATGTTGTGATTAGCCAAAAATTGTTGAAGCAACCCACTAACATATTCCCTTTCAGAATCTGAGAGCAGGGCTTTGATTTTTAATGGAAAATTAGGTTTCTACATATGAATAAAACTGAGTGAAGATTCTAAAAAGTTCAGTACGAGTATTCATAAAGAAAACAGTGTGATCATCAATAAAGGTGACAAAATAGCATGACACTCCTTTAGATAGAACAGGTGCAGGACCCCACACATCAGTATGAACAAGATCGAACATAAAAGGTGAAACAGAAGTACTTTGAGAAAAAGGTAAAGCATGAGACTTGGCGAATTTGCAAATTGCACAATGTTGGACATTAATAAAAAATTTATATCTAACATTACCAAGCACATTGCAGGAAAATAAATACTGTAAACGAGAAGCAGAGATGTGACCATGACGTTGATACCATAAAGATGTGTTTTCAACAGTAGAAACAGCACAGACAAAAGAGTTTGGCATATGCAGATAGTTCTGGTAGTACAAAATTCCAAGTTTACGCCCAGTCCTAATCAATTGCCTTGACTGTCGATCCTGTATGTAGCAAGAAGATGGAGAAAAAACGGCAGTATAATTGGAACGAGTAAGCTAACCAACAGACAATAAATTTATGACAAGAGAATGAATATTGGTAAATATTAGAAACCTCTAATTTACCAGAGGGGTCAGGTATAAGAGATATAGAGCCCATTTTTTATACTTTCGTAATGGTTGCATTAACAGTATAGATAGTATCAGAAAAAGGCTTTCAATCAATTAGAATTGACTCATTGGAGGTTATATAGTGAGAAGCTCCTGAGTCGATCAGTCAAGAGGTAGAAACATAGTTACCTAAAAAGGAGGGAGAGGGTTCTGAGGCCAACTGTGACTAGGAAAGCATAGATTGCACTTGTTCCAAGGTAAATATCACAGGTGGTGAACCGGGGGTATTATTGTGACCTCCAATTTGAGTTGGTGGGTTCTTGATCAATGGTTCACTTGTATCAACAACAATAGGTAGGATAGGTTTCTTTTTGTTTGGATAGGTGTACTTGAGGTGCCCCAGTTCTTTGCAATAGTGACATCCAACAGATGTCATGTTCTTGGGAGGAATATAATATGAATTGCGCTGATTTTGTTGAAGCACATTTGATCTCTGAGATCAAGTTGCCACAAAAATGTGTCTCCTTTAAAACTTGAGGTAAGAGATTTGATCTTGGTTTTTTCTCCAATTAGCTGAAAAGGAGCTTGATTCAGAGTTGGGAGAGAGCTTCTATAGACTAGGCCATTTTTTACACTCTCAAATTCTAGACAGAGTGCCATTAAGAATTCAATAACTTGAAATTCTTATCGAGATTTGGCAATTATTTCTACGCTAGGACCATGTTCAATTGTAGGTTCCTTTAATGCTAGAGCATCCCAATGTGTCTTCATGGAGGAGTAGAAATCTTGAATTGACTGCTCGCCCAATTTGAGAGAGTGAAGTTTCTATACTAACTGATACTTTGGTGCCCAGTTAGTTTGATTATAAATTTCCTCAAGAAATTTTCATGCTTCGTGAGCAATTTTGAAATTTCTTAAGTTGATCACTATATTACTTTCAAATGAGCCCATCAACGATGTGATAATTTGAGCATAATTTATGCTACATTCTTCTATTTTTTCCGGTTCAGTAGGTATCTTCTGGGTCCCATCTATGTATATGAGGAGGCCTTTTCCATGAATGACATTCTGCATAAATGAGGCCTAAAAGGTGTAATTGATGCCATTGAGTTTGATGGGTACTTTGATTTGTCCATTGAAAAGGAACAAGGGTAATCAAGGAATAAAATGGTCCTAAAGTGATCCCTATCACTTTTGTAGAATGAGAACTTTTGCTTGAGAAAGAAAAAGGCGCTCAAAGGGAAAGAAAAGTAAACATAAAGCGAGGGGCTCAAAGGGAAAGTGTAGAGAGACAAAGAAAAGTAAATGTAGAGAGAGAGGCTCAATGGGAAGATGAGCAGATCTGTTGAGAGAGAGAGCAGCGAGAGAGACCTAATGAGAGAGAGAGAGAGAGAGAGAGATCTGATAAGTTGGAGAGAGACAGAGCTTTTCTCAAGCGCAGATGGTAGAGCCTAGGAGCTTCTCTCAAGCGCAGATGATAGAGACAGTAGCTCCAATAGATGGAGTTCAGATTTAGAGAGAATAGGATCCTCAAATCTTTTCTTTTGCGTAGATGACATAGCCTCAGAGCTTCTCTAAGGTGCAGATGACAGACATAGTAGCTTGAATAGATGGATTTCAGATTTAGAGCGGACAGGAGGTGGCTCAGATCGCAGGTCTAGGGTTTTTATTAGAATTAGAGCATCGAGGGGTTCATATTTAAAGAGAACAAGAGGAGGCTCAGATCGTAGGTCTAAGTATTTTAGCTGAATCAGAATATCAATGGCATTCAGATTTAGAGAGAACAGGAGGAGGCTCAGATCGCAAGTCTAAGGATATAGATTAGGGCTTCGATGGGAGAGAGTCTATTAAAGGGAAGAGGGATGATTATGAGAGGAAAAGAGCAGAGATTGAGAGGAATATCGTGATACATATCAAATGTGATACATGTCAGATAGAGATCGAGAGGAATACCGTGATATAGATCAGACAGAGATCGAGAGGAATACCATGATACATATTAGAGAGGCAGGAAGCCCAAACAAGACCATAAGGGCTCTTGCTCTGATACCATGTGAGATAAAAATCTTTCTCTGAATTCAATTGAATGAATAATATTATACTACAATGACATTTTTATAGAGACTGTACAATCAACACTTACTAAAACTGTAGGATACAGTTTCTATGTAGACAAAGCATACAATTAGGCACTGACGGATCTAAGGGCAAGTTTTCATAACTGTTGTAGAAGTCATATGGCAATTACCATTGTTTGAAGGCATTTTTCAACGCCCTGTGTCCCCTGCACAAATAAAGAGGAGCAGATCAATAAAGCCCTTATACATGAGTCGAATTCTCAAAAATGTTAGAATTATCCCAGAACAAATTGAAATATTCTTAAGAACTTTAAAAGGCCACCTGCCAAGACAAAGAAACAATTTCAAAAAATCAGCTTTTAGCACCCTGAATAGACCTTATAATTGGAACCCTATTGTCGGAGCGTAAAATGGTTGTGAGACCACCACCATTGGGTCCGGCACGATCGAAAACCCCTATGAGTAATGTTTCGGCTCATCGGACACTCCAAGATAAAGTTATCAGCAAATGACTGAAAAGGGGTAGGCCACACACTATTCCCATGCGCCCTACCTGCACCAGTCTCCATTAATGGAGACTGGCTTTCACAATTTGGGTAGTAACTTTAATGAGCCATATCTCCCTCGTTCTTAGTTGGATTGAGCCCAAATTTAGCTCGTTCGTCTAATAAAGACGAGTGTTTTGATATGTGGCACGACCTGTGACAACGCTTGAGCAGGGAGAAAAGCTAGAGAGAAGTTGATGATTTGTGACCAGAGTTGTAGGAAATTCAGTAGCGACACGTCTCGCTCGAGAGGCCGTATCACGACGCTCGCAAAATGGATTGACACGAAATCAGTTGCATTGTACGCGTAAGATCTGAGGTTACATCTGGACCAAACCTAGTACGTGCTGAACGGTTGGATTCGATGCACAAAGGCGACAATGTTTCTGCAAATTTCGGCCATCAGAATTCAGATTCTGACCACCAGAATTCAGATTCTGGCCATAAACCCAAAAAATGGAAAATCATCATTTAGGCACGAAATCAAGCTATGCTTGTTGCCAAACGATCGTGACGGTGTGCTCATAATAAGTTAGCGAAGAAATCGTGAAAACATGTCAAGAAATGGGTGCAATCGTGATCCAAATATCGCAAGTTTCAAATTTCGCATCGCATGATCGTGGCCAAAAAACACGATCTGTGATTCGAAATGGGTATAAAAACGATCATCATTTCAAGCCTAACAAGAAAACAATCATCTTTTGACCGAACGAACACTGGAGCAACCCCGAATCAGCCTTGGAAGATTGCACATGTTCTAAGGCAACAATAGGGACTGAATTGAAATTACTTGTATTCTTGGGCAAGGGTCAAAATTGTCATTTTGTACTCATTTTTAGATTTTCTTTTAATTAAAATAAATTGTATTAGTCAGAAATTAGGGTGAATTTTGAGCATCCTCTTATGTTTGGGCCCCACCCCTATATATACACGTGATATCTCAATGTAATGGACAGTAATTAGAACCTCAACTTAATGAATAAAAATTAGGACTTTAGCCTGAGTGTGTGGGTCACGCTCTGGAGAGAGAAAGATGAGAGAGAAGAAAGGTCTGGTACTCTTGGGTTAAGGTAATTTTCTCTCTCCTTCTTTCTCTCTCCCCTTCTTTCTAACTCTCTCCTCTCCTTTCTTTCTCTCTCCTCTCCTTTCTTTCTCTTCTTCTTTCTTTCCTTTTCTCTCTCTTCTCTCATTCCTTTTTCCCTCCCTATTATTTCCTTCTCTCTCTTTCCTTCCTTCTTCTCTCTTCTTTCTTTCCTTTCTCTTTTCTGTAGTGCACGACAGTATCTATTGTCGAGCAAGACATTTTCTCGTTTTTGTCAATCTCTTTGGGATGAGTACAGTGAGCCAGGCCCTTTCTCGAGTGGTGGGCCGGGCCTCTGACCAAATTCCTTCTCCTCCCATCGTGCACGGCGGCACCCACCGCCACGCATGATGTCTCTCACCCCATTCTTTGACAAAGACACTAGACTGGGCATGTCTTTACTTCCCTTTATAAAGACACAGTACCCACCACAGTGCTTATTGTTGTGCATGTCTTTACTTCCCTTTATCACTTGTCATGCATTGTTACCGTGCATGTTTCTCTTTCTCTCTATTCTTTCATGGACGACAAAGCCTATCGTTGTCCATGTTCATTCTCTTTCTCTCTTCTGTCATGGACGGTAGAGCCTATTGCTGTCCATATTTATTCTCTTTCTCTCACTTGTCATGGACGGAAGAGCCTTTCGTCGTCCATGTTCTTTCTTCTCCCTCTCCTATCATGGAAGGCAGGGCCTATCACCATCCATGTTCTTTCCCTTTCTCTCTCTTTCATCATGAATGGTAGTGCCTATCATTATCCATGACTTTCTCTCATCTTTCTCTTTCCTGTCATCCACAGCAGTGCTCACAGCTACTCATGACTTTTCCCCTTCTCTCTCTTCTGTCATGAACGACAATACTTATTGCCATCTATGACTTTCTCTCATCTCTCTCTTTCTGTCTTGTACGATAGTGCTCACCATCGCGCACTCCTTCTCTCCCTCTTTCCTTCCTCTTCTTTCCTTTCTTCTCATTCTATTTCTCCTCTCCATTCTCTATCTCTGTTTCCTTTCTCCCTTATCTCTCTCATCTCTCTCTTATCTCTCTCCTTTCCTTTCTTCTCATTCTTTTCTCACTCTTCTGTCCTCTCTCTCTTATCTCTCTTCTATCTCTCTTACCTCTTCCTTCTCTCTCTTCCCTCCCTCCTTTTCTCTGTCTCTTCTCTAACTCTTCCTCTTCCCCCACTTGTTCTCTTCTCTTTTTTTCTTTCTCTTCTCTCTTCACTCGTTTGACCAGAAGACAGATTAAGCCTTGCGATGTCAAGTTAGGCTTGTCGTCGAGCAGTTTAGCCACAGCGTCGGTCTGAGTCACAGTGCCCGTCTAGCTGCTATGTCAAGCAAACCGTTGTGTCAGATTAGTCCCTGTGTTGGTTTTGACGTCGAGTAGTTTAGCCATCATGCTGGTCAAAGCCACCATGCTCGTCTAGCTACCATGCCAAATCAGCCATCACACTAGTCTTGCCCTTATGAAAGTCTGGCTGCCTGGACAAATTTCTTCTCTCTTATTCATCTCTATCATCTCTTTTCTCCGCTCCTCTTCCCTTATTCTATTTCTTCCTACTCTCTTTCTCTCACTTGACCATATTAACCTTCATTCATTCTTAAAATGCATATTTCATCTTTAAAGTAGTCTTTAAACCCCTTTCTTTAAAGTACTGGTTGAAAGCCATACCAGTCTTTAGAGCCCTTTCTTAAAAGTACTAGTTGTAAGCCAAACTAGTCTTTCGAGACATTTCTTTAAAGTGCTGGTTGAAAGTCATACCAGTCTTTAGAACCATGTCTTTAAAGTGCTAGTTGAAAGCCGTACAAGTCTTTAAAGTCCTTTCTTTAAAGTGTTGGTTGAAAGCCATACCAGTCTTTAAAGTTCCTTCATTGGAGTACTGGGTGAAAAGAAGACCAGCCTCTAAGAGTTTATTTTTCTCCTCTTTGAGATATTAGTTGAAAGCCATACTAATTTTTCATTTTCTAAGATTCTCTCCTTCTTTCTTCTCATCTTTATTCTACTCTCTTTCTTCGTCTGGAAGACCAGGTGAACATCGGACTAGTCTCCATTTCTTTATTCTACCCCTCAAATGTACACTCATGTGCACCTAAAGACAAAATGACGTCCTCTGACCTACTTTTCTTGTATACTAACATGTGCGTGTGCGATTACATAAATAGTAGAGAACAGGTCAAGGGAGGTGATTGCCAACCAGCCGAAGGCTAAGGGGGCTTTCCATCATGATCTAAGAGGGCGCCCAAGCGAGTTCGCTTGAGTGTATCACGAACCCACGTGAGGTGTGTCCTACCGCCCACCCTAATTCCTCTCTCGCTGGTTGGTGTACCTGCCCTTGTTTTATCTACAAGGTTCCCGAGAGAGTGGTCTCAAGTCCAGTCTCTTTGAAACTCGAGATACGTTCCACCAGGTCAACCCGACCCGAGGACGAGATAGAAGCATCTAACCAGCTTGGCAACTACACTGGGGACACACTACCCATCGTCCGATCATCCTTGTTTGGTCTATCTCTCCTTTTATTTCTGTCGATTACTCACACATGACTTCAGGGTTCTTTAACCCATTTATCCGGATCAAGGATTTTTTAATCCCCTCATTCGTGAGTTCCCCTAGGGAACAGGTTCCTCGAACTTCATTCCGAACTTTTCTCTTGAGCAAAGACCCAGTGTTTAGCTCCCAGGTCTTGACCTAGATTGGCGTGAGCAGGGACTTAAAGGTCCCTAACTCCTCATCTCCCAGCTTTAGTGAAACTCTCACCAAAGCGCCTCGCATGGGTGGCACATCTACCCCCGCTCACAGCATGCACCCTGTAACCGACAAGTCACTTGCCGGTTGTATTGCCGAGGTATGCCAAAAAGCTGCCCAGTCCCTAGCTGCAAAAGGTAAACAAATTTTCATTGCTCCTGTGGGTCATCCCAAGGCTACCCCTCACATTCTTGCACCACCTCGGGTCTCTATGTTTAGAGACTCAACACATTGAGGAGGAGACCCTGAGGCCTCCACCTTGTGTGCGAGAGGTGGAAACCCTAAGGCACGAATATCATCTGCTCGAGCCACACCTCGGGGCAACCCTCGTATTGCCTCGAGTTGGTTTTCAGCATTGGGTTTCCTGGGGCCAAATCTTGCACACGTCGTGCATGAGCATCCCACCACTTGGGGCAGAATTGTTCCTGCGCTGACCCGAATACACAGGAGACAACCCCCTCGTCTTCTCTCTCAGCACACACTTGCGCACCCTGTAAGAGGCAAACTCTCGCTTGTTCCCTTACAGACACGTGCTCGCGGTTCTCAGCCTCCTAAGGCTAAATCGGTCACTCGAGCCCGAGTTGACGCCCAAATCACCCAAAATTCTGCCTCAAGGGGAACATACATGCCACCATCATGGACTATTCCCGACTCTTGACTCAGACACCGTCGCGAGTTCACCCCTACTCCAATCCCCCATTCTCCTCTAGGCAAGCACCTTAAGACGTGGTAGTCGAACACCTTCCCCAATAGTACAATCTTACTCCAACCCCATCAAGTTGGTCATGTCTTGAGAAATCATGGTTTGAACACCTTTTTCAGCACCTTGGGTCCTGGATGCGGAATAAAGGAGAAGCCGGTCTATAAAGCCCTGAATTATAGTGGAATTTTTTATAGTCTCATAATTGCCCCAGAACTGGTGAAAATGTTCCTAAGGACTTCAAAACACCGCCAACCAATTTTTGTCACAATCAGACATGTCTAAGGCAGTGCAGACGAAGAAACGATTTCAGAAAAATCAGTCTCTAGCACCCTGAAACGGACCCTATAAATGGAACCTTATTTTGGGTATGTCAGATGGTTGTGGGACTACCACCATTGGATCTGGCACGGTCGAAAATCCCTAGGGGTCAAATTTCAGCTTAAACAAATAATTCAGAACAAAGTTATGGGCAAAAGACTGAAAAAGGAGAGGTCGTACACTATTCTCGTGCACCCTCCCTGCAGAAGTCTCCATTAAAGGAGATTGGTTTACACATTCATGAACAACAATTTTTGGGACTCATATCTCTCTCTCTATACAAGTCGGTTCGCGCTCAAATTTTACGGTGCATGTTCGTCTCGTTAAGAAGAGCGTTTTGATATGTGGCACGTACGATGCTCGAGCAGGAGAAAAGCTAAAGAGAAGATGACGATTCATGGCAAAAGTTGTAGGAAATTCACCAATGACATGTCTCGCACGAGCGGTCATATCATGATGCTCGCGCATCGGATTGACGCGAGACCAAATCCATCGCGTGTGTAAGGTATGTGGCTACATCTGGGCCGAACGTCACACGTGATGGATGCTCGGATTTCACGTGCAAAGCTGATAAATTTTCTAAAAGTTTCGACCACCGGAATCTAAGTTCTGGTCAAAAACCCAATATGGTAAAATATTCGTTTGGGCATGAAATTGAGCTGCGTTTGTTGCAATGCTATCATGACGGCATGCTCAATACAATTCAGTGAAGAAATCAAGAAAATATGTCAATAAACGAGCGCACTATCAATCAGAAGTTTTCAAGATTCGTTCAAATTTCAAGTCGCATGATCGTGGCCTAAAAACATGATCCGTAGCTCGAAGTTGGTACCAAATTGAACGTCAAGCTGAGCCCAACGAGAAAACGATCATCTTTTAGCCAAACGAGTGCCGAAGCAACCCAGAATCGACCTAAGAAAATCACACACATTCCATGGGTGCAACAGGGACTGTTTTGGAAATTTGTGTATTGTTACGTAGGGGCAAAATTGTCATTTTGACCCTATTTTTAGATTTTTTTAATTCAAATAAATTGTATTTTTTAGCAATTATGGTAGATTTCGATTAATCCACCCATATTTGGGCAAAAGTCTATATATATCATGTGATATCATTGTACAAGGGACCCCACTTTGCTTAATAAAAATTTCTATCTTTCTTCATTGTTGGGTCACGTTTTTTGAGAGAGAGGAAGGAGAGAGAAATTTTTTGGTGGGTGCCCCTACGCTTAAGGAAAGGAGAAACAGGTCAAGGGAGGAAATTCTAAACCGACCACAAGCCAAGGGGCATTCCAACGTGATCTAAGAGGGCCCCCATGCGAGCCAGCTCGAGCGTGTAACGAACCCATGTGAGGAAAGTCCCGCCTCACGACCTCAATTCCTCTATCACTAATTGGTACTCCTGCTCACGTCTTCTTTACGTAGTTCCTGAGAGAGAGATCTCAGGTCCCAGGTCCATCCCGAACCCTAAACCATGCCACCAGGTTAACCCGACCCGGAGGGCGAGATCGAGGCACCTAGCCAGCTTGACGACTCCATTGGGGACATGCTACCCCATTGTTGAATTGCTCTTATTTGACCTTTCTTTCTTTTTATTCCCACTCACTATACACACACCGGTCTTTGGGATTGCTTAACCCCTTCATCAGAGCCGAGGGTTTCATAATCCCCGCACTCTTGAGCCTTCATCAAGAACAGGTTCCGTGAACCTCGTTCCTGACTTTGTACTGAGGATCGACCTTGTGTCACGCTTCTAAGTCATCACCTGGAAAGAGGTGAGGATAGACCTAAAATTCCCTCGCTCCCTACCTCCTTGCGATGGTGGACCCTCTATCAACGCACCTTGCATTGGTGGCACAAATGCCACCACACACAGCACGCACCCTGCTACTGACAACTCACTTGTCAGTCCCACTGCTCGGGGCAGCCCGGAGGTTGCCCCTCCCTCTCCTGTGACTAACTGTTCATTTGTCATTGCTCTTGTGAGTCGCCACGAGGCTACCCCTCATTCTCTATCACCACGGGCCCCTGTAACAAGATGCTTGACACCAGGAGGAGGCTGCTCTGAAGCCACCAGCTCACACACACCTACCAAGGTTAGTGGACCATCCATTCTAGCTACACCTCGAGGCAATCTTCAGGTTACCTCGGGACACCGTCAGGGTTTGGGTCTTCTTGAACGGAGCCTATACCCCTTTCACATGAATACTGCACCACTCGAGAAAATCCTCAAGTTACCTTGGGACACTATCAGGGTGGTTCGGGTCTTCTTGGACTTGGCCATGTACATCCTTCACATGAGCACTGCACCCATCAAGGAAACCCTTAGGTTACCTCAAGACATTGTCAGGGTTCATGCCTTCCTGGACTTGGCCCTACATATCCTCGGGGCACCCTCAGGTTACCTCAAAACACTGTCAAGGTTCAGCTCATCTTGGACCCGGCCTTGCATCCCCCTTGCATATGCACTGCATCGCTCAGGCAGCCTTGTTGTTGAACACATGAGGGGGACTCTTCTAGTCCCCCTCCCACCACATGCTTGCTCACTCTGTGAAGGATGGTCACACGGCCATTCCGTCACACACACATGCTTGCCACACCAAGCCTCTTAAGGTCGGATACGGGACTCGAGCTCGGGTTGACCACCAGATCACTCGAAGTCTTTCTGTTGGGGGCACACACATGAAAATCCCCCCCCCCGCCCGGAGCACACCATTGCAATGTGCACACATGAACAGATCCAAAACTTCCCCTAGCTTTGAGGGTGAAGAAGAGGACACCATGGAAGACTTCTTTGTTGAAGACGAGAGCTTTTTCTTTTCCCTAACTCCTCTTGATGCGAATGATGCTAGAAAAACATGGAATGAGGAGAACACCAATATGGTTACTCAGGGCAGGATGAAGCCAGTTATCTATGAAGATCCAAGTCCCACTCTTAGCAAAGGAGAATCTACGAACAGGGCAAAGAGCCAAACTAACCTCAGTAGCCCCACCAATCCTCAGCCAATGGAGCTATCACCCGATCGGACACCCAAACCCATTTAGGGTCAGGGCACCGAGAGCAATGGCTTTTTCAAGCAAACTGAGCTCGGGGCAACTTGTGGACCTGAATCAATTTCCCCTAGACTCTTGTTAACCTCGAAGGCACCGCTCCTAGTCAGCCCCTATTCCTCAGGTGAAATGGAAGCCAGACCCACCAAGGGCACTATCCATGACTCCTTTGTGGTGGAGAGATTGATCTATGAAGAGACAGGTTCCCTCCCCATAATGCAAGGGAATGATCCATCATCTCCCCTCAAAGTTTTCCTTGACATCTCAGCTCCTCAAGATGAAGTTGAAGAGAAAACTAATATTGTTGAGCTGCTACAAGGGCTTGAGAAACCCGTTGTCGAGATCAATCTTCAAAATAAGAAGGGGACCCTGCCACTTTCCTTCCGTCTTTCCAAGGATTAATCACTGAATCTTGGACACATGATCAACAGCCGTCTACTCTCGTTGATCCTAATGATGCTGCTTCCCTTGCTTGCTTCCCCCCAGACATTCTTACCTCTGATGAGAACTCTTCACTCTCATCCAAGGAGAGTTGCTCCCCAGTACAGGATGAAATGAGCTCTGCTTCCCCTGATGTTAGCTCTGTTCAAGTGGCTCCTCCATGCCCTGAGAATGCTACGACACCCTGCAAAGCCAATTGTGTACTCTCCTCATGTCATGAATGCCTCATGTATCCCCTCGAGGATGATGATGGAGGCTTGCCTCCTATGAGAAGTTCAGGTTCTCATTTAGTTGTAAGGAGCCCACAAGTATGGCTAGTGTCGAAATCGTTGTGATCGGTGATGTACCGGAAGCTTATAAAGACGAGATTACGTAGCTTAAGGTCACCTTAAGGCAGTTACAGCCAAAGATGAGGTTGAAAGATGAAATGATAGAAACCTTGCGTCAAGTGGTATTAGAGTCCCATAAGCTTGAGCATACTCACCAAGCCCTATTTACCGTCTCTCAAGCACCTCTCTTGGCCATTGAAACAAGGCCATCAAATGATGAACTACTCCCATCCTCACCTACCTCACTGCCTGTCCCTTCTCCATCTTTTCTTCAGATTGGGAACGGAAGACTAGTAAAAGACATGGTGGCCAAAGCTTCAAAAAGATGTGATGCCTCAGTGACAGGAAAGTCGAATCGCTACCAGAAACCTCCCCCAGATTATGTTGATCAGACTCTATTGCCACAAGGAGATCAAAGACTCGATGTCCTCGAGAAGAAAATCAAGCATTTCCTAGTAAAAATCGTGCACAGGAGTTATTCCTTTGAAAAGTCCATGATCCCCAATTTGCTTGAAAATCCCTTATCAAAGGGGTTGGTCAAACTACCTACGTCGAAAATGCCAACGAAGTTGGGAGGCATGATGAGCCCAATTATTGCCAATACCATAGGTTAATTGGTCACAAGACTGAGGAGTGTTATACCGCCGGATACATCATCCAGAATTGCATAGACATGGGAAAATTGAACTTTGAGCCTGATTCTAGGTGTGATCCTATGCCAGACATGGTCCAAGCTATACGACCCTAAACTATAGCACACGTCCTAGGGCACAACGTTAAACTGCACAACATACGGTCTCGGAGGTAAGACCTTAAACATGCCCTCAGGTCTCAGCGGATGGCCTTAAAACACGCCAAATTGATGGTCACGGTGGCATGACCTTAATCACACTTTCGCAAAAAAATAAAAATAAATAAATAAATAAAAATGGAGACGTACATGTCGACAACCCGCAAGGGCATCCTGGGTAAAAATGTTAAAAAAAATAATGGCAGACACGATGTGCACCCCAAAGGCCACCATGGGCAAAATGTGTCAGAAAAAAAAGAGAAAAAAAAAGACGGGCATAGTGAAAACCCCGCAAGGGCACTATGGGCGAAAGTGTTGAAATAAAAGGGATGTGGTGAAAACCCTTCGAGGCACTCCCTCTCAAATCGACCTTGCCTTATAGGAAAGCACGAGTAAAAATTTCTCACCTCCTTGTAGCAAGACATTAAACTGCATGACATATAGTCCATTCGCAATACTATAAACTACTTCATATTCATACATGTCTCCATGGAGTTACTACATGACACCCTCCTACACATCCCCTACTACATCGTTCTTCACAAGCCCCACCATCCCTTCGAGTTGTCCTCCCTAATCAAGGAGTACCTCAGTTGTGATTGTGAGGATTCGAAGTAAAGCGTGCACTTCAAAGCATGCACCTGCCTCTACAAAGTCATATCTCAAAGAGGCGTACCACAGTTCCAATCGTGAGGCTTCGAAGTAGAGCATGTAATCATCAAGGCATGCACTCGTCTCTCCAGGAGGCATCCACAGTTCTGACTGTGAGGCTTCGAAGCAGAGCATGCAACCGCCTCATCGATAAATAGGCGTACCACAGTTCTAACTATGATATTCCAAAGCATGCGACCGCCTCTACCAAAGCTATATCCTAAGGGGATGTACCACAGTTCCGACTGTGAGGCTTTGAAGCAAAAGCATGCAACCGCTTCATCGACAAAGAGGCATACCATAGTTCTAATTGTGATATTCCAAAGCATGGGACCCCCTCTACCAAAGCTATATCCCAAGGAGGTGTACCACAGTTCTCTGGCAGGTTTCGGCTTGGCTTTTGTCAGTTTCTTACCTTCGTGGGCGTCTTTAGCATTTTGGAGTGTGTTTGTGACCTCGTGAGAATGGTGCTCTTCTTCATGAGACTAGTCTTGCCTTCTTGGCGAGTTTTCTATCTTTCGAGTTATTTTTGTAAATGGACTCATGTTGTCGGAATCTTTCTTGATGCTCGTATTTTTTTGTCCTAGTATTGTAACACCAAGGATTTTTCTCTTTGAATGTGGGTTGAAGCCGCCTATTGAGGCGAGTGTTGCGTCAACCTATTTATTGGTCCAAGCGCCCTTTGTGGGTCTTCACTTGGACTGGGAAGTGGCACCATAGAGACAGTTTTTCACCAACTTCTTTTTTATTTGAGCTCTTTTACCCATGATCTTGTGACCATGTCCACCCCTTTTCATCCATATTTGCTCACCACACACTTTTAGGTTTTCACCGTGCCCAGGTTTTATTTTTCACGGAACTCTTTTACTTATGGTTTCATGACCATGCCCGTCTGTCATTTTTACTCATAGCATTCCCTTGTCTAGGTATACACCATGCCCGTTATTTTTTTTTTTTGTGAAGGCGCATTTAGGGTCATACCGTCGGGACCTGTGCGAAGCCTTTTAACATCATGTGGACAGCACGTGCACTATGGTTTAGGTCATACAGATGGACCATAATGGGGATGGATGGTAGTCTATTGAAGCCATGGAGTGAGTATGGTGATGGTTTTAACTCACTTGGGGAAATGGCACGAGGCTATCCATGAAAGATGTATGATGTATGAATGGTGGGTGAAAAGTTGTGACCCACTAACTGATAGCAAGTATGGGTGGTGGAATGGTTCGCCATTTTGTGAGCATGGGTGAAACTCATTGGGGAATGATGAATCGTGTTGAGTGAATGGACTCACTGGGAAGGTAATGATTGTGGTGCACACACGAACGAGTCGGTTAGGGAAGACGTGCATGAAACTGCACCTAAAGGGCATGTACGCATATCGTGGGGGCAAGTTTAAGGTCATGCCTCCTGGCCCTGTGCAAAGCAATTTAATGTCATGCGGCCAGGACGTGCGCTATGATTTAAGGTCACATAGCTCAGACCGTGGTTACGCAGTTTAGAGTCATGCAACTTAGACCAAGCAGTTTAAGGTTGTGCAGCAAGACCTCCGCTACAGTTTAAGGTCATATAGTTTGGACCATGGTGTGAAGCCTTTTATTGTCATGCAGCTAGGACGTGTACTATAGTTTAAGGTTATATAGTTTGGACCATGACTGTGCAAGTTAAAGTCTTGCAACAAGGACCATGAAGTTTAAGGTCATGAACCTAGACCTTCGCTACAGTTTAAGGTCATATAGTTTGGACCATGCAGTTTAGGGTCGTGCATCTAGATGGTTTTGGCAAGTCGTCATGTAAGTAAAACTCCGTGGGGGATGGAGACAGTGGTTCGATGTCAACCGGACTCATTGGGTATTAATGGGGTAAATATGATTCCAACGGGATAATGAACAATGTTATGCATGTAACTCTATGAGAATAGTATACTGGAGCACAGATGTAATCCCACTGGGGATTGAAAAGATAAGAATGACCCTAACTCCACTGGGGATAATGGGTTGGAATACGGATGTGAATTCTACTGGGGATGAGGGACAGTGGCTTGCATGTAGCTCCACTCGGGATAATGGTAGAGTACACCTGGTGGAGAGGTGCATTTGCTTCACAGTTTAAAGTCATACGAATGGACAATTTGTTGCTCCGTTTAACATCTTGCTACAGGGACGTGCATTAAGGCCTTGTAGCTCGGACCATAGCTATGCAGAAGCCTAACGCCGGTTGGATTTTTCTCTCTCCTCTTCTGTCACAATCGATGAAGCCTAGTGCTAGTTGGATTTCTCTCTCTTCTCTTTCATCACTGTTGGCGAAGCCTAGCACCGGTTGGATTTCTTTCTCTTCTTCTATCAGTCGGGGAAGCCTAACGTCGGTTGGTTGTTTCTCTCGACTTCTATTAGTCAGGAAAGCATAGTGCTTGATGGTTTTCTCTCTAATATTTTGTCAATCGGCAAAGCCTAGTGCCAACTGGTTTTCTCTCCTCTTCTGTCAGTCGGTGAAGCCTAGAGCCAACTGAATTTCTCTGTCTTCCATCACAGTTGATGAAGCTAAGTGCCGACCACGTCTCCTCTGTATTATCCTCTGTACAACACAGTCGGTGAAGCTTAGTGTCGACTGCATTTTCTCTCTCTTCCTTCTAAAACAGTCGGCAATGCTTAGCCTCGACTGCGACTTCCTTCCCTCTCTCTCCTTTATCCTCTCGAATTTCATACTCTTCTCTTCCTTTCTTCTCCCTCCTTCTTTCTTTCCCTTCATCTCTTCTTATTCTTTCCTCATAGCCTCAATTCTACCACTCCGTCGTTCGACTAAGAGGGATTGAGGTTACCCTCTCATGGTAGTCCTGTCGTCTAACCGTAATTTTGTTGTGCCAAGATTACTTGAACCGCTTTATTGCCATGACAGACTGACCACCGTGCCTAGTTAGTCGGTATTGGTAACGACGTTTAATAGTAATCCTATGAGCCGATCTTAGTTACCAAGCTTGTTCTGCTACTACGTCAAGCAATGACTCACCAGCTTAGTCACCGCTCTATCCTCTCGCTTAGTCAAATTCTTCTCTTCCACGTCTTTCTTCTTTTCTTCTTTTTGAATGTGTACATTCTCAAAGAGGAAAAGCATGAGGTCTGACCCACCTGTCATATAAACTTTGCCATATATGCGTGTGAATGCAGAAAATAAGAAGAATACAAGCCAAAAGAGGTGATTTTGAACCAGTTTTATTACTGGGGGGCTTTCTTCGTGATCTTAGAGGGTGCCCATGCAAGCCAGCCCAAGTAAGTCTCAAACCCACCTTTAAATTCCTCTCTCACCGGTTGGTAACACCTTCCCCCGTTCTCGAATGAGGTTCCGAGAGAGCGATCTCAAAAACGTCCCTGGTCTTCCCTTGAAACCCGAGACATGTGCCGCCCGATCCTCAAAGGATCCAAAGGGCAAGATCGAGGCACCTAACCAGCTTGGCAACTTATTACCCCTTAGTCGGATCATTCTTGTTTGGCTAGTTTCTTCATTTATTATCTGCTTTCATTGTCTTTTTACATTTTATTATGGCTTGCAGGTTTTGTATCCCATTTATCCAGATCAGGGATTTTCTTATCCCCGTATTCGAGAGCATCCCTAAGGAATAAGTTACTTTGACTTAGTTCCCAACCATCCTCTTGAGCAAAGACCCCTTGTCCAGCTCCCAAGTCTTAACTTGGACTGATGTGACGTGGGACCTAAAAATCCCTCACTCCCCATCTCCTCTCTCTAGTGGAAATTCCACCAAGGCACCCTACATTGACAGCACTTCTGTTGGCCCACACAGCATGCACCCAAACACCACCAAGAAACTTGCGGATCGTGTTTCTGAGGTATGCCGAAAGGCTGCCCAGTCCCTTTCTACAAAAGGCATACAAGCTGTCGTTGCTTCTGTGGGTCGCCATAAGGCTGCCCCCCACATTTCTGCACCATTGGTCTCTATCCCTAGAGGCTCAACACGTCGAGGCGGAAACCCCACGGTCTCCATCCCTCACACACACCTCACTCAAGCCACACCTTGAGGCAACCCCTCTGTTCTCGAGTCTGTGTTCAAGATTGAACCTTTCAAGGCCAGGTCCTGTGCACACTACTCATATGCATCTCACTGCTCGGTCCAACGTCATTGCCACATCAACCCGAGTACACAGGAGACGACTTTCTCGTCCTCCTACTCTGCACACACAAGTGCACTTTGTAAGGGACAGGCCTGCACATGTTCTCTTGCAGACACTTGTCAGACCACTTGCTTAAGCCCGGGTCCGTGACCCTTCTTCAAGGAGCTCACATGCGTCGCCATCATAGATTCTCTCTCGCCATCGACTCAGGCCTCCTCATGAGTCAACCCTGCTCAGGTCCACTCCTTCTTCATCGAGCAAGCACCTTCAGCCTTGATACTCGAAGGTTTTCCATAAGAGTACCATCCTAAACCAGCCCCGTCACTTTGGTCGTATCTCTCAAGCCTATAAGAGACCTCAGGGCATCGACCTGATGAAAGATCAAGTCCGTCATCCTCCCCTGCCCAAGATGACTCCAGTTCCTAGCCCTCATCCATTGTCATACCTGATGGAGACAGCTCTCTCCTATGCGAGAAATCTGATCAGCGGCGACCTAGATCGTAGTTTTGGCGCAAGGTCCATCAAAACCCCAAGGCTAAACGCAATAAAGGTCTGCGAATTTGGACTAGGGAGGTGACCAAGGCAGTCAAAACAACTAATTCTGATGACCATCTTCACCAGAATCCCTTCTACCCCCTTCAGACAATGAAGCCTGAAGAAGAACTCCATGAGCCCTGTGTTGTGGTTACTGTTGTAGAAAGACCCAGCCGCTCAGCAGCCACGGTCCCAAGACCGTCGAGAACCGATCCAAATGCGATCAAACATACAAGAGTTGAGTTCAGTCATGGCATGCTGGCCCCCTGCTGACTGACTTACCACATACGACCCGTCAAGTTCGTAAGCCCTCTGTTACCACTAACATCGACCTCCATAGTTAAATGGTCAGCGGAATGGTCATAAGAGAGCTCGGTGATGCTCAGGAAGAGCACATAAACAAGTTTGAGGATATAGTGCACGTGATGATGGAAAAGATCGATTGCACGCCAATCGACTAATCATGAGGTCATTCCTATCACTCTGATGGTGCACCTCCATAGCAACCCCCTCCGTCTACCTCATAGGACAATTCTATCGCTCATCCCATCTCTCAGACATACATTGATGCTATGGTCAGCCATAGCTTAAACAACAGACAAATCCCGGGGAAACAGGGTGCAAATCGTTTTCAAAGGCCATACCCCTCGTATATTGATTAGGTCACATTTCCCTCGGATTATAAAAAAGGGAAGTTTCATTTATTCAAGGGAACCACATCCCAAATCAGCATATTGCCCACTTCGAGGTAGCATGTCGAGAAATAGCGGCTGATGGGAGCCTTCTTGTCCGACAGTTCGTTGAGACCCTTGATGGCCCAGCATTTCAATGGTATGCCGGACTTCCTCCAAACTCAGTGCATAGGTGGGAGGATATGGAGAAATTATTCTATCAACGCTTCTATGAGGTCGAGAGAGAGGTTCAAACCATCGAACTTCTCACCCTGACTCAAGACCCTGATGATTACGTAGATCGATTCATATCAAAATGGAGAAACTTGGCTTCCCGCCATCCTAATCCTATGCTTGAGATGGAAGAAGTCAAAACTTGCATGCAGAACATGAGACTCGAGATCACTCTACATGATGAGACCTCTAATCCAACCTCCATGTCAGAGCTGATCTCTAAATAAGTCCGCATAGAAAGTCTATCACACCATCATGGTGAGACAAGACAACCATCTATAAGTTCAGCAAACAACAGGGGCAATGGTAGCTCTCCAAATAGCACACAGGTCAGCCAACAGAATGGGGTAATCAGTGCAGCTATCATGGTTGCTGATTTAAAGAAGTCTCCCTCCCAAACTATGAACCTCTTTAAAGGGGTAAGCACAGCAACGGTAACACCCCAGGCTGGCAAGCAACAACAGTCATACAATCGGGTACCCCCACCGACCAATCTTGATCAGGGTGATTATTTCACCAGGCATAGGAACAAGGTCTACCTCTTCGAGAAGGAATGGGTCCATATGCTATTCCGGTTATTATTAGAACATAATATGATCCAGCTTCCAGAAACAAAGTTCCCTGAGCAACCTGGCCTTGACAC
Organism: Amborella trichopoda; assembly: GCF_000471905.2. The sequence goes on along the minus strand of NW_006496520.1, from coordinate 799,430 downwards.
TCAAGTGAATAATTGTGCCTATCATCGGAGGATCAATCATCCTACAGATGACTACTACAAGCTGAAGGATATTATTGAGGCCTTGATTCTGGAAGGTCAAATAAAGCTTGAAGACTTAAAGAAGGCCTTCAGGGCAGCCAAAGCCTCTCATACTGTAACTATCAAAGAGGAAGACGGAATGCCCGATATCCTTTACGCCTTCTTCATTATAATGCTTCAGGAAGGCATAATCACACTGAAGCAAGCAAGGCAACCTTGTTGCCTTGCTAAGGGGACTGAAGATCGTTGGTGCCCATACCATTGGATAAGAGGCCATTACCTGTTAGAATGCACAAGTTTCGTTGATATATTCGCAAGGAAAATGGGGGAGTGTCAAGAGTTTTACAATCTCCCTGTAAGTGACCCCCAAGTCACTTCTCCATCGGGGCAAGGATATCTCCCAAAGAATGACTTTCCTATCAATGATTTAGACTTTGTGGAACCCTCGATTCCCCAACCATGGTTCTACCATGGCCGAAGCAGGCTCAATTCTTTAAGGCAAGAATCAGTTCGCCAAGCTAGGGTTGTTCACCAACCTAGTGAGGTGAATCAAACATCACCTCGAAAAACCAGAAAGGGACGGGCACCAAGGGCTACTCGTCGAAGAAACAAGACCGCTCAAACCACAGATGAGCAAGAATTTCTCAGGCCCCTTCATCCACTGCCAACTTTACTGGACTTCATCCCTGGCACGATCCTTCTTCCTTCTTCATCTTGTCAAGAAGACGTCCCCGTACCATCTCCCACTCAGCATACGTCCAATGAGGGGGACAATGTTAAAAGCACTCTCCAACAGTCTAAGCAAGGGAAGACTTAAAAGACCCCCTGCACCTGTCCAACCCTGGTGATGACATAAAAAGCTGCCCAGATCGGTCTGATAAGGGACCCGACCTTAAAAGTCCCCCACCTTCTAACCCTTCTCTCTTCCGCTCCTGCTTTTCATTCTCTCTCTTCTACGTCCCTTGCAGGTACAACCTTGATATGTCCGGACTTTGACGTTCTTGACCTAGAATTCGAAGGAATCAGTATAGGCAGGACACAACAGAAATGATTGAGAAAGACCCTCGCACAAGCAACAGGATTCCTAACTATTGCTGATGCCTTGGCAGCTAAAGCCAAGGCAAAGCCACCTTCTTCAAAGAAGCACAAGCAGTTGAAGCCAAAGAAGCCTCAGTGGTCCCCTTGAGCCTGACTTTGAGCCGAGACTGAGAGAACCAGATGGGAAAAACTCCTATTGTCAGGGAGCTTGCCACATGGTGCAAATTTCAGGTGCAATACCCACTACGGGGAAGATAAATCTCAGATGATGGAAGACACTACAGCTGCCACTGTAGAAGCTGAGCACCTTATTCCCCAGTCTGCCACTGCCCCCTATTCTAAAGACTGATCTGCCTATCTTACAGCTCTTTGGGCTCTTTCCTAATCCCAATACTTCAAACAATACACCTATTCTCCAATTCCATGGGACCCCTTTAACCCCATGTACTCAGTCTCTTCTAAAACCTCAAACTTTCATCACTCAAACCAAGCCCGCTGTGTAATCAAGTTGGCCAGCTGACCAAAATAAACCTTCTTTACCCAAACCTTCTCCTCAACCCAACATACCACCCAAATCAATGGCAAGACCAGGAGCGCATGGCCTTGATCATGAAAAGGTGAAATATGATGTGATAGGGCATCTACGAAAACTTCTGGCTCTTCTCAGTATCTACGAGGCCCTCATGCTCTCGAAGGATTATCGGATCGCTTTCGTTTAAGCTCTCTCTAAACCAGAAGTGTATGAAACCGAAGTAGAACCCATTGAGGTAGACCCAGCAATTCTATAAGGATGCATGCCAATCACCTTTTCAGAGGATGATCTGTAGCTAGGGGAAAAGTTTCATAATCGCCACTCTTTGTTACTGGCGAATTACATGCATGCTCCATCAACCTAATTATGTTAGATGGAGCGTCGGCAGTCAACCTTATTCCAAGGAGGATCCTTAGTTGATTAGGGTTGGGATCTGAAGAGTAGCCAATCAAGGGTTCAACCAATCAAGAGAGTAGCCAATGGGTACAGTACGATGAGCTAAACGATTACACTCAGTTTCATGTAGTCAACATCGACCCTTCCTACAACGTCCTCCTCGATCAGCCATGGCTCCATGACTAGGGGGTGGTCCCATCAGCATTACACCAATGTTTCAAGTATAGCCGAGATGGGAGACAGCATACAATCTATGCTGACAAAAGACCGTTCCCTGTGAACGAAACTCACTATGCCGATGCTAAATATTACTCCACAAATCTGGCATCGCCTCAAAAGCTGGATGATGAAGGTCACAAGTCTACAAGCAAGGTTGTGTCCTTGTCTCATGAAGATGTTGAGGATGTTGGGAGGACGTTAGTGAACATATTCAAGGAGGAAGAAAGGCAAGGCAGAATTTTACCCCTAACTACTCTTCATTCTAACATCCCAACCATCATCCCTCAAGAAACTCCTTCTTCGCCCTCCGCCCCCAGTTCTGAGCCACCTTGGTCTGAAGATGAACCAGAGGTCATTCCTGAGATTGAGCAAGCCATGGGAATAGAATTCTCGGCTCCAAGGATCACCTATATGCCAGACCAGTAGAAAGTCTTGCACATCCCCATTGAGCTATAGAAAGCCGAAGCGGCACGACAACGTCACGAAATGTTTTTCCAAATCCAGTTGCTATAAGTATAGGGGATGCTCCTCAGACCAATGACCAGCTAAAAGTTTTACTTTTCCCCGACCTCTCAGGAGAGCAGTTCAATAAAGAGGACCTTTCTTCCCCTCAAGGGCAGGATTCCCTAGCAAACTTAAGAACCAAAGTCCGCAGTCTCCAGAGTCAATTGGAGGTCATGCTTATCGCTTCAAAATATCTCAAGGAATTCATCCCGAAAACTTAAAACTTTGATGAGCTTGAGGTAAATGGGCCACTAATGGAGGTCAAGGCCCCTCCTGACTGGACTATCTATAGTGATCAGGCTCACCGAATCACGAGTAAAATGAACTATGATGTCATGCCCCAATAATTTACAATACTGATATTCCTGAGATGTGACAATCAAAACGTATATGCATCACTTTTTAGAACAATTTACAATGGTCAATTCTTACAAAGTAACAAAAGAAAGTTTAAGCACAACTACAATATCTTCCAGAGTTGATCCTGACTATCACTCAAAATGAAACCGCAGTTATCCTGAAAAAATGTTTACCATAATTTGATGAGTTTGGCTACTCAGTAAGTGATCATCATAATCTTAAAAATAATCATGGTTGAAAGATATCAATATTTTCAAAAAGGAGATCTATTAACATAAATGAATTAACAGTTTCACTTTCAAAAATGCATAATTAAGTATAATTTGAATAATTGAAATAAGTATAACACTTTAACGTCAGTGCATAATTCAAAAGATTTTACAAAATACCCTAATGGCATCCCAAGTATGTCACCTATATACCCCATCAGCATCCTGATGGGTCCACATAATCCCTATCGGCGTCCCAGATAGGTCCACTTAATCCCTGCAGGTCCACTTATACCTCACCAGCGTACCGGATGAGTCCACTTAATCCCAACCAGCGTACCGGATAAGTCCACTTATACCTCACGGGCGAACCGGATGAGTCCACTTGCATACTTAAACTATCTCTAAATCAATTTAAACATTCGAAAGCAACAATATCATATACTCAGAATATCACTGAAATTATTAATATGAATTTCACTGAAACCATTAATAACAGTCACTTTCAATAACATTTCAAAAATAACCAGTCAAATATTTTAGGCTCAAATTTAGAAAGGTAGCAGTTCGTAAAGACATTCTAGCATAATTGCCAATCTAATATGTATAGGAAAATTCTTATAGAAATTCAAGAATATGGAATTATCACAATTTATGGGTTGTTAATTCTCAAATAAACATTTCACAGACAATGCTAAAATCAATTGCAAAAATATTAGTTTTCAAATAATAAGGCAATCATTTGCACATGAATTTTACAATGTCTAAATATTCAAAAACAGTAGAAAGAAATCTCACAATTTTACTAAAAATAGAAATATCACATTTATTTTTAATAATTTTACAGTATTTAAAATTTTCTAACAATAGACGAAGAAAATAAATAAATTTATTTCTAAGAATTTACAACATTTAAAATTTCTAACGTAGATAAAATATCACAATTTTATTAAACATATTATTTTTCAAAATAATGAGGTCGCTTGCGCATAAAATTTATCGCACCTAAAATTCATGATAATAACCAGAAGTAATTCTTTCATTTCATTTTTAAAAAGAACGGATTATTTTTCAAGATAATGAAGTCACTTACCTAAAATATTTGAGGAGCTTCCGATAAAAATTCGGCTAGAAGGAGGAGCTCACTGTGTTTCGACTAGAGAGAAAAGATCTCAAAAATTTTCTAGGGTGGGAGTCCTCGCCTCTCCTATTTAAATTCTTAAGATACCATATTATTTTATCTTATTAAGTTACACCTCATACATGAGATGTAACAATTATATTACACCTAAATGTTTAAAGCCCACGTCCACTAAAGGACGTGGCAAGGCAGTAAAAACTTAAACCAAAAGCCCTTGAAAGTAGTGAGGGTCCTTAAGGACCATCATGCTCATATGGACTATCACTTATTAAAAGTTTCATTTCTTCTTCTTTTTTTTTTTTTCTTTTTTTTTTGAAATTTTAGGATTATTACATTCTTCCCCCCTTGAAGAAATTTAGTCATCTAAATTTGTGAACCTGATTATTGAAAAAGATAGAGATATTTTGCTCTGATATCATATTTATCATGCGCCAATATATTACAATACTGATATTCCTGAGATGTGACAGTCAAAACATATATACATCTCTTTTTAGGACAAATTTACAATGGTGAATTCTTACAAAGTAACAAAAGAAAGTTTAAGCACAACTACAATATCTTTTAGAGTTGATCCTGACGAACACTCAAAATGAAACCGCAGTTATCCTGAAAAAATGTGTACCATAATTTGATGAGTTTGACTACTCAGTAAGTGATCATCATAATCCTAAAAATAATCATGTTTGAAAGATATCAATATTTTCAAAAAGGAGATCTATTAACAGAAATTCATTAACAGATTCACTTTAAAAAATGCATAATTAAGTATAATTTGAATAATTGAAATGCGTATAACATTTTAACGTTAGTGTATAATTCAAAAGATTTCATAAAATACCCTACTGGCGTCCCAAGTAGGTCACCTATATACCCCATCAGCGTCTTGATGGGTCCACTTAATCCCTATCAGCGTCCTAGATAGGTCTACTTAATCCCTGCAGGTCCACTTATACCTTACCGGTGTACCGGATAAGTCCACTTAATCCCTACCGGCGCATCGGATAGGTCCACTTATACCTTAACGGTGAACCGGATGAGTCCACTTGCATACTTAAAGTATTTCTAAATCAATTTAAATATTCGCAAGCATCAATATCATATACTCAGCATATCACTGAAATTATTAATATGAATTTCACTTAAACCATTAATAAAAGTCACTTTCAATAACATTTCAAAAATAAACAGTCAAATATTTTGGGCTCAAATTTAGAAAGGTAGCAGTTCGTAAAGACATTCTAGCATAATTGCCAATCTAATATGTGTAGGAAATTCTTATAGAAATTTAAGAATACGGAATTATCACAATTTATGAGATGTTAATTCGCAAATAAACATTTCACAGACAATGCTATAATCAATTGCAAAATATCAGTTTTCAAATAATAAGGCAATCATTTGCACATAAATTTTACAATGTCTAAATATTCAAAAACAGTAGAAAGAAATCTAACAATTTTACTAAAAGCTGGAATATCACATTTATTTTTAATAATTTTACAGTATTTAAAATTTTCTAACAATAGACAAGAAAAATAAATAAATTCATTTCTAAGAATTTACAGCATTTAAAATTTCTAACATAGATAAAATATCACAATTTTATTAAAAAGATTATTTTTCAAAATAATGAGGTCGCTTGCGCATAAAATTTATCGCTCCTAAAATTCATGATAATAAGCAAAAGTATTTCATTTTTAAAAAGAACGGATTATTTTTCAAGATAATGAAGTCACTTACCTAAAATATTTGAGAAGGAGCTTCTGATAAAAATTTGGCTAGAGGGAGGAGCTCACTGTGTTTTGACTAGAGAGAAGATCTCAAAAATTTTCTAGGGTGGGAGTCCTCGCCTCTCCTATTTAAATTCTTAAGATACCTTATTATTTTATCTTATTAAGTTACACCTCATACATGAGGTGTAACAATTATATTACACCTGAATGTTTAAAGCCCACGTCCACTAAAGGATGTGGCAAGGCAGTAAAAATTTAAACCAAAAGCTTTTGAAAGTAGTGACGGTCCCTAAGGACCATCATGCTCATATGGACCATCACTTATTAAAAGTTTCTTTTCTTCTTTTCTTTTTTTAATTTTTTTTTTGGTGAAATTTTAGGATTATTACATATGAGCTCTTGGCCAATCAGACATTAAGAGGAGAAAAAGCAATGACTCCCCATTTCGAAGCTATCCAAGCCGCAACAACTCACCATGGAGCTAAACAAGGCCTATGGTATTAGCCTCTTCGGACAATAAAAGTGTCGAGAGGCATTCAAAAGAAAAATCACATGAGGCACAGCAAAATTAAGAAGAGAATGAAATCATGTAGCAGAGGCAAAAGAGAGAAGCGCTTTATTCATCAGTTAAAAACTTTTACAAGTACTGGCAAAAGGAAATGACATGTTCAGAAACGATCAATCATCTTATTGATCTCTGTTCTGTGTGCTGCAGAAGAAATCTTAGTGCTCTGAATACACTCCTTCAGTTCTGCCACCGTTTGAGTCCCCTCTGTCATCACCACATTTTTTGACTCAATTGTGCCATTGAGTTCGGACAAATCTTCGACTAATGAGGCCTCCATGGCCTTCCTCTGAACCATCTCCGTCTCAAGGCCCATGAATTCCTGTCTTAGTATTCGCATCTCCTCTCGGATTTCAATCATTCTCTTGAAGCTTCCTTGCTCCTCCTTCTTGAGGTCCTGTTGACAGTCAGTTATCGTGGCCGTCTTCTCAATGAAGGCATCTATTTTCTTGTGACGACGCAAGATCGACTCTTCCAAAGAGGCTAGCCTGTCAGTTTCTTCTTCATGATGTGGCGCTGCCAACCATCAGAGTTTCATTAAAATGGGAAAGTACTTCTGGGGCAATCCCAACCACAGTAGTCATGGCTAACTCCCTCAGGTTTGCCAAGGCTTCGCCCAACTCATCAAGGGGCAGCTCCCTCAAGCCCTGAACGCCTGCTCTAAGCATGCTTGCAATCATGCTAGAAACACCACTAAAAACAGGCCTAGATGGTGCTGCTGAGACCACTACTGCTGAAGAAACCTTGACCTCAAGGACCAGGCTTATTGAAATAATAGCAATTTGAGCCACAGGCTCTTCTGAAACAAGGGCAATGCCTATAGCTTCTTGCCCCCCGGACTCATAGGCAGCCCCAGCCTAAACCTGCTTGGGTCCTTCAATACAAATCCTGCTGGCTTGACCCTCTCTTATGGGGACCTCTACTTCCTCTTCATCTACCTGAACTGTCACCTCAGCATTATCAAGTTCATGAACCACCTCTTCTCTTTGGCCTTCACCAGCCAATTCATCTCTAGCCCCGGTTTCTTCCATTTGGCTTCCACCTTCAACAGTCAGAACCTCTGCTATGAAGAGTTCAACTTCCTCATCTTCACAACCTTTGTCCACCGGGGCAGCAACCTCCTAGTGCTCAGGCACTTCATCAACCTCAGGCTATTCTCCTTGAGTCATAACCCCTGCCTCGGTCAGGGCACTAAGCTCTTGAGGCATGGAGGCCACAACAACATCAGAGACCCTATCTGGAGAAGTTGCTCCAGGGCTTTCATCCTTGTCAGTCTCCATCCGAGCCGCCCCTGTTCAGGAACTACCCCTGGACTCAAGGGCACCTCCCCAAAATCCGGAGTCACCTCCCGATCAGAAGCAATGATAATGGGCTCGGAGTGGCCGGAGTCGTCTGCCTCAGTTTCTGAAGAAAAAGAAAATAATTCAGGAGAAGCAGATGGTAGTCTAGAGAGCGCAGAAGGTGATACAGGAGTAGTTCTTAAAAGATCAAAAGAGGAAGAGCTACCTTTTGATTCTGACACCATAGGAAGATTGACACTCTTGGCCTCCGAATATGCCCACTAACTGAAGGCGGTGCATGGGTATCGGCAGCGGTCGAGCGCTTTCTTTTCTTCCCCCCTATGAGAGTAGGAGCTTTTGCTTCAGATCCATCTCCTTGAGAAGGCCCTCTAGCTAATTTATTGTGGGGACCACTCCCAATGAGGGTATTTAAGTCCTGTGGGGGACGCTTCTCATAACCAGGGACTCATCGCCCCTCATCCCACTCAAAGATGGAACTAAGATTGTCAAAGACACTCCCAGTCCTCGTCTTCATTGCAAGGAATACTGGTAAGGCCTCATCGTTGCTATCTCATTTGGAAGCCCTAAAGCCCACCAGTTGGAGGGATAATCTAAGACGAATACAGCATCAGGAGCTGGAGCACCCGCCAGTCTTCCTTGCCTGGTATCTTAGAGCCAGTTACTGCTCACCCCTTTCTAAGGGTGATCTTGATCCCAATATCCCTTACCGGTGATTCTCCACCAGTTCACATAGGCCTTGGTCATCTGAACCCTCCTGCCAAAGTGAGGTATTACATATTTGCTGGTTTCTGTCATCTCTAGACACATGGGCCAAGCAGTCCGTATATGCTCTGGCAGCCAACACTCACGGAAACTTCCAAAATATTTTGTCTTCCCCTTGTTCACCTTACTCCAGTGCTTTCTGAAAAACATCGAGAAGGGGCAATCGTGATCAAGCCCGTGCTGACGGGCAAGCGATTGGGAAAATACCCCTCTAACCTGGCACTGTGTGGAGTCCAATAAGGTAAGACTCCCCCTCTGATGCTCAGAATGAACATGAGCTCCTTAATGGTTGTTGAAGCACCATCTAGCTCCTTCCCTAACTCATCAATGAAAGCACGGTCGGTGAAGCTCCCGACCAGAAAGGGGACCCGCTTCAAGTGCAAAGAATCATTCCCAAATAGATCTTGAGCCTTCCCTGAGGTATGGAAGATGGCCCTCTGGTTGGCAATACTCATCAAGAAGGGCCACAGTTTATCTCTCGAGCACTGATGCTTGATGTAGGTGTTAGGGAAATAGGCCCCCAACCACCCGCACACGTAATGCAAGGGGAGTGCAGTTTTAAAATCCTAGGGAAAAGCCACTCCACCAACAATGCCATGCCCTCCCTCTTTTCCCCTGTGGGCCTTTCCATGGGAGATGGCCCCTAAACCATGGTATATGTTGCACAAGACTGGCTGAGCAAGCGCATATTCATGCCCTCGGGCCATGTCACAGGCCACATACAGTACGCCTGGACGAATGTCGTCCCCCCAGTTAGGAAGCACAAATTTGCACAAAAATAAGGCCAAATACGTGGCCAAGAAAACATGGTCATCCCCGGTCTCAAGCTGATATACGGGAGGCGTCTCCTTCGTAATTGCCTTCCCTTTCCCTTTTGGAGTATCCTAACCACCTTCAGAATATTCCCCACAAAATAATTTTACCCACTCCGTAAAACTGACCTTGTCATTGCTACACCGGTGGCAATCGACTGGTAGACCTCAAAGATCTTTTGAAGGTTGTCAGATGGCTCTTCATCCCCCAAGTTAATACCACCAAAGATGACTGAGTTTGGGGGCGCAAACTCGTCATACATAACCCCAATCATCGAGAGACCTCCAATAAAATGAAGATCTAGTAAGGAGATTTCTGCTTCCCCATGCCCAAGAAGCCAGGTATTACTAACATGTCTCCATGTCTCTAGCAATACTTTTACTATATTAGAGCAACAGTCATAGTAGCTGCCCGAACACTGGACCACTACCAATAGCAAAGCACGTTCAAGAGTGCTTCTGTATGACGCTAATACCTTAGCAGTCCAGGAAGTGTATCCCTTCAGATATTGGTGCTCCCCTTGAATTCGAAGGCCTTTTGTTGACCACAATAGTAATCCCTTTGCTAGTACCATTCGCTTCCCTAAGGTAGGCAAGTTCTCCCCGAAAGTTATGTTCCTATGCATGCATGAAGGAGCGTCATCCCTTCTTCAGTACTGATGTTGTCATCATTGCCCTCATGAACTTCGAAACAAATGGGGTCAGTAATGAAAGTGACGCTAAGGGGCCACTCTAGTTCGCATACTGGTTGGGTCAGCCAAATGGGCTCACCCCTTGATAAAACTTTGCTTGTAAAATCACAGACGCCAATCTCTCCCTCCCTTTGAATCCTCGTCACATTGGGAATTTGGTAAGAAGAACTAGCCATTATAAAGGGCTTGGTGGTTTACTCCCGAATGTTGCTAAGACATTAGATCAGCGCTGGCTGAGTTTGCCTACACTTCAGTTCCGGTTGCGTGTCAACAACTAGCGCCGGTTGAGTCTTTCAACACTTAGCACCGATTGAGCTTGTCAGATGCACAATGCCGGTTGCATGCTAACAACACTCAGCGTCAGTTGAGCTTTTCAACACTCAGCATCTGCTGAAATTGCCAATAGTCAGTGCTGCTTGAGCTTGTGATCAAATCTCTCGCACATGCCACGAATCTTAGTAGTGACACCTCAAACTTTTATGCACCGACTGACAACCATCACAATGTTTTCTCACCTCCTTAATTGACATATGAAAGAGGTAACCGTACACCTTCCCAGCGACAGTTCACCTCCACGACGGTTCACCTCCTGCAACCGTACGCCTTCCACGACGGTCCACCTCCCGTGACTGTTTGTCTCTCACCAAAACTTCTTCTAATGGCCGGAAACTCACTGAAAAACTATCTTGCCTGTGCTTTTCACTTGGACAGCACCAAAAACTCACCGAGAAACTTCTGCAAACTTCCCCTAAGTCCCCGAGAACCTCTGCAAAAACCATTAACAACGTCGAAAAGTTACCACAATCCCCGGGAATGGAGTTTTTAAAACTCTGAAAAACTCCTAAGACACGCAGAAATACTCACAGTTTCATTTCCCGCCTCTTCTACCAAAAACTGTTGCAGCTGAAACCTCTTCTATTTCCCAGAAAACTCCCCTGAGAACACTCCTCTCCTGCTCCTTTCCATGCAAAACTGCCTGGAATCCCATTGTTGGCCGAGAACCTACCCTGCAAAACCTTTACTGGAGTCCCACTGCTTGACGGAACTTCAAACCGACCACCCTCTCCTCACCATTAATAAATTTTTCGCTTAAGTTTTTTTACCCTTGGTGAAAAAGTGAGGGAAAACGAGATTTTACCCCATTATATAGACCACAGTACCCATAAATGCCCCTCACAAACTAGGAATTCCAGTCGCATCCAAGGGAAGCCAAGTGACGATGAGCAGGGTCGGGATTTGACTCGAGGCCCAAGGTAACTCTCATTGATCCATCCCTAGTGCCTAGTGAATTTCAAAACACCCTAATGCTGGTTGACTTAGTGTCAGGTGTGTTTCCAAAACAATTCTAGCGTCGGTTGACCCAATGCCGGGTGAATTTCAAACAACCCTAGCACCAGTGGACTTAGCAGCGAGTGTGCTTTAAAAACAACCTAGAGTCATTTGACCCAGTGCCGGGTGAATTTCAAACAACCCTAGTTTCAGTTGACTTAGTGCCGGGTGTGTTTTCAAAACAACCCTAGCACCGGTTGAATTAGCGCCGGGTGTGTTTCCAAACGACCATGGCGCCGGTTAACTTAGCGCCGGTTGTGTTCAAATAATATCACAGGTCGTTCACAATGCCAGCTAAGTCTTTAACCCAACACCGGTTATGTTTTTGAGAACTCAATGCCGATTGAATACTCACAAGAAACCACTAGTGCTACATAGGGCACCGGTCGTATTTCTAGCAGCCTATTGTCACCTACTCCTGGTTGAAGTCTTATGCGTCCTACCACTTATCCTTAGTGGGGTTGCACCCAAGCCATGACCTGTCATCCCTAGTGATGTTGCACCGAGTCTATTGCACCCAAACTGTGATCTATCATCTCTAATGGAGTCAAGAGTTTTCATCCCTAATGGAGTCAGGACCTATCCCATATCCCCATAGGAGTCACACCCTTAATGCAGCTCATTGTCCCCAATGAACTTAGGGTCATTCTTACCTCTTCAATTCTCGGTGGGTTTGTTTCACACCAAGCCATCTTTCACCTTAGAGATTATGCTTACCCCCCACTAAACCTTTGTGAAGTCCGCTTTTGTTGGTCATCCTTCATCAGGACACCATTTCCATCTGAGCCCTCCGTTTGTGAATGGGCTTAACCATTTTATCCCCAGGGAGTCGGATTGTTGTCCATAGATCAATTCCCCATGGAGCTTCACCTACATAGAGGATAGCCTCGGTCCGTGCTGCATGACCCTAAACTGCATAGCCTCGGTCCGTGCTGTATGACCCTAAACTGCACAGCCATGGTCCGAACTATACGACCCTAAACTATAGCGGAGGTCTAGTTGCACGACCTTAAACTACACGGTCCTAGTTGCGTGACTTTAAACTGCATCACCATGGTCCAGCTGTATGACCTTAAATCATAGTACCCGTCCTAGCCGCATGACGTTAAAAAGCTCAGCACCATAGTCCGAACTATATGACCCTAAACTATAGCGGAGGTCTAGTTGCACGACATTAAACTGCACAGTCCTAATTGTATGACTTTAAACTGCATAACCACGGTCTACTTGTATGACCTTAAACCATAGTGCACGTCCTTGCCGCATGACGATAAACTGCTTTGCACAGGTCCAGGAGGCATGACCATCAACTCGCCCTCACATATGTGCACATGCCTTTATGTGCACTTTCACTCACGCCTTCCCTAACCCACCTGTTAATCTGTGCGTGACACCTTCATTATCTCCCCAGTGTCTCCATTCACCATGCCACCATATCTCATTCCCCAGTGAGTCTCACCTGCACTCACAAAACGGCGAACCATCCCATCATCCATACTCGTTGTAAATTAGTGGGTCACCATTGTCCACTCACATTTCATATATCATCCATTTTTCATTGGTGGCCTAATGCTAATTCCCCAAGTGAGTCAAACCCCCACCATACTCGGTTCATGGCCTGCACGGACTGTCATTCATCACCACCATGGTCCAGTTGTATGACCTTAAACCATTGTGCACATTCAGGCCACATGACGTTAAATTGTTTTGCACAGGTCCCAAAGGCATGACCTTAAACACGCCTCACAAAAAAAAAAACGAAAAAATAACGGGCATGGTGTATACCTTAACAAGAGAACGCTATGAGTAAAAATGACAAACATGGATGGTAACAAAATCATGAGTAAAAGAGTTTCGTGAATAAAAACCAGGCACGGTGAAAACCCAAAAGGGAATCGTGAGTAAAATTGGATGAAAAGGGTGGACATAACTGAGAGGTTATGAGTAAAGGGCCCCAAAATAAAAAGAAGTTGGTGAAAACCGTCTCTACGGTGCCGCTTCCTGAGTTCAAGAGAAAATCCGTAAAGGACGCTTGGACCAATAAACAGGCTGATGCTGCACATGTCTTAACAAGCGACTTCAGCCCTCACTCGAAAGAAGAAAATCCCTGGTGTCATAAATGCCAGGACTCCAAAAATATGAGCTTCAAAGAAAAGATTCTGATAGCTTCAGTCTAGTTGCAAGAGGACTCGAAAGACAGAAGACTCGCCAAGACGGCAAGACAAGTCTCATGAGAAAGAACATTATTCCCACGAGGTCACAAACATACTATAGAAATAAATACTCCAATTGAAAGAAACTAACAAAGAAAGGGGAGAACCAGCCAGAGACATCAGCTCGTCTAGCCACACGACCAAACCTTTGGGATCGACTAATAGAGCTGCCCCCGACTGGACTCGGTAGACGAGACCCATAGTGGTACTCTGAACGTCAAAAGCAAACATGGTGTAGCAGCAAATAGCACCTACCAAAGCAAACCAATGAACCCATACCAAATGGGAACGAAGCCCTTCTACATGGCACTCAATTGTCAGACGGGCCTGATTCTGACTGACAAGGTCCATACAAAATCCTTAGCTTCAGAATCACCAAGAGTCTGCACGAGGGTGAGGGCTTCAACAAGATCCCTCAAAAATGTCTCTTCTCCCCATAAAGTCTCAACAAACGGACCCGTGGATAATGCATCCCTACTTCTGAGCAGCCTAGTGACACCATTACGTGAATCTCCTTGACGTTCACGTGGTCCTATGGCTAGGAAGAAAAAATTAAAAGTCGAAGGAAATTTTTTGAATGATTTTCCTTCTCGCTTCTCTTAAAGCACAACATTTGATGGGGCAATCTGTTTGAACGTATTTATCAACACCTTGGTCCCTGTAGGAAGCAGGTCAATAAAGTCTAAAAAACAGTAGAAATTCTTGACAGCCTCAAAATGGACCCAAAATTAGTCAGGATCATCATCAACGCTTCAAAAGATCACCTGTCGAGTTTCATCACAATCAGACATGTCTAAGGCAGTGAACACAAAGAAACAATTTCAGCAAAATTGGTCTCTAGCACCCTAAAATGGACCCTATAACTAGAGCTATACTTTTTGTGTGTCAAACAGATGTGGGACCATCGCCATTAGATCTGACACAGTCAAAGACCCTCATGGGTCAAGGTTTGGCTTAATCGAACACGCTAAGATAAAGTTATGGATAAAATACCAAAAAGGGGTAGGCCACACACTATTCCTGTGTGGCCACCCGGCACTGAAACACCATTAAAAATGGTTATTTCTAGAGTCACGGGCAGTCAATTTTGGGGCTTATATCTCACTCGTTCTAAAACGGATCGCTCCCAAATTTGATGAGCATTTTCGTCTCATCAAGACAAACAATTCCATATGTGGTACGCCCCGTGACGACGCCCGAGTAAAAAGAAAAACTAAATGGAAGTCGCTGATCCGTGAATGAAGTTGCAGAAAATTCAGCAGCAGCACACCTCGTTCGAGCAACCAGATCACAATGCTCGTATACCCGATCAGCAAGAAACCAATTACATTAGGTGCGTGAGGTCCGAGTCTATCTCTCGTCCAAACCTCGTGTATGATGAACGGTTGGATTTCACACATGAAGGCATCAAAGTTGCTGTAAATTTTGACCTCCATATTTCAAGATTCCAGTCAAAAACTTAAGACAACAAAATCTTCATCCGAACACGATATCAAGCTACGTTCGTTGCAACATGATTGTGACGGCATGCTTAGTGTGATTTAATGAAGAAATCACGAAGAAATATCAAGGAAAGAGCACACAATCGATCTGAAGTTTTCAAAATTCATCCAAGATTTAAGTCTCATGATCATGGCTCAAAAACATGATTCATGGCTCAAAGTTGGTATCAAAATGATTCCCATGTCGAGATCTACAAGAAAACAATAATGTTTCGATAAAACTGGCATTAGAATGGCCTCGGGTCAACCACGAAAGATCACGCAAGTTCACGGGCAGCAGCAAGGACTGTTCTAGAATTCCACACATTATTAGGCAGAGGCAAAACAGTCCTTTTGCACACATTTTTAGAATTTTTTTAAATTCAATTAAATTGTAATTATCTTCAATTCTAGGTATTTTTCGAGCGTACACCCATGTTTTAGCCCAATTCTATATAAACAGGCACTGTGTCATTGTACAAAGGACAGATTCATTCTTCTTGGATCAATCAATAAAATTCTGATTTTGCTTGAGCTTGTGGGTACATCTTGGAGAGAGAGAGAGAGGAGAGAGAAGAAAAGAGATGGTACCCTTTGGGCATATAACTTTCTCTCTCCTCCCCTCTTCCTCTTTCTTCCACTCTTTCTCTCTCCTCCCCTCTTCCTCTCTCCTGCCCTCTTTCTCTCTCCTCCCCTCTTTCTCTCTCATACCTCCAGGAATTGAGAACCTCTGGTGCGCGTATCACCATGTACGAGGCCATGACGTTAGCGAATGCACTAGCTTTAATAAGCTCTTGGCAGAGAAGATGCAGCAGTGCCAAGAAGTTCAAGGCAACCTAGAAGGACACCCTTGAGTCCCTCTTCCGCATGAGCAAGAAGACCTCCTAACGCAAGCCCAAAGAAGCGCTGAGCTAGACCCTTTGTAGGCCCTCTTCAAGGCAATGTGCCAACAAGGCCTTGTCACTCTCAAGCCTGTCAGGCAGCCGAGGTGTCTTGCCTAGGGTACGGAAAAACTTTGGTTCCCATATCACCAAGTATGGGGCCACAAACTCAAAGAATGCTCTGGGTTCGAAACTATAGTCGCGGAGAAAGTCCAGCAAGCCACATCCTTTTTGTGGTTCTCTCGGAATGCAACCAGGCCGTCTCTCCCATTCCAAAGGAAGCCACACTACCAGCCCCTCCTAAGTATACATAGGACCCTTCAGAACCTTCGACCTCTCAGCCCTGAAAAGTCAACTATGGGCAGAGTAGGCTCAAATCCTTGAAATGTGAGGCAGTCTACCTAGCTAGGGCTACTCACCAGCCTAATAGGGTGGTCGAGACACCCCCTCAAGGATCCCAAAGTAGACGGCGGGCACCTAGGTGGGCCCGTCGAAGGAATCATCCTTCTTAGCCACTAGTCGAGGAAGAATTCCTCAGGCCCCTTCCTGCACTACCGACCTTGCAAGACTTTATTGCAGGCACAACTCGCCTCTTCCAATCATCCAATCAAGCAGATATCCTTGAGCCACCAACAGCTCAGGATTCCCCCAATATCGGTGACGACGCTAAAAGCACCCCACAACAGTCAAACCCAGGGCAAGACCTAAAATATCCCTTGGGCACGTCCAATTCTGCTGACGAAGTGAAAAGTTGCCGGAACGTTCTAACTCTTCTTCTCCTCCCTTCTCTTCTATTTCTCCACAGGTGGAGCTCGACAGTGCCCAGACTTCAACACTCTAAACAAAGAGTTCGGATAAACCAGCCTCATCCAGCCACAGCAAGAGCGCCTCAGAGAGATGTTAGCCTAGGCAGCTGGATTCTCAACAGCTGACGATGCCCTATCAACCTGAGCAAATATCGAGTCATCTTCAGGCTCCTGTTCCAAAGAAGCCTCCCACATGGTGCAGATCTTTGAGGTACCGGCTAGCACAGGGCAAATGGGTCTAAGATCGGGAAAAAAGCTAACCCACACCTCAAAAGATCAAGGCTCTCAAGTTTCCTGGTCCTTCGCTTTCCCCTAAACCTCAACCTCAAACCTCTGCATCCCTAATACAACCTCCTATTACTTCCTCATCAATCTAGACCGCACCGGCTGAACAACAAAGTCAGCTGGTGTGCAAACCAAAACATGTTCCTAAGCTTACCCTACCATCCACATTAGTGACAGGATCAGGAACACAAAAGATTAATGAGGATAAAGTGAAATATGACGTAATTGGGCACTTAAGAAAGCTTCCAGCCCTTCTAAGTTTCTATGATGCCCTCCTGTTGTCTAGGGACTACCGTATGACCCTGGTTCAAGCTTTTTCTAACCCAAAGGTGTACGAGACTGAAGTGGAACCTATTGAGGTTGACCCGGACATCCCTAGTGGGTGTCTGGAAATCTCCTTTTCCGAAGATGACCTTCAGTCGGGAGGCAAATTTCACAATCGCCCCTTCCGGAATGGTGAACTTCACACCTACCCTCTCAATCGGATCATGTTGGATGGAGGGTCAGCAGTCAACCTAATCCCAAGAAGGATCCTCACCTGATTGGGATTAGGGTCTGACGACCTCACTCCTACCCACATCATTGTGCAAGGGTTTAACCAATCAGGAGAAAAGTCAGCCAGCACAATGCGCCTTCGTCTCAAGAGTGGTGATCTCAACGATTACACACAATTCCACGTAATCGACACCGATACCTCCTACAATGTCCTGCTTGGTCGTCCTTGACGTCATGACCAGGGAGTGGTCCCTTCCACACTTCAGGAATGTTTCAAGTATAGCTGAGATGGAAGGCAACACACGGTCTATGCTGATAAAAGACCATTTCCTGCAGCTGAGACTCACTATGCCAATGCTAAGTATTCTTTCATTGACCTTTCAGCATCAGAAAAGTCAAAAGAAGACGGTTGGAAGCCTGTGAGACAGATGGGACCCTCATCCCATGATTACGTTGAAGAACTGGGGCGGATGATCACGGAAATGTTCAAAAAAGAGGAAAGATAGGGCAAGGTCTTCCCTTTGACCCCTGCCCACCCAAGTATACCTTGCAACTTCTCTGAGGTCATGGTATCCTCTATCGAAGACAAAGCTTCCCCTTCTACTTCTAATTCATCAGAACAAAATGACGAGTTAAAAGTAACTCCTGAGCTCGAGGAAGCCCTAGAGGTAGACCTATCAGTGCTAAGGGTAACCTATACATCAGGTCGGCAAAAAGTCTTACATGTCCCCATCGCTCTTCTAGAAACAAAACTGGCATACCAACCACCAAGGAAGGTACTCCAAGTTCCATCCTCCTTGAACAAGGGTGTCATCAGCAGCCAAAAGAAGGTCCTCCACTTCTCGGGGGATGTAAGGGCCACAATTTTCTCCCAATCCAGTATCACCGCATGAGAGGAGAGATGTGATGTCAAGCGAGAAACATGTATGTCTACTTCAAGTTTTCTTTTTATGGCATGATGAGATCTCATACGTATTAGAAGATATAGCTTAAGATGCAGAGACATGTCCGCACAGTCGCTGTAAATTCCAGCGACTGTGACCCTTTTGGCCAAGCTAACGGTGTCCAAAAACCTTTAAATTATTGCCATTGGAAAGGTCTGTGAATGTACTCAAATTTGCATGTTTTGAAGTTTTTGAAATCCCCCACGGATTTTGAATTATGACCTCGCTGTGCACTATTGTAAGGGAGATTTCAAGCAACTAATGCTCACATTGTACTGATCTATTTACTCATCAAATGGCACCCAAATTCCTTCAAATCACTGTTTTTGTAAAGAACTATGTATTAGCTCAAAGTTTCATGTTTGAGGCATCTTGAAACTCCCCCTAAGTTGGGAGCTACACCCTCGCTAAGAGGGGCATGTCACTGTTACTTGTCACTGCATCATTGTATGACCATGCGACACTAAGTTATCTTGATATATGCTAAATGTGAATGCCATATGATAAATTCCATGACAATTCCATAAAGATATGTGAATGATACCATGTAAACTACACTTTGTGAGAAAGAGGGGCCACGAGTGCGATAGTGATGAAATGAATTCATAATGAATGCTAAATGTTATTGAGAGGGCTTATGTGTAAATGCCCTATGAAAGCTCATGAAATACATGTATTTTGCTTAATGGTATGATGTTATGATGAAATATGATTCATCTATATGAGGCATTGATTTAGGAGAATGTGATTCATCCATTATGAGGCAGTGAATTGGCTACTACGTGGTGGGCACTCACCAGTAGTGGATATTGTTATGACACTGTAATGAATTGGCCACTACACGGTGGGACACTCACCGGTAGTGGATATTGTTGCGATACTGTGATTAATGGCCAATGCTTATGTTGATATAGACAACTACGCGATGGGACACTCACCAGTATTGGATACTGCTATGATATTACCTGCTACGGTATGGGACACTCATCGGTAGTAAGGAAAGAGATGTCGACCTATCCCTTAACCTACATAATGACAGGAACGGGTTAACGGAGAGGATAGAGGGTCGCATTCTAGATTTATGAAATGAAATGATTGATGCCTTGTAAGGTGAGGGCCTATCGAACCCCCAATGCGTGTTGGGAACTGTGTGTGTGCGTTGAGGGTATTATGAAGTGGATTAACCCACTTGTCATTACACTCCCTTCCGTACGATGGTAGAGGCCTTAAGCAATGGGATTGGCTTAGCCTGATGGATAGGGCCTCTACCGCGGGAGTAGGTGATTTAGGGAGTGAGTGGATAAGAATTGATTTTCTGTATAAGGAATGTTTCGTATTACAATGATTGGATAATTAATGATTTCACTGATCGAATGCTTCTGATCACACAAATTCAAAGGTAACTATCGTTTAAATGAAATGTTCATATTCGCTGCCTTGACCTGATATGCATTTATGATAAATTATGACTTTATATTGTTGAACTGTATTATTTTCACACATGGATAAAACCACCACAAATGCATGACACTAGACCTACTTACTTGGTTATATTGCTCATCCCATTATTTCTCCTCTCCTTGTAGATTGATAGCGATAGGTGTAGAGCTGGAAGTTTGTGTTAGGCGGCTGGAAGACAAAGATATTGTTCTTGAAGAAGGTGCTTATACCTTGTTTATGACTGGGCTGTTTGTCCCTAGTTCTATTTTGTTCTTGGTGGATATGTGTAATATTGGCTTTGATTGCCCGAACTGAATGTAATATTTTGGAAGATATTTATATTATGAATTTTGGTGTGTGGAGTTTTTCCTTACTCTTTTGCTAGTTAAGCTTGTCGCTTTAGCTCTCTTCCATGGTTTGCTCGATTTCCAAATATAAAGCATTGAGTCCACTCCTACCTGAGTGACAAATGTTACATTGGATCACAAACCCGCGCTAGATCGCCCGCTGCCGCTTAAGGTACGGTGGTCAGGGGCGAGGTCATGACAGCTATGGTATAAGAGCAGTCAGGAGAGGATTCTTGGCCTAGGAAGTTTAGGCGAGTCCTTGGATTAGTTTTGGGATAGGCAAGTGACTGGGTGTTCTTGTGACTAGGTTAAAGGATATCGAGAGCTCATAACCACAACGCGAGTTCCAGTAATGAAAATACTGATGCACTCGGTGAGTTTTACAAGAATCTAGGGGCTACGACCCAAATGATGAAGGAATCGATGCCAACCCAATTTACCCCTACGCCTGAGTAGAATGACAGTAGCCTCATGGAGAGGTTTAGGAGAATGGCACCCCCAACCTTTTGGGGGCATGAAGGAGTGGAGAAGGCTGAGAGGTGGAAGAAACAGATAGAGAAAAGCTTAGAGGTGTTACACTGCTCAGATGAGCAAAAAGTCAGGCTTGGGGCCTTTATGTTTGAAGGGGAAGCAGAATATTGGTAGGACTCGGTGACGCAAACTTGGAGGGAGACGGGAACCGAGGTCACCTAGGAAAAACTTCTTGGGAATTTGACGAGAAGAACTTCTCTGATTCAATCAAGGAAAGGAAGGAAGAAGAATTCATTGAACTCCAACAAGGGGGTATGACTGTTGAACAATGCACCGCCTGATTTGCTGAGCTTTCTAGGTATGTGCCCCACATCATAAATACTGAAGCGCGAAAGACGGCTAAATTAGAAAGGGGCTCACGACCAGATATCAAGACTAGGGTGATGTCAGCAAATATAAAGTCGTACACCCCGATGGTAGACTATGCTCTGAAGATAGAAAAAGATTGTGAGGATCGCAGGTTAAGAGAGGAAGGAAAAAGGAAAGTTGTGCCGTCAGGAAAGTTTGGGAACAAACCTTAGCAATCTTCTAGGAGAAACACCAGTGGGAGACCATACCCACCTAACCCAAGGATCCTAAAGAGTCTTCCAGGTTATATGGATAGTGACTGATGCCCGATTTGTACTTATTGTAGGAGAAGCAACCACACTACCACGAAATGCTATCGGAAGAAAAATGTATGTCTGAAATGCGGCAAGCCTGGCCACTGGGCGAAGGACTGCCCGATGATGAAGATCGAGGATCACCCAATGATCCAAGGACGAGTGTTTTTACTCACTGAACAAGAGGCTAAGGCATCCACCTCAGTGATCAAAGGTATGCTCTCAATTTGTGATATTAATGTTAAAGTCTTAATTGACCCAGGATCCTCTCATTCATTTGTTGTACCCCATTTTACCTGTTACATGAATGCTGCAACTGCATATCTCAATTATACTTTAGTAGTATACACATCTGTGTGAGGCTCTATAGAGACTGATAGAATATATAGACAGTGTAAGCTCACGATTGATGGGTGCGACTTACCAGTGGATCTAATCCACCAAGATATTCAAGACTTTGATGTAATTCTAGGCATGGATTGGTTGTTTACAAACCATGCCACCGTTAACTGCCATGAAAAGATGGTAACCTTTAAATGTCCCGATCAAGCAGATATACACTTCAAGGGCATTAGGGACAATTCACCACTACAGTTTATCTCTGCCTTCCGGGCCTCTCGCCTTCTAACTAAAAAGTGTGAAGGATACCTACCTTTTGTGGTGGAGAATTGGGATCTTCAGACCCAGTTAGAAGGGATACCAGTAGTAAAATAATACCCTGAGGTTTTTCCATAGGAGTTTCCATCCCTACTTTCAGAAAGAGAAATCGAATTTGAGATAGAATTAGTACTTGGCACTGCTCCCATTTTGAAAGTCCCATATAGAATGGCTCCAGCGGAATTGAAAGAGTTAAAGAGTAGTTGCAGTAATTATTGGATAAAGGATTCCTCCGACCTAGTGTGTCACCCTGGGGTGCACCTATCTTGTTTGTGAAGAAAAAGGATGGCTCCTTAAGATTATGTATTGACTATAGGCAGTTGAACGAAGTGATGGTGAAAAATAAGTACCATCTGCCTAGGATTGACGGCCTCTTTGACTAACTCCAAGGAGCTCAAGTGTTTTCGAAGAATGACCTCAAATCAGGTTATCATCAATTACGGGTTAATGAGGGAGACATTCCAAAGACCGCCTTCAGAACTCAATATGGTCACTATGAGTGTCTTTTGATGTCGTTCGAGTTAACCAATGTCCCCCGCTATGTTCATGAATTTGATAAATAGGGTGTTCAGACCCTTTCTATATAACTTTGTAGTGGTTTTCATCGATGATATCTTGGTATATTCTAAGAGTTGGGAATTGCAAGAACAACATCTAAGAATGGTCTTGCAAAATTTGAAGTCAGAAAGATTGTATGCTAAGTTGAGTAAGAGCGAGTTTTGGCACCCCAGTGTGACCTTCCTTGAACACATTATTTCTAAGGATCAGATCACAGTCGACCTCTCTAAGATTGAAACCGTACTTAAGTGGGAAAGGCCAACAAATATGACCAAGGTCCTTAGCTTCCTGGGACTGATCGGGTACTATACGCGCTTTGTAAAAGGATTCTCAAAGACAGTGCTTCCCTTGACTCGACTGACCCAGAAGAATGCAAAATTTATATGGTCAGAGGAGTGTGAGAGGAGTTTCCAGTAATTTAAGAAGAGACTAATCACAACCCCAATACTGGCCTTACCTAAGGGGAATGATGACTTTGTAGTTTACACCGATGCATCCCATAAATGGCTCAGATGTGTACTTATGCAGAGAGGTAGAGTTATTGCTTATGCCTCTAAGCAGCTAAAGCTGCATGAGTAGAATTATCCCACTCACGACTTGGAGCTCACGGCAATAGTGCTCGTGTTAAATATCTAGAGGCACTATCTCTATGGGGCCCAGTTTAAGGTGTTCACAGACCACAAGAGCCTCAAGTACCAATTTTCCCAGAAAGAGTTGAACATGAGACAAAGAAAATAGATGAACTTATTGAATGATTATGACTGTACAATTGATACCAACAGGGCAAGGCTAATGTAGTAGCCGACGCCTTAAGTCAAAGAGTTGTGGTCTCCGTGGCACATTTGATGGTTCAAGAAATGAAGTTGTTAGAAGATGAGGTAGAGTGGCACCCATCTCAACCCTGTAGCGAGGGGGAAGGAATGTTGTCATGTTTAAGGATCGAGGCCCAATTTCTTCAACAAATCCTAGTGGCCTAAAAAGGAGATCCCCAACTGATAAAAATCCTTGAAGAAATGAAAATGGAAGGAAAAGAAGATTTCTTTATGAGCAGTGATGACTTGTTAAGGTTTAGAGGCTGAGTGTGTGGTCCTAATGACGAGAAGATAAAGAGGTTTGTCCTAGAGGAAACACACCACTCGAGCTACACGGTACACCCAAGGAGTACAAAGATGTACCAGAATTTGAAAAAGACCTTTTGGTGGAACAATATGATGCGAGATGAGGCACAATTTTTCGCTAAGTGTTTGACGTGTCAACCAGTGAAGGCAGAGCATCAAAACCCTGCTGAACTGCTACGGCCCCTGCCCATACCAGAGTGAAAATGGGAACACATCACGATGGACTTTGTTTCTGGATTACCGAGATCAAGTGCAGGGCAAGATAGTATCTGGGTTGTGGTGGACCGATTAACCAAAGTTGCTCACTTCTTATCGATTCACATGACCTATACCGTGGACAAGCTAGCCCAATTGTACATCAGAGAAATTGTGAGATTGCATGGAGTGCCCATCAGCATTGTGTCAGATAAGGACACTAGATTCACCTCCAGATTTTGGACATGTCTGCAGTCGGCCTTGGGAACCAAACTTACATTTAGCACCACCTTTCACCCTCAAATAGATGGACAGTCAGAGAGAACCATCCAGACCATGGAGGACATGTTAAGGCCGTGTGTCACAGACTTTAAGGGAAGCTGAGAAGACCATCTACCTCAGATAGAATTTGCCTACAATAAGAGCTTTCAAGCCAGTATTCAGATGGCACCTTATGAGGCCCTGTATGAAAGAAAGTGTAGGTCGCCCTTCCGTTGGGATGAGGTGGGCGAAAGAAGATTATTAGCGCCCGAAATGGTTCAAATGACTTCTGAGAAGATTGCCTTAATTAGAGAGCGGCTCAAGACATCCCAAAGTTGGCAAAAGAGTTACGCTGATTATTGATGGAGAAACCTTGAGTTTGAAGTGGGGCATCGAGTCTCCCCCTGAAAGTATCACCAACCAAGGGTGTTATGATACTTGGTAAAAAGGGGAAATTGAGCCCACGATTCATTGAACCTTTTGAAGTCCTAGAAAGAATTGAAAGCATGGCTTATCGACTTGCTCTGCCACCTGAACTGACCAGCGTCCACAATGTCTTCCATATATCGCTGCTGAGAAAATATCAACCTGACCCGTCCCATGTCTTGGAGTATGAACCAATCCCGCTCAGGGAAGATTTGACCTATGTTGAGTGACCAATTGGAATATTGGACCGGAGAGTGCAAGTATTACGTAATAAAGAAATTCCCCTAGTCCGAGTATAATGGCAAGATCATTAAATGGAAGAATCGACATGGGAACGGGAGGATGAGACCCACCTTTTTAATTAATGTTAATATGATTTTGAGGACAAAATCCCTTTTAAGGGGGGGATGATATAAGGGCCCTAACTTTCTCCCAATCCAGTATCGCTGTGCTAGAGGAGAGATGTGATGTCGAGTGAGAAGGCGTAAGGATTATCGCCACACGTGAAAGGCGTATGGAGTAATGCTGCGAGCATATCACCCGCGGGTGTATTACCGTCTGAGGCATTGCTGCACATAGGAGCTTAACGCCATCAATAACGAAGGGGTAGAAAAGAGAGGAAATCGTAGCACCTGCTAGGTGTTTGAAAGCGCAGCGTTGATTGGGTGTTTGAAAGCGTAGCGCCGGCTGGGTGTTTGAAAGTGAAGCGTTGAATGAGTAAGAGGAAGACGCAGTGCTGATTATGTGAGAGAAGCCATCGCCGTCTGTGAATGCAAGGCCTAGCGCCGACCGTGACCACGTGCCGTCTGGAAAAGAGGAGCAAAAAAGAGCAGTGTCGGGAGTGTCTTGGTCAAACGTACAGCCTCCGTACATGTCAGCGCCACTCCGTACGTGTCAGAGCCATGAGTGATGGCATCAGCCATAGTGCTTTTCAACCACCCCCTCCTTTTAAACCTTTTTCCTCCCCTGTGCAACACCGTCTTCCCCATTTTCTCAACTTTGGAGCTCACTATCACCCCATGAAGACAGCCAACGGGTGAAGGTGTGGGAAAGCCAAAGAAGATTATTGAAGGAGATTGAAGACATCGTGAGAATCAAGGTAAGTGGGTTTAGTTTTTATGCATCCATGACTGTTGTAAAAATATTTAAATGGATTAGATGATATAAAGGAAAACGTGAAGTATGAATGGGTTGACATGAGGTTGGAAACTTTAGAGTTATGCTTCTAAATGCCATGACTACTTTAACCATGCATAGACGATTTTGTTACTCATGAAGACTCATGAAATTGCTCATCGTTAGGCTTTCTAACATGAACAAGGTTCTACGCCCAAAGTAGACCGTGACCATGAAATATTAAGTGCTCTTTAAAAGCATATTAACTTGAGAATATGAATTTCACCAACTGTGAATGTTTTTGCATCTATATGTTCGATGACCAAATGGCATCCAAATGGGACCCAATCAGTCTCAAATGAAAAGTATGTATGTTTGCTTCAAGTTTTATTTTTATGTCGTGATGAGATCTTGTACGTATTAGAAGATATAGCTTAAGATGCAAAGACATGTTCGCACAGTCGCTATAGATTCCAGCGACTGTGACCCATGTTGGGCCGCTCTTTTAACCTAGGTAACAGTGTCCAAAAACCTTGAAATTAATGCCATTGGAAATGTCAGTGAATGTACTCAAATTACATGTTTTTAATTTTTTGAAATCCCCCACGGATTTTGAATTATGACCCGAAATGCACTAGTATGTCGCTGCGCACTGTTGCAGGGGAGATTCCAGCAACTAATGCTCACATTGTACTGAGCTATTGACCCATCAAATGGCACCCAAATTCCTTAAAATCACTATTTTTGTAAAGAACTGTGCAGTAGCTCAAAGTTTCATGTTTGAGACTTCCTGAAACTCCCCCTAAGTCAGGAGCTGCACCCTCGCTAAGAGGGGCATGTCACTGTTACTTGTCATTGCATCATTGTATGACCATGCGACGCTATGTTATCATGATATATGATAAATGTGGATGCCATATGATAAGTTCCATGACAATTCCATAAAGATATGTGAATGATGCTGTGTAAACTGCAATTTGTGAGAAAGAGGGGCCACGAATGTGATAGTGATGAAATGAATTCATAATGAATGCCAAATGCTACTAAGAGGGCTTATGTGTAAATGCCTTGTGAAAGCTTATGAAATGCATGTATTTTGCTTAATGCTATGATGTTATGATGAAATATGATTCATCTGTATGAGGCATTGATTTATGAAAATGTGATTCATCCATTATGAGGTAGTGAATTGGCTACTACGTGGTGGGACACACACCGATAGTGGATATTGTTATGACACTGTAATTAATTGGCCACTACACAGTGGGACACTCACTGGTAGTGGATATTGTTGCGATACTATGATTAATGGCCAATGCTTATGTTGATATTGACCACTACGCAATGGGACACTCACCGGTAGTAGATACTGCTATGATATTGCCTATTACGTGATAGGACATTCATCGGTAGTAAGGAAAGAGATGCCAGCATATCCCCTAACCTGCATAATGATAGGAATGGGTTAAGGGAGAGGATAGAGGGTCGCACCATAGATTTATGAAATGAAATGATTGATGCCTTGCAAGGTAAGGGCCTATCAAACCCCTAATACGCGCTGGGGAGTGTGTGTGTATGTTGAGGGTATTACGAAGTGGATTAACCTACTTGTCATTACCCTCCCTCCTATACGATGGTAGAGGTCTTAAGGAATGGGATTGGCTTAGCTTGATGGATAGAGCCTCTACTGCGGGAGTAGGTGATTTAGGGACTGTGTGGATAAGAATTGATTTTCTGTATAAGGAATGTTTATTATTACAATTATTGGATGATTAATGACTTCACTGATCGAATGCTTATGATCACACTGATTCAAAGGTAACTCTCATTTATATGAAATTTTCATATTCTCCACGTTGACCTGATATGCATCTATGCTAAACTATGACTTTATATTATTGAACTGTATTGTTCTCACACATGGATAGAACCACCATAGATGCATGACACTAGACCTGGTTACTGGGCTGTATAGCTCATCCCATTTTTCTCCTCTCCTTGTAGATTGATAGCGACATGTGTAGGGCTGAAAGTTTGTGTTTGGCAGCTGAAAGACAAAGCTAGTGTTCTTGAAGAAGGTGCTTAGACCTTGTTTTGGTCTGGGATGTTTGGCCTTAGTTCTGTTTTGTTATTGGTTGAATATTGAGCCTAGATTACCCGAATTGAATGTAATATTTTCAAAGATTTTCATATTATGAATTTTGGTGTATGAAGTTTTTCCTTACTCTTCTGCTAGTTAAGCTTGTCGCTTTAACTATCGTCCATGGTTTGCTCGATTTCCAAATATAAAGGCATTGAGTCCACTGCTTCCTGAGTGACAAACGTTACATTGGATCACGAACCCACGCTCAATTGCCCGTCACCACTTAAAGAACGGTGGTCGGGGGCGAGGTCGTGACAGGGGTTGTTGAAGAAGTACAGCAAGACAAGAGTCATCCCTCCTGCTCCCAAGAACAAGACCCCATGGCAGAGCTGAGAAGCGAGGTTCGTAGCCTTCAGAGATAATTAGAGGTCATGCGCATTACTTCAAAGTACTTAAGGGGTTTGTCCCTGAGACTAAGACTTATGACGAGCTCAAGACCAATGCACCTCGAATTGAAGCCAAAGCTCCCCCAGACTTGAGCATTTACAGCGAGCAGGCTCATCAAATCATGAGAACGATGAATTATGAGCCCCTTTACAATCAAACATTAAGGGGTGAGAAAGAAACCGCACCCTCATTCGAGGTCATTGAAGCCACAACAGGCTGCCACAAGACGAAGCAAGGAGTGGGCTTTTCTTTGTCGTCTCAAATTATGAAAGCAAGGAAGTAATGACATAGAACGAAAAGTGAAAAAGAATTGTTTCATTTACAAGTAAAAAGGGCATTGCAAACTTATTTCCCTTATAATGAAAAGAAAAAAAAAAAGAGAAAGAAGGCGTCATCAAAATCGATCAATTGTTTCATTGATCCTTCCCTTGTATGTTGCAGCCAATGTTTTCGCCTGTTCAATCTCGTTCTTCAACTCTACTGCCAGCCCCACCTCTTGCTTCATCAAGGTGGTCACTTCTCCCAAAGAAAGTTGGAGGGCCAAAGTGTTATAAAAAAGCACTTTATCCTTCGCTTCCCAGTCCGCAGTCTCCTTCTCCAACTTGTTAAGCTTCTACGTCAGCTCTAATATCTTCGCCCTCAGAGCCATCACGTTGCGCTAGCGGGTGATGGCCTCCACAACAAGGCCTGATCTCTAGGATTTCGTGGCATCTAGCTGCTGCGATTGAGTGTTTACCAATTCACAGTAGCGTAGAAGAGAAGACTCCAAAGGGGGCAACTGCGAGCTTTCCAGTTAGTGCACAGTTGCTTCTTCTCGCAGGGCCTTCACCCTCCATCCCTCCAGCTCATTCACAACACTGTCAAAATAAGCAAGGACTTCTGACGCATTCCCTACTGCAATCCCCCTCAACTATTGGATCACTGCTTCAAGCTCTTCAAAGGACAGCTCCGTCAGTTTCTGGAGGCCCGTCTGAAGCATCACGAAAATAACGCCTGGCAACCCACCGAAAGAAGGCCTGAGCAATACAACAAGAGCAATCCTAACAGGAGGACCCCCAGCTATAGCCAAGGTCTCAGGTTCCTTAGATTCATGAGCAACCTCAGGCTGCTTTGGTGCCTTGGCGATGAATTTCTCACTCTGGCCCCCTGTCATGACCACGTCAGGCTCAATCCTTTTATGCCTAAGCACATCTGCCTCATCCTCTGCAAGCACCGCAACCGCAGCCGGGGCAAGGCTGGACTCCTCTCTTGGAGCCACTACCTCAATCTCGAGTTGCACCTCTGTAGTCTCCCGCTCGGGGCAGCGACCTCTCCCTATGTCCCCTCTTCTCAATCTATCTCCACCTTGGGAGGTTCGACACGCTTTCCCTCTCCTTCTTCGCCCTTGTCTTCCACGACAATCATTTCAGCGATAGGCTCTCCCATGGTGCCTGCCTCCTCTGCAATCACGAGTGCCGCCTCAAGGCCACAGCAAGCAAGCCTTCCAAATCCTTGATGCTACATTCAAGAATCGCCATGTCATTCTCATTCTCAAAACATGTGAGATTTCTTTAACAATCAAAGGAACTTCTGAAGGCAAAATTTTGAAATCTGGTTGCCCCAATTGACGCATGAGTAAGTTGGTTCTAAGGTTACCCGAGTGTGCCACCGCAGAATCGGTGACAGTCAAAGCCTAAGAAAGAACTTAAGTAAATGCCTAATAGAGGAATATTTCTCAATAGAAGTTGTTTCTTCTAAAGACAAAACTTCCCGAGCCTGTAGAGCCATTTCAGTCACCTTCATTTCGAACAAGTCTGCATAAGGGACCTTGAAGTCTAAAAGGTTGTCTATCGGCCTCTTCGCCAAAGAGGGGAACATGATCAGCTCAAAGAGAGAAGCCCGGTTGAAAAGTTGATAAGCGACTCTAAGAAGATCATGTTTGTTGTCTACAGAAACATTATGGTGATTGAGCCTGGTGAGTTGTGCACGGAAAGGAATCATGGCCTATGAAACAACAAAGCCTCCCCAGATGTGCCTGACAAGAGGATAAATAACTTGTCTTGTAAAGGAGGTGACTACAAAAGCTGAGCCTATGATAGGTTCCCTTAGAGCAAAAGATGTGCGGCTCCCTCTCAAAGTGGCAAGAGGGATCACCTTGTTGCCCATGATTATCAGGTCATACTCGCTCTCACCTCCAAAGACAAGAGGTTGAGGAGGGGGATGCGGTTCATTCTCAGTAATAAGAGGATCCTCGTCCTCAACATAAGGTCCCTACTTGAAGAAGCCTACCTCGTGACAGCTTTAGAAGCCTTGGCCAATCGTGGAGAAGACATTTGTCGGAGGACACTAATTATCGCCAAAGGCAGGACTATCATCGTTTGCCGCCAAGAGGGAATCGCTGCCTCGTGCCGTCCCACGACCAAGGCCTATTAATGCCTCGCTCCATCTACCAGCACGTGTCGCACGTGCGTCCCTTGAAATCTGAGCATGCCGCCTGACACTCGCGGCATGGCCTATCACCACGCGTGCCAAGGATGACCGTTCGCTGTCCCATGACCCTTTGTCTCTTCAACCACTACGGCCCCCTAACTCTTCAGATTCCCATCGGCATTTCCCCTCCTCACCGGGAATCCACTCTCGTCAACCAGAAACCCCTTCCCCGCCTTCCACTCGCTACCAGAGTTAGTGGAAAACCACCAGAATCCCTATAAGGCTTCCCTGAGACCCTGCGGATCTCCCTACTCTTCCCACTTTAGTGAGTTCACCATCAACTCACTAGAATTTTGTTGAGTTCTAGCAGCAGAACGATCGGAGGAGCACTGGAACTTCAGCAAGGTACCTCTACAAATCTTGCTAAGGCACTAAGAAGCTTCCTGAAAAGGTTCGCAATCACGGCACAAAGCTTCGCGACCTCCTAAAGCTTGCCATAAAAGCTCCTAACTGCCACTCTCTACAAATTTTGGCCAGGAAGTTCTCGGTAGAAAACCTTCGTTAAAATCTTTAGCCCTCCCTCTCTAAAAACCCTTCTACTATTTTACCCTTTGGTAAAACAATAAAGTGGGGTTTTTCCCCCTTTTATACCCAACAATGTCATAAACTGCCCTCAACAAATATGAAATGACACTCCAGTCCCCAGTTCTTAGTGGCAATAAGACTAGGTCGGGGCAGGTTAAGCCCGAGACCGGAGAGGGCTATCGCCGCGCCCTTCACTCAGAGGGCTATCACCCCGCACCTTCGTCAAGGGCCATAATTGCGCGCCCTCGTCAAAGGCCATCGTCGTGCGCCCTCGTCAAAGGGTCATCGCCGCGCGCCTTCGTCAAGGGTCATCACCGCGTGCCTTCATCAAAGGCCATCATTGCTCACCCTCATCAAATGGTCATTGCCGCAGGCCTTCGTCAAGGGCCATCATCGCATGCCTCGCCGAAAGAATTATCGTCGCGTGTTTTGCCAAGGGCCACTGCTACACGCTTCACCAAGGGGCTTAATGCCGTGTGCGCCATCATGACACTCTCAGCTAAACCATCGTCTTGTACGCTCAGGAAGTTTATCCCCTGCACCATAGCCTCACTTCTCGAGGAGTCCAGCCTCCGGTGACGGCTCTGCTCCCCATGGAGTCAAATTCCCTCACCACACTACGATCCAGATGCACGACCCTAAACTGCACGGTCCAAACTATATGACATTAAACTGTAGCGAAGGTCTAGTTGCACAACCCTAAAACTACATAGTCCTTGTCTCAAGACTCAAAACTGTACGACCACGGTCCATGCTGCATGACCTTAAACTACACAACCATGATCCAAACTATACAACCTTAAATTGTAGCGAAGGTCTAGTTGCACGACCTTAAACTGCACGGTCCTAGCCGGATGACTTTAAACTGCATAGCCATGGTCCAAGCTACAAGACCCTAAAATTGTAATGCACGGCATGACAAAGGGTCCAAACGCACAACTCCAATCGAGAGATAGAACACCTCCTCACTTAAAAGGTATTTCATCAACATCCCCAATGGAGTTTGATGTGTGCAAGAGTCATACCTCCCCCTTTAACCCCTAATGGGTTTGTTTCACACCAAGATCCCAGTAAGAGTCACGTCTTACTACGACCCACTATCCCGAGGAAGTTTAGGGCCCTTCTTATCCCCTCAACCCTCACGAAGTTTATTTGTGCTCTGACCTATCATCCTCAACAGAGTCACATGCATGCCATTGCTCATTATTCCCAAGAGGTCAAACTGGACCTCCTAATCCCCGGGGAAGTCACGTCCATCTGCCACTCCTCGAGTGCCACCATCTCTATCTAAACCTCTCACTTGTGTATAGCCTTACTATCTCTATCACTAGGGAGTCAGATTGCTATCCACAACCCAACCCCCATGTAGCTTTACCTACATGACGGCCCACACACTGGTCCATGCTGCATGACCTTAGCCTTGGTCCAAACTAATAACCTTAAACTGTGCGAAGGTCTCATTGCACGACCTTAAACTACATGGTTCTAGTTGCATGACTTAAAACTACATAACCACGGTCCAGCTGTATGACCCTAAACTATAGTGCACATCCTGGCCGCATGACGTTAAACTGCTTTGCCCAGGTCCATGAGGCATGACCTTAAAGACAGCCCCACATACGTGCACACACCTTTTACGTACATCTTCGCACACGTCTTCCCTAACTGACCCGTTCGTGTGCACATACCTCCTCCATTTCCTCCTCAGTGATCCTACATACGTGCTCACGCCCTTTACGTGCATCTTCATGTACGCCTTCCCTAGCTGGCCCATTCGTGTGCTCACATCACCTTCACCATCATTACTATATTTTCCTCCAGTGAGTCTTACCAACGCTCACCAGATGGTGAACCCTTTTGCAAGCCATACTCGTTGTCGGCTAGTGGGTCACCATTCTTAGCCCACCATCCATCCATCCATCATCAACTCTTCACAAGGCAACTTCATGTCATCTTCCCAAGTGAGTAAAAGTCATCACTAAGCTCACTCTATGGCCTCCACAAACTGCCATTCACCACCACTACGGTCCAGTTGTATACTATAGTGTACATCCTGGCTGCATGACATTAAAAGGCTTCGCACAGGTCTCGAATACACGATTCTAAATACGCCTTCACATGAAAAAAAATGGGCATGGTGTACACCTGACAAGGGAGCGCTATGAGTAAAAATGACGGATGGGCATGGTCACGAAACCATGAGTAAGAGAGTTCTGTGGAAAACAAAATCAAGGCACGGTGAAAACCCCAAGAGGGCATCATGAGTAAAAACGGATGAAAAGGGTGGACATGATCGCGGGTCATGGGTAAAAGAGCCCAAAAATAGCAGAAGTTGGTGAAAACCGTCTTCACGCACCGCTTCCCCTATTCAAGTTAAAACCTGCAAAAGGGCACTTGGACCTATAAGACAGGCTGACACACGACCACTGCCTCAGCTGACATTCAATCTCCAAACAATCACAATCCTGGCTAATGAGGTATGCCTAAAATCCTCAAAATCCAGCATCCAATCACAACACCAGATGACTCATCAGGGAGTGGGAGCCGCATAAGATCTCCTAACAATCATGGCTCATTAGGGGGTGAGAGCTGCATAAGATCCCCCACGTTTCAATATAGCTCATTAAGGAGTGAGAGCCGCATAAGATCTCTCAACGAGGATGGCTTATCAAGGGGTGAGAGCCGCATAAGATCCCCCACATTTTAACATGACTCATCAGGGAGTGAGCCTCATAAGATCTCCCAACAATCATGGCTCATCAAGGGTTGAGAGCCGCATAAGATCCCCCGCAACATGGCTCATCAGGGAGAGTAAGCCGCATAAGATCTCCCCAGTTCAACAACAACAAGATTCCTTGAGGGTGAGGACGATAACTAAAAGATCCCTCTAGAAATTCTAAGGGCCATCACGAAGGCAAGTAACTGATGAAGCCAGGGTCTAACCTGCCACAAGCTTCAGGGTACGTCTTGTCAAAACCCCCTAGCCTACATGGAACCAAACTTTTGGGACAGGTTAGAAGCCTCTGACTGGATCCCGCTAGATGGGACCTACAGAGATACCTTGAGCATCAAAAGCAAACCTAGTGTAGCAACGAATAATGCCGACCAAAGGTTCATAGCATTCGGCTTTCAGAAAAGGCCTGATAGTCCCTTAAGGATGAGGACTTTGACAAGATCCCTCAAAAATTCCTGAATGATTGCACTTCTCGATTGTCTGGAAGCACAACAATCGGCGGGGCATTCTGTTGGAAGGTATTTTTCATCAACATGGGGCCCTCGCTCAATAAAGCCTAGCAAACAGTGGAAATTCTGGCAGTCTCATAATAGCTTTGGAATTGGCCAAGATATTCATAAGGTCTCTCAAAAGTCTCTTACCAAGTTTCTTCGTAGTCCGACATGCCTAAGGTAGTGCAGACTGATAATACCATTCTAGCAGAATCTACCTCTGGCACCCTGAAACAGACCCTATAACTACAACTACATTTTTGGTGTCTCAAATTACTATGGGACCACTACTATTGGATCCGAAACGGTTGAAAACCCTTAAGGGTCAAGTTTCAGCTCGAACGAACACTCTAGGAAGAAGTTATAGGCAAAAGAGTGAAACAGGAGGGGTCGCACGCTATTCCCGTGCGGCCACCCTGCAGCTCCATGCCATGGAAGGGACAGTCACGACCAGTGAATTTTGATGCTCATATCTCATCCATTTCAAGTTGGATCACGATTAAATTTTATGAGCATGTTCGTCCAGTCCAGACAAGCTATTCGATATGTGGCACGCCCCGTGACGACACCCGAGTGCGAAGAAAAGCTAGAGAGAAGTTGCTAATCCGTGAAGAAAGTGTAGGAAATTCAGCAGTGTCATTCCTCGCTCGAGCGGCCAGATCACGTCGCTTGGAGTCCAATTGCATCGTGTGCGTAAGGTCTCAGGCTATCACTGACTCGAACCGCATACGTGATGAACATTCAGATTCTGCACAAAAAGCCGACGAAGCGACTGCAAATTTCATCACCGAAATTCCTGATTCTGACCAAAATTCCAAAGTTATAAAATCTTCGTTCGGGTAGAGAATCGAGCTGCATTTGTTGCCTCGTAATCGTAATGGCATGCTCAGTGTAATTTGGTGAAGAAATCACAGAAAAACATTAAGTAACAAGTACACTATCGATCCGAAGTTTCAAGATCTATTCAAATTTCAAGTCACATGATCGTGCACTAAAAACACGATCCATGGATCGAAGTTAGTATCAAATTGATTGTCATGCCGAGCCCTATAAGAAAACAATCATCTTACGATCAATCGAGCATCAGAACGACCCCGAATCAGCCATATAAGATCATGCAAGTTTTAGGGCAATACAGGGACTGTTCTGAAATTCCACGAATTGTTAGGAAGGGGCAAATTTGTCACTTTGCACCCTATTTTATAATTTCTTTTAATTCAATTTAACCTTAATTTCCAATAATTATAGTTACTTTTGATCATCCACCCATGTTTGGGATAAATTATATAATTATATATATATGTACCAGCATTGTACGCATCAGATGACTCAACCTTTCAAGGGAGAGTTTTTACTTAATACAAGTTGCTCTATCTTCTCATTGTTGGGTCACATTTGAGAGACAGAGTGAGCTGAGAGAAACTTTTGACCGGTACCCCTAGGTTCGAGGTAAATTTTCTCTCTCTTCTTTTAGTTGTTTCTTCTTCTTTCTCTCTTCTTTCCACTCTTTTCCCCGCCTTCTCCATCTGAGTTCCTCGCAGGGGTCATGCACGGCAGTGGCAATGTCGTGCATGCCTCCCATGACGTCACACAGGTCACGTATGGTGATGGAAGTGCCATGCGTGAACCTCCTTCTCTTTCTTTTCTTCTCTCTCTTTCGTCCAATGGGGCCTGTAGATGGCGCTGCCCATCACCGTCCACAGATGTAGCTTGGACGTATTAGTGAAGAACATAGACGACGAAACCCGCTGCTGCTCGTAGGGGTCCTTCCCTGTTGCTCGTTTATAACAGACGGCGATACTCATCGCCGCCCGCTATAAGCCTCGGCAATGTCTACCGCCGTCCGCGTGCTTCCTTCGCATGTTTGGCATTCATCGTCGCACTTCTTGTGTCCCACGCCTATTGCTATGAACCTCGTGAGAATTACCGTCGCGCGCTTCACGAATGACCATCGCGACGAGCTTCATCAGAAATTATCGCCGCTCGCGCGGGGGCATGTTATTTTCTTATGTTGCCAACGGCGATGCCTAGCGTCTTTCGTAGTTCATTTCTCACTCTCTAGCCATGAGTAGGAGTGTCGAGCACTGCCCAAAGGCCACGACACTACTACTCCACGGTCATGAGCGGTAATACCTAACGCCATCGGGACCTCATCTCTCTTTTGCCTCGTCTCTCTTCTTTTCATTCTCTTATCTCTTCTCGCTTGATTGAGAGTTGACTTAGCTTAGCACCACCATATCGGTCTCGGTTTCGAGTAGCATTGCTGCCGTGCTAGTTTTAGGAATCATACCCATCTTGTAATCACTTTGAGTCGATGACTTCCTAGCTGTAATGCTAGTCTCGTCTCTTCATCAAGTTTTCTTCCCTTTTCTATCTTTATTTGAACCTTACACTTCATCGCCCTCTCATATGAACGTACAGTGCCCTAAGACAAGGGTGAGTCTCTTTGACCCACTTGTCTAGTAAGTTAACCATAGAAGTGTTGTGCATAAAGCAAGAGGATTGTAGGTCAAAGGAGGTGATTTCGAACCAGCTAAAGCAACTGGGGGGGCTTTCTTCGTGATCTAAGAGGGAGCCCATGCAAGCCAGCCTGAGTAAGTCACGAATCCACCTTCAATTCCTCTCTCATTGGTATACCTATCCTTGTTTTGAAGCAAGGTTCCGAGAGAGTGATCTCAAATCCCCGGTTCATCAGAAACTCGAGTTACGTGCCCCAGATCATCCAGATCTGGTGGGCAAGATCAAGGCACCTAACCACCATTCTTATCCCCAAGGGAGTCAGATTGCTATCCACAGACATATCCCTCATGGAGCTTCACCTACATGGCGACCTACGCAATGGTTTGTACTGCATGACCATAAACTGCACAGCCATGATCTAGGTGCACGACCCTAAACTGCATGGTCGAAACTATATGACCTTAAACTGTAGCAGAGGTCTAGTTGCACGACCTTAAACTGCACAGTCCTCGTTGCATGACTCTAAACTGCATAACCATGGTCCAGTTGTATGACCTTAAACTGTAGTGCACCTCCTGACCACACGATGTTAAAAGGCTTAGCACCATGGTCTAAACTATATGACCTTAAACTGTAGCAGACGTCTAGTCGCACGACCTTAAACTACATGGTCCTAGTTGCATGACTTTAAACTACATAACCACGATCCAATCTATATGACCTTAAACCATAGTGCACGTCCTGGCCGTATGATGTTAAACTTCTTTGCATAGGTCTCAGAGGCATGACCTTAAACACACCCTCACATATGCGCACACCCCCTTTACGTGCATCTTCACGCACGCCTTCCCTAACTGATCTATATGTGTGCGCACACCACCTTCATAAATCCCCCAGTGAATCCATTCACTTCGTCGTTGTTATTCATCATCCGCAGTGAGTCTTACCCATGCTCACAAAATGGCAAACCAGCCCACCATCCGTACTCACCATAAGCTAGTGGGTCGCCACTTTTCACCTTCCACACATACACCATCCATCTTTCATAGGTAGCCTCCTGTCATCTCCCCAAAGTGAGTCCAAACCACCACCATACTCAGTCCATGGCCTCAATAGACTGTCATCCATCCCCACCATGGTCCAATTGTATGATCCTAAAGTGCACGTCCTGGCCGCATGATGATAAAAGGCTTCACACAAATCTTGAAGGCATGACCTTACACAGGCCTTCACAAAAAAAAAGAAGAGAAAATAATGGGTTGTGTGGTGTATACCTAGACAAGAGAACGCAGGTCACAAAACCATGAGTAAAAGAGTTCCGTAAAAACAAAACCCGGGTATGGTGAAAACCTCAAAAGGGCACCGTGAGCAAAAACAGATGAAAATGGTGGACATGGCCACAAGGTCATGGGTAAAAGAGCCCAAAAATAAAGGAGGTTCGTGAAAACCGTCTTTACAGTACTACTTCCCCAGTCTAGGCGAAAACTCACAAATGACGCTTGTACTAACATCACAGTCTCAACTGGCACCTAATTGCCAAATAGGCACAATTCTAGCTAATGAGGTCCATGCAAAATCCTCAACTGCTAGCATCCAATCACAACACAAAATGACTCACCCGAGAGTGAGAACCTCATAATATCTCCCACACTTCAATACCAAAAACAAAACGAGTCTATAAGGATGTAGGCGATGAACAATAAATCCCTCAAAATGCTAAAGACGCTCACGAAGGCAAGAAACTGACAAAGCCAAGGCAAAACCTGCCAGAGACTTCAGGGTGATGCCTCGTCATGAGGGTGCCTCACTAAAATCCCTCCGTAGCCGAGAAGCCTAGACCTTTGGAATAGGCCAATAAAAAGCCCCCGACTGGACCTCGCAGGATGAGCGCCCACAAAGGTACCTTGATTGTCAAAAGCAAACTTGGTGTAGCAGCAAACAATGCCAACCGAAGGCTCATAACACTTGACCGCCAGATAGATCCGATTCTGACCATCGAGGTCCACACAAAAGCCTCAACTGTCAGAATCTCAAATAGTCCCTTGAGGGTGAAGATTTCGACAAACCCTCAAAAGTCTCCATGGATGGACCTGTACATTGCATCCAAACGTCTGAGAATCCTAATTACAACATTACGTGGATCTCCTCGGCGTTCACGTGGTCCTGTGGCTAGAAAGAAAAAAGAAATAAAGCTAGAGAAAAATTTTCCAACTGTTTTACTTCTCTCTTCTCTTGAAGCACAAAATTCGGCAGGGCATGCTATTTGAAGACATTTTTCAGCACCATGGGTCCCCCGATGCGGAATAAAAAGAGAAGCCAATCAATAAAGCCTGACATACAGTGGAAATTTTGATAGTATTAGAATGGCCATAGAACTTGTTATGATCTTCATAAGGACTCCAAAAAGTCTCTTTCCAAGTTTTGTCACATTTCGACATATCTAAGGTAGTGCAGACTGAGAAATAGTTTCGGTAGAATCAACCTCTAACACCCTGAAACCTACCCATATAACTGGAACCCTACTTTCAATACATCAAAAAGTTATGAGACCATTGCCATTTGGATCCAACATAGTTGAAAACCCCAAGGGTCAAATTTCAGCTCAAACGGATACTTCAAGAAGAAGTTAGGGGTAAAAGATCAAAACAGGAGGAGTCGCACACTATTCCCTTGCAGCCACCTTGCAAGTAATGATCATTAAAGGGGTAGTCATGAATAGTGAATTGCGACGCTCATATCTCACTTGTCCGAGGTCGTATCATGGCCAAATTTTGTGAGTGTATTCGTCTCGTCAAGATGAGCGTTTCGATATGTGGCATGTCTTGTGATGACGCCTAAGCACGAAGAAAAGCTAGAGAGAAGTTGTCAATCCGTGAAGGAAGTTGCAGGAAAATCAGATATGCCTCGCTCAAGCGGCCAAATCACACCGCTCGCGAGCCCGATCTACGTGAAATAGGTTGTATCGCGTGCATAAGGTTCATGGCTATCACTGGTCCGAACACCGTGCATGATAACGGTCAGAGTTCGCACATGAAGCCGATGAAGTGGTTGCAAATTCTGACGCCGAAATTCCAGATTCCAGCTAAAACTCAAAAGGCATGAAATCTTTGTTTGGGTATGAAATCGAGCTGCATTTTGTTGCCACGCAATTGTGGCGGCATGCTCAGTGTGATCCAGCAAAGAAATCACAAAAAAAACATCAAGGAACGAGCACATTATCGATCCGAAGCTTGCAAGATTCATCCAAATTTCAAGTCACATGATCGTGACTTAAAAAATGATCCATGGCTCGAAGTTGGTATCAAATCGATCGTCATGTCGAGCCCTACAAGAAAACAATCATCTTTCGGACAAACGGGCACCAGAGCAACCTCAGATCATCCATAAAAGATCACGCACGTTCTAGGGCAGCAACAAGGACTATTCTGGAATTGTTAGGAATGGGCAAATCTGTCATTTTTCACCCTATTTTCCTATTTTATTTAATTCAATTAACTCTTATTTTCAGCAATTAGGTTTAATTTTGATCAATCCACCCATGTTTGGGCAAAACTCTATATATATCATGTACTCTCATTATACAAAGGACCGAACTTTTGCTCAATAAAATTGCCGTCTCTTTTCATTTTTGGGTCACGTCTTGTGAGAGAGAAGGAGAGAAAAACTTTTGGGTCGGTACCCCTAGGCTTAAGGTAAAACTTTTTCTCTCTCTTCTCTTCCTCCCTCTCTTCTTCTCTTTCTTCTTCTCTTTCTCTTTCGTCTGAGCATTTCTCAGAGGCTATGCACGGCAGTGGCAGTGCCATGCATGCCTCTTTCTTTCTTTTTTTTCTCTTTTATTTCCTGTGGTTTCACAGATCCTGCATGGCGATGGCAGCGCCATGCGCGAGCTTCTTTCTCCCTTTCTTCGTTCGTCTCTGTCTCTCAAAGAAGTTCACAAACAACGCTGCTCTTCGCCGTCTGCAAGCGTATTCTCGGTGTCCCTCGTAAGCACAGATGGCGATGTCTATTGCCACCCGCAAGGGTTTCACCCAGTTGCATGCCTATCGTCGCATGTGAAGGGTCGCGGCAATGCATGTTGTCGTCCGCAGGCTTCTTTCGTGCGCTCGATGTCTATCACCATGCGCAAGCCTCTTTCGTGCACTCGGTGCCTATCGCCGTGTGCAGGCTTCTTCTGTGCTCTCAGTGCCTATCGTCATGCGCAGGCTTCTTTCATGCGTTCGGTGCTTATCGCCGTCCACAGGCTTCTTTCTTACGCTCGATGCCTATCATCGTGCGCATGCCTCTTTCATGCACTCGGTGCCTATCACCATGCGCAGGCTTCTTTCGTGCGTTCGGTGCCTATCGCCGTCCGCAGGCTTCTCTTGTGTCGCACGCCTATCATCGTGCACTTCACGAGAAGCTATCATCGTGTGCCTCACCTGGATCTATCGCCGCCCGTAAGGGATGTGCTGCCTTCTCGTGTTGTCAGCGACGATGCCTATCGCTGCCCACAAGGGATGAGCTGCCTTCTCGTGTTGCCAATCATGATACCTAACGTTGTCTGACGTTCGTTGCCTGCCCCTTTCGTCGTGAGCAGCAGTGTCCAGCGCTGTCCAGGGGCTGCGACACTGTTACTCCACGACTGTGAGTGGCGATGTTCAACGCCATCAGGATCCTCCCTCTTCATCGTCTCACCCCTTCTTTTCTTCTCTTTTCTCATCAGTCTTGCTTGACTGAAGGGTAGACTCAGTCTAGCACTGTCATAGAAGTTTGGCTGTCGAACAGTATTGACGTCGTGCTGGTCCTGAGTATTATGCCCGTCTTGCTGCCACACCAGATTAGAACAATCATATCAACCTTAGTTTCGAGTAGTATTGCCATCGTGTCGGTCTAAGTTACCGTGTCCGTCTTACTACCACTCCGAGTCGGTCACTGTACTGGTCCAGCAATCATGCTAGTTTTGTCCCCTTGTCAAGTTCTTTTCTCTTTTCTTTCTTTATTCGAACCTTTTTCTTCATCACTCTAATTTCTCACCTTCCAACAAATGTGCATTGCTCTAAGACAAGGGTGGGTCCTTCGGCCCACTTGTCTTGCAAGTTAACCATGATAGTGTTGTGTAGAAGACAAGGAGATTGCAGGTCAAGGGAGGCGATTTCGAACCAGCTAAAGCAGTTGGGGGGCCTTCCGTCGTGATCTTGGAGGGCGCCTGCGCGAGTCGGTCCGAGTAAGTCACGGACCTAGGTGAGGTTAGTCCTCACCTCACATATTAATTTCCTCTCTCCTTAATTGGGTGCCTGCTCTTGTTCTGTGAACAATGTTCTCGAGAGAGCGATCTCAGTTCCGGGTCTTCCAAACCCGAGACACATGTCACCCGATCACCTGGATCCGAGTAGGTGAGATCAAGGCATCCGACCAATGGTCTTTTGGGCAATCTAATGGTCTTTTTTACTGTTGTAATGTTATCATATTTTAATAAACTCCCGAGCAATGTAACGGTATTTTTGGCAATATTTGAATGTCTTGAGTTTGTGTACATACATTTTACTTTTTTAATTTGTTTAATTAGGCTTAGATGATTATGATGATGATGTAATTTTGAAAGGTTATTGTATTAGCTTAGATTATAATGACAAACTATCATTTCAATTCTTGTAGCGATTAATATGAAGATAAATGAATTGTTAATGGATGAGACTACTGCCACAATCTGAAAATGGAAGTGAGGTTAAATGAACTCCCTTTAAATGTGAAGTTAGGAAAACTAGTGCCCAAGTAATTTCTAAGAAACCAGAATAATTTCACATGAAATCCCTTTAAATGAACTCCCTTCAACAAGTACACATGAGCATAGCTCCATAGGCAGACATATGTGTGAATAATTTCATCATGTTGTTTCATCTTGGCTACTAGATTCTAGAATGCAGTGGTATTAATTTTAGATTTTCGGTTGTTGAACAACCGAAAATGATAGATTTTCGGTTGTTCATCAACTAAAAATGCCACTGCATATTCCAGAAGCTTGCTGGAATACGCAGTAGTATTGAACAACTAAAAATCTAACATTTTCCGTTGTTGACCAACCGAAATTAGGACTGCGTATTCCAGCAAGCTTCTGGAAAATACAGTCCTAATTTCGGTTGCTGAACAACCAAAATTAAGAAATTTTTGGATGTTGAACAACCGAAAATATCTTATATTTGGTTGTTCAACCGAAAATGTCCAATTCAAATTTCAACCTCATGTTTATTTTCGGTTGTTGAACAACTAAAAATCTAACATTTTTTGTTGTTGATCAATCGAAAATGTCTTGTTTTCGGTTGTTGAACAACTAAAAATCTAACATTTTTTGTTGTTGATCAATCGAAAATGTCTTGTTTTCGGTTGTTGAACAACCGAAATTAGGACTGCGTATTCTAGTAGGAAAACGCAGTCCAAATTTCGGTTGTTCAACAACTGAAAATAAGACATTTTCGGATGTTAGAGTACAACCAAAACTAAGTCGTATTACGTTAGTTACGTTAACTAACCGTAAACTAAGTTTAACTAACGTTACTAAATTTAA